>SJYV01039922.1:0-11434 GCA_006410875.1 Neotragus pygmaeus | reverse complement strand
TCTGCAATTTGTATTATGTACTCATGTAAACATAAATGCTTGCATACTTAAATAGAAAGTCCATTCAATTTAATATAAACTATCACCTGAGAATTATTAGACATATATATTCATGGAAATATACACTGTAGCAACATTATTGAATCAGTATATGGATAATTTTTAAATATTAAAAATTCCTCTGCTTTATAACAAAAATATAAATAATTCAATAAGAACTTGTCAATTGGAAGGTAGAGTGATAAATGCTCTTCAGACATTTTTTCATTGATTGCTCGAAGCCATGTTGAGTGATATTTATTTTTGCCACTTAATGGATGAGGAAACAGGCACAAGTGATGAGGATATTTCTTATAGTCATAGAAGTATTAATCAGGCTTCAAAATCACAGTTCCAACCATGTTGTTTGTCTTTGTTTCCTATTTCCTTCCCAGAAATTATTTTTAAAATTTACTTTTTAGTGATTTTCTTTAGATACAGAAAACACAAAATGTTAATGTAACAAAACTCATATTCATATTGTCATACTCTAGAATTAGCCATTAACTATTTGTATTGGCTTTTACTGTAAGGAGATGATATATTAGGAAAGAAGTTAATGACCTGCTTAATCATCACCCTATATCTTCTTTATCCCTTTCCAGAGGTAATTACTCTTATGCACTACTTCACATCAACTTAATTATTTCACATACATGCTACAAATATATCTATTCCTTTTTTTTTTAATCTGAGATCATTACTAGTGTGACACTAGTCTGTTGTTAATTCTTCTCATGGCCACTCCTTATTTTCTTAAATTTTGAAGAGAATATCTTACAGAAACTGAAGAGCTCTCAGGAAATGTGACCAGCAGCAGGGAAATGCCACAATAGATAATATAATTTCCAGATCCTTTGAACTAATGGTGGTCTCTGGAGAGAATAGAAAGGCAACTAACTATCCATTGGAACAAAGTAAATTCTATGCATTTTCATGGAATTCTCCATTCCAAAACGTTCAATATACCTCTTAGAAAGGTGTGAATGCATAGAACATGAAAGCCATAGTTAAGTGTACAAATCAAACACACATCAAGTTGTTTATTCCAAATATCTTCTCAAAAATGTCAAAGATAAGACTATAATTAAAATTTTATAAAGTCTAATAGTTTAATTTCTCTTTTCTATGATCTAATAGAGGCTCCATATTTACCTTCAGGAAGGATTAAAACCTTTGGGACTATATATGGATATAAACGGGATGGCGGTTCAAAAATATATTGTTTCTGTTTAATAATTTTCCAATTTAATCCCAGCATGCATTCTCCATTATTTACTGCTTTGCTAATTAGAGTTCCATAAGCAAACTTTCCATAGCCAAGATTCTTTGTCTTCCTTGTTTCTGAATCTCTAAAAAAAGTCTTCTCACAACAGTCTATAAATGATGGTACTACCTCTATTCACAGAACTACTTAAATGATGACTCCATTACCTTTCACAATATTGATGTTTTAAAGGGAGGCTGAGTAGTGCTCAGGACTAAAATATTTGATCTTCTATGAGAATTGGGCTGTCTCCTGGGAAATTTTAACATAGCCATTTCCATAAATGAGAAGCCCTCTGTACTCAGAAAAATGCAAAATATAAACCTTGGAAAGGCTTTGGGGACTTGGTGCTTATTGATATATAAAAAGATATAGAGGACAGAGCAAAAGGATATAAATTTCATTGAAAGAGGCCCCAATTGTAATTCTACATGTACAAAGTAATTATAACACATGTGCAATGATATAATACTATAGACCGTACTGTGGTAGATCAACATATTTCTTGATCCATGTACTGAAATTCTGTAACGACTTCAGGCCTCATTTTTCTTGTACTACAAGTGGAATTAATACAACTTGTCATCTCCCTCATAAGGAATATTATGAGGATTCATGAGATTATTAAATGAAGATGCTCCAAGTGTTTAATTTACTCCCTGCCAAGAACTCAGACTCCATTCACCCTTGCAGGGCAGTAGTGCATATTGGGTGCAGAAAGAGTTAATACACTTGTTTAATTTTTTCCACCTATCTAAAATCCTGTACTTGTGTGTGGTATGTAAATAAGAGTATTTATAATGCACTAGGAGATCCTCAAGGTAAGAGTCAAAATTGTACTTTAAGTAAATTAAAATATAGGAGATTTTTTATTTTTCTAGAAATCTTTTTTAACAGCAGTTGTAAAATCATCAGAATGGCCCCATATTACTTTGTCTTACCCTATGGATGAGAAAATGTATTTTTAAAGATTCATGGGTATAAAAATTAATATATAAGTACATAGACCATCAGGAGAATCATTAAAAGGGCCAAGTTATACCTGAACAGAATTGTGTCATTTCTTGTTATCAAAGTCATTTGATTACTATCTTTCTAAAGCAAGTTCTTTAATAGCTAACAATTATAAAGATATTTTTGATGCATTATTTAAAACCGATGTCAAATTTAAAGCTAAGGGATGACACAGTCTTTTTATAATCTTTTAAAGTAAATTCTCACTTAGATATATTAAACATCTTGAAAACATAAAAGCTTGTAGAGATGTTCTGAGGTGTTCAAAGGTGATAATTATGAATGTTTAATGAAGACTGCTTTATTGAACACATATCTGTCACCATTCTAGGAACTTTAACTTGGTGGTAAATGGCTCCATGGCAATCAGGCAAAATGAGCATGGTCCTTAGAATGGCCCATACTGGGGAAACAGATGAGTGATGCTAATGGCTGATGTGACTATGCCAATGCCTATGCCTATGGCAGAGTCCTGTAGGACGTAGATGCTCATGTCCTTATTGCAGTGCCTTACCACTTCTCCCAGAAAGGCCTAAGTAAAAAAATAAGCAAAAATTAAACCTCTCTCAAACAGGAGAGTTTTTCATAATCTTGGGCAATAACTAATTTTCTCAGGAGAAAGGAAAAATTCTTTGTGTTTGGTTTTGATAACAGAAATCTTAAAAAAAAAAAAGAGCAAGAAAAGAAATCAATTTTGGCAAAAGACTTAAAGCACAGAGAGATAAAATGAAGAATAGAAGAAAAATGTGCTATTTATATTCACACAAATAAAAATATTTTACAGAAATGTACCACAAATTTGACATTAATTATGTAATTTGTAGTGTGACCATCATCTTCCAACTAAGTGAGTATTCCATAAAATCAATTCGCCTGTACAGTTGGGGGCTCTGTAGAATATTTGGGACAGATAATAATAGGTGAAAATGTAGCTGAAGTAGAATTATATTTTTCTTTCCTAACATTAATATTTCTCAAATTCACTCAATTTCTATTTTTTAGGCTTCAATTCAGTCACTCAGTGAGGTCTGACTCTTTGAGACCCCATGGACTGCAGCTTGTCTGTCCATTATCAACTTCTGCAGCTTGCTCAAACTCATGCCCATTGAGTCGATGATGCCATCCAAGAATCTCATCCTCTGTTGTCCCCTTCTCCTCCTGCATTTAATCTTTCCCAGCATAATTTTCTAAGCTTAGATATTTTATACATGGGCATAAACGTAACTAAGATCATCATCAGCAAATTTTGAAGTATCAATAGCTATATTAATAAAATCAATAATAAAGCTTACAATTATTTAAAAGCACACCAATTTTTCTGATCATTATTCCCAGTTGTAAACAAACACTTGCAAATTTTATCTCTAGACATGTGTAGTCAAAGAAATAAAAGAATTTTTAATTTTGTATGACTAACTTATGAGATTGTATGCATTAATAGGAAAGATACTATTTAGGACCCCTGGATTCTAGTACAATTTTGTTAAAACTGTAAAAGTGTAGTTAAAGCTCATGATTGCTGCTTTTGTAAATCTCCCCTCTAAACAAGGTAAATAGACTAATTTTCAGCAAAAAAAAAAAAGGAAGAAAAGAGAAAAACTGCTATATATGTAAAGATGTTGATTTTCTTGTTTATAAATGTCTTTGTATTTCATTTTGAATATTTATAAAAAGAACACTTGATTAATTGTGTACATTTCATTTACTATTTTTAACACCTCTTTTACTTTCTTCATTCAATATTTTGCATAGTTGATCAGCAAATAGATTTTATGGTAACAGCACATGGTCTAGTGTTTTTGTCTCTATTATAATGTAATTATATTGTGAACAGAAATATACTAATACTTCTTTACCTCTTGCTTTATATAGATGCTGTCAGTGATTCATTGTTGAACACAATGTAGCACTATGGTATAAGGAAAGTTAAAGAGAGGGGAAAAACAAGACAAAACAGGATTCATATTCAAAAAGAAAAGAATTCCCAAGAATCATATCAAGGATCTTGCCCTACCATTTTCCCATCTCCCAGCTAAAGTCCAGACCCTTTTTACAGGCAATCATAGCAACTCCATGACCACAGTCTATTATGCTTTTTTTTTTATTAATTTTTAACTGGAGTAGAGTTGATTTACAATGCTGTGTTAGTTTCTGCTATACAGCAAAGTTAGTCAGTTATACACATACATACATTTACTCGTTTTAGATTCTATTCTCATATAGGTCATTACGAAGTAATGAATACAGTTCCCTGCACTATTAAGTAGATTCTTATTAATTATCTATTTTATACATAGTAGTATGTATATATCAATCCGAATCTTTCAATTTATACCATAAGTTTGTTTTCTACATCTGTGAACCAACTTTTGCTTTATAAATAGTTTCACTTGTACCATTTCATTACATTCCATATACAAGGGATATCATATGATATTTGTCTTTATCTGACATTTCACTAAGGATGACAATTTCTATGTTCATCCATGTCACTGCAAATGACATTTTTCATTCTTTTTTATGGCTGAGTAATATTCTATTGGGTGTATGTACCACATCTGTTTCCATTCCTCTATCAATAGACATTTAAATTGCTTCTATGTCCTGGTTATTGTATATAGTAATGAAATGAATACTGGGGTACATTTTCCCTTTTGAATTATGATTTTTCTCTGGATATATGTCCAAGATTGGCATTGTTAGATTACATAGTAGCTCTATTTTTAGTTTTATAAGGAACCTCCATACCGTTCTCCATAGTGGTTGTGACAATTTACATCCCAAGGAACAGTGTGGGAAGGCTTCCTTTTTTCCAAACTCTCCCTGGCATTCATTATTTGTAGATTTTTGATGATAGCTGTTCTAACACATGTGAGGTGATAACTCACATGTTATGATGTGCATTTCTCTAATAATTAGTGATGTGAGCATTTTTTCATGTGCCTCTTGCCCATTTGCATGTCTTTGTTGGAGAAATGTCTATTTAGATCTCCCATTCATTTTTATTAGATCCTTTTTTTACTATCAAGCTGAATGAACTGTATATTTTGGAGATTAATCCCTTATTGACCACTTCTTGCAAATATTTTCTCCCATTCTATAGGTTTTATTTTCATTTCATTGATGGTTTCCAAGAATGAAATACCTAGGAATAAACGTACCTAAAGAGGCAAAAGACCTTTACTCAGAAAACTCTAAGATGCTGATGAAAGAAATCAAAGATGATGCAAACAGATGAGATATACCATGTTCTTGGGTTGTAAGAATCTTTATTGTTAATACTGTCTATATTACTCAAAGCAATATATAAATTCAATTCAATCCCTATCAAGTTACCAATAGCAGTTTTCAAGGAATTCGAACAAACAATTTTGCAATTTTTATGGAGACACAAAAGACTCTGAATAGCCAAGGGAATTTTGAGAAAGAAAAATGAAGCTGAAAGAGTTAGGTTCCCTGATTTCAGATTATATTATGACGCTACAGTAATCAAAAAAGTATGGTGCTGGCACAAAAACGGAAATATAGATCAATGGAACAGTACAGAAAGTCCAGAGATAAGTCCATGCACCTTTGGTTACCTACTCTATATCAAAGGAGATAAGAATATAGAGTGGAGAAAAGTCTCTTTAACAAATGGTGCTGAGAAAATTGGACAGCTACATTTAAAGTATGTTCTAACACTGTACACAAAAATAAACTCAAATGAGCCAAGGACCTAAATGTAAGGCCAGAATAATGTAAAACTCTTAGAGGAAAACAGGGGCAGAATACTCTCTGACATAAATTACAGCAAGCATAATAAAAGTAAAGAAAAAAAATAAACAAAAGGGGTTTAATTAAACTTAAAAGATTTTTCAGTCTAATTTATACTCAAATAGTAAATGATTATTTGATTAGTGCCTATCTTCTTTATTAGACCGGGGTGAGGATCTTTTTTTTGTCCTTTTGTTCTAACTCCAGGAATTTATCCAATCTGCAAGTGCACTATAGACATTGAACATTTACTAAATTATTTTAAAGTGAAACTGGTATTCAGCAAAACCTAGTTTAATGTCATGAAGTAAAAGTGAGTATTAGACACTCAGTCATGTCCGACTCTTTGCTACTCCGTGGATTGTAGCCTGCCAGGCTCCTCTGTCCATGGAATTCTCCAGGCAGGAATACTGAAGTGGGTAGCTGTTCCTTTCTCCAGGGGATCAAACCTGGGTCTCCCACATTGCAGGAAGATCCTTTACTGATTGAGCCACCAAGGAAGCCCCTAACTGTACAATGTGCCAAACAAAAGCAGCGCCCAGATATAAATTACTCTACCTTTTCTTTATTTTTGATACTAATCTATGAGTTGAAATTTTACTTATTGAATTTAGTTCACTCAGTCATTGTTCTCTGCCCACCATTTTGATTAAATCAAACTTAGGTCACCCAACACAAGGAAGTACATTTGAATGCCCAGATATTTCTGTAGTCTAGGAAATGAAATTAGAAAGAGTGCTTATTGTATATCCCTGTATATGTAGTTATTGTTCCTACATATTTTGATAATATCAATGTTATACTAGCAAGATTTAGCCTCTTATGTGTGTTCAGTTACTTACTGTGTCTAACTCTTAGAGACCCCATGGACTATAGCCCATCAGGCTCCTTTGGAAAATTTTATGGAATTTCTATGCAAGAATACTGAAGTAGGTTGCCATTTCCCACTCTAGAGGATATTCCCACCCCAGGGATCAAACCTGAATCTTTTGCATCTTCTACATTGACAGGTGGATTCTTTACTACTGTATCACCCAGGAAGCCTGGTTTAATCCCATAGTTACACATTGTATTTCCCTATCCTTGAAATGCAAAAAATAATAAAAATAAGCATGACGACTCAAGACAATGTTAATTATAACCATGGAATTGTGTTTGTAGTTTGTATATTAGTCAAGATATATTTCATCTGAATTTCATCTCTAGCTCCCTGTGCAACATTCATTCCGAGAAATGGCAACCATGGCCAGTGGCAGGCAGCTCCAGATTTACATGTGCTCTTATTGGGAGCATTCTGAAATGAAGAGAGTCCTTGCCAGCTAACGTCTTGGAGATGACTCTTTGACTGCTTTTTTGTGATCAAGTGAGGTCAGATATTCAGCTCCTTGGAAGAAAACAAAGGCCCATGGGATTGGAAAAAAGCTGTTCCCAGAAAGCTAAAGAAAGATTGCCTGAACCTTAAAGAAAGAAAGAAATGTCTTCTTCCAATGGCATTTTCTTTTTTCTTAAGAAAAAGATTATTAATAAAGTTTTTATCTTTTTTTTTGTACACTTTCATCAGAGGATTGAGATATAATAAATATATGTAAGGACAGAATCTCTATCTTATATGACTTTAATTTCATAAATAAAAAGTAATTGTCCTCCAGCATGTCTTAAGAGAGTCTGGGAAGGAGTTAGGAAGAGCCAACTGTGTAAAATTACCATGCCATCATTTGGTTCATTTCAAGAGTTTATTTTAAAAAGAAGAGAATATTTATTTGATGCAATATGCTTGCATTAAAAGCAAGTGGCATTTCACTTAAATAACCTCCATTCAGTTGATTGGAGCTTTTGTTGAGAGGGTCAGTGGTAAAGAAAATCAGAGAAGTTAGAACACCTTAAATAATTTCTTCACACAGAGTATGTGGTGTAGCTGATATTGGCCCCTGTTGATCTCATAAAATGAGATACACATTGGAAGTCTAAATCAATGTAAGATCTTCAATGGGCTCTAGAATGTAATACTGATGAATAGGAATTCAATGAGTTTCTTCCTAAAAAGCAGAAGTTTTTCTTCTTAAATTCCATCTTCTTGACTCCCCAAAGTAGGTAAGATTGCCTTTCAAAATAGCAAATTAGGCACACGCACACACACGTATATATATATAAATGTAAATATATAAAACACACACACACACACACACACACACACGTGCTAAGTCGCTTCAGTCATATCCAACTCTGTGCAACCCTATGGACTGTAGTGTGCCAAGCTCCTCTGTCCATGGGATTCTCCAGGCAAGAATACTGGAGTGGATTGCCATGCCCTCCTCCAGGGACCTTCCAGACCCAGGGACTGAACCCACATCTTCTGCATCTCCTACATTTCAGGCGGAGTCTTTACCACTGAGTTAATAAATTTATATGGTTATTTTCTGTTTCAGAACAAGCCATGATCTCCATGCTTTACAAGCAATATATTCTTTCTATTCAATATCTCCAGTAAAAATGATAAAAATAATTGAAAATTTATATCCTAAAATATATATTTCATTGTATTTCTTTCACATTGCACTATGAAATTTGTTAGTATTAAAAGATGTTCCTAGTAAGTCAAAGAGTAATTATATGAAAATACATCACACAATATTTAACAAATGCCTGACTTTAGTGTTCTATTACTAAAGAGAAGTAGAAATGATCTGGTCTGTAGTACTTTACACCAGAAACTAGAAATCCTAGATTTTTTGTAAGTCTTTGGCTCTGCTGCTGATTATTAAATAGCACCAAAAGATTTCTGGATCATCTGTGACTCTTTATTCATCTTCAAGAAGAAGAAAAAAATTCTCCTTCTTTGAAGTCTTACAATGAAAATAGCTAAACATCTCAAGGTGGTGGTCAGAAGCTTAAATTATGACTTGTGGAAATATTAGAAATTAGGGGGGCAGGGCAATGTGTAAGATTATCAGGACCAATTTGCAGGAATTCACAAACTTACATGGGAAACCATGGTCTGGCAAATTTTGCTGAACCAGGAAGTTACTGTTGGTCTACACAGAAAATCTGTAATAACGTGATGATGCAACAATGCATTCATGTTCTTTAGGTGGAACATGATCTCCTGGAACTGAATAGCTAAAGCAGGGACTTTCAGATCGCTTGTTCAGCAATAGCTCACGTGTTCCTTAAAATCTAAAGCCTTGTATTCACTTCTGACAATTCAAATTATTTGTCACATGTTGTTCCTGTAAGAAAATAGTTTGAGAAAGATGAAAAGGTAAACATTTTCCAATAGGTGTAATAGGCTAGAGAATAAAAATAATGTAAAAATAATGTTCTAAGACCAGGTAATCTAACAGTATAATCAATGTTGATATAAAGCAGCATGAAAGATTTGAGATCTTCTTCCTTCCTGTTCAAGACCCTTCAAAAGTGAATCAGTTGCAATTATTTTCAACCTTTGCCTCACATGCGAATTAGTAGGAAGAGGCTAAAAATCTAATGTACACCCCAAGCCCCAGGCCAATTAATAAATATTTCTGGGAGTGGAGCTCTGGTTTTTGTGTTTTAAAATTTGTACAGGAAATTCTAATCTGCATCCAAATGTAGAGCCACTGATCTAGTACAACACACCGCTCCCAACAGTAGAAATTTCTTTCTGATTGCTGTAAGAAAAAGTGGTAAACTGTCTCTTCTTTTTCTTAAAAGAGTTGAATATAAAAAANAAATTTGTACAGGAAATTCTAATCTGCATCCAAATGTAGAGCCACTGATCTAGTACAACACACCGCTCCCAACAGTAGAAATTTCTTTCTGATTGCTGTAAGAAAAAGTGGTAAACTGTCTCTTCTTTTTCTTAAAAGTGTTGAATATAAAAAATAACCACTCATAAAACTTGTAAAGATTAACAACTAAAGCAATGCTAGAATAGTGAAGTCACTGTCTTAAGTCCTCAAAATAAGCTTTTTCTCTCATGATTGACTTTTTTATCTTCAGAAGTGTTACTTATTTTATTTATGGACTTACCTGACAACACGAACGCTCTGTCTGGCGTTCACAGGCCATATCCATCATTTACTCAACACAGTATAACAGCACCTTGTAAATGTCACCTTATTTGTGCATACATGTAAAACACAGATATTGAGTGCCATATGCAGCCTTGGGTGTGATAATGTGCATAATTTGCAGGGCCATGAGCAAGATGGAAATTCTGTAAGCCTTATTCAGAAACATTAAAAACTGTAAGATGTCAGCACCAGAACATTAAATCTGTAGGGTCCAAAGTGACTGCACAGATAACATACTCATTAGAAAGGGGCCCTGCATATAAGTTTTTTGTTTGTTTGTTGTTTGTTTGTTTTTCAGAAAACTTGGATGTGAAAGAAAGAATGAAATGGAGCAGAGATGGATAACTANAATAAATAACTGGATCTGACAAATTTATACTTCTTTCAGAACTGCTTGTATTTACACACTAAAATTCTGATGTATAATAGGAACAGTGTTAACTACTCTACTAAGCAGAGATAGTACTTGGCCAACAAAGGTCCATATAGTCAAAGCTATGGTGTTTCCAGTAGTCATGTATAGATGTGAGACCTGGACCATAAAGAAGAAAGAAAGAAAAGAAATTGAAGTTGCTCAGTTGTATCCAACTCTTTGCAACCCCATGGACTATAGTCTATCAGGCTCCTCAGTCCATGGGATTTTCCAGGCAAGAGTATTGGAGTGGGTTGCCATTTCCTTCTCCAGGGGATCTTCCCTACCCAGGGATCAAACCCGGGTCTCCCGCATTGTGGGCAGACACTTTCGTACTGGTTCACAAACTTGCTGGTGAGCCAAATCCAGCCCACTCCTTGTTTTAGTATAAAGATTTATTGGAGCACAGTCAGGTTCCTTCATTAATGAATTCCTATGACTGCCTTTGTACCACTAAAGTGGAATAAACTGTTAACGATAGACCCTAAAAGGCCTGCAAAGCCTAGTTTAAAATCACTTTACGGTTCTTTACAGAAAACTTTGATAACCCCCAAGTAGTATCAAGGCAAACTGCTTCAGTATTCTTGCCTTGAGAACCCCATGAACAGTATGAAAAGGTAAAAAGATAGGACACGGAAAGATGAACTTCCCAGGTCAGTAGGTGCCCAATATGTTACTGCAGATCAACAGAGAAATAACTCCAGAAAGAATGAAGAGACAGAGCCAAAGCAAAAACAACACCCAGTTGTGGATGTGCCTGGTGATGGAAGTAAAGTCCGATGCTGTAAAGAGCAATGCTGCATAGGAATTTGGAAGGTTAGGTCCACGAATCAAGGCAAATTGGAAGTGGTCAAACACGAGATGGCAAGAGTGAACATTGACATTTTAGGAATC
>SJYV01039915.1:0-49282 GCA_006410875.1 Neotragus pygmaeus | reverse complement strand
CATCAGCCATGGGTTTAATTGTGTCAGATTTACTTTTTTATACCCCTGGAGTTCAGAAATCCAAAAGTAGATAGGCAGAATTGGGTTCCCACTGGAGGCTCTGAGGAGAACCTGTCCCCTTGTCTTTCCTGTCTGAGATAGGCTGCCTGCATGCCTTGGTTCAGGGCCCATGCCTCCATGTTCAAAGTCAACAGCTCGACATACACCTGCCTGCCCCCTTTTATAAGGAGTCTTGGCATTACATTGGTCCCACCTGAATAATCCGGGATAATCTTCCCATCTCAAGATTCTCTTTCTTTGGAATTTTTATTTTATTTTACTATTTCGGGCTGTGCTGGCTCTTCATTGCTATGTGCAGGCTTTTTTCCCTCTAGTTGCAGCGAGTGGGGGCTAGTCTTCATAGTGGCGGGTGGGCTTCTCATTGCAGTCGCTTCTTTTGTCTAGAGGCACAGGCTCTAGGTGAGCGGGCTTTAGCAGTTGAGGGCATGGGCTTATTTGCTCCGAGGCATGTGGGATCTTCCCAGATCAAGGGTTAAACCCATGTCCCCTCTTCTAGTGGGTGAATTCCTAAACCACTCGACCACCAGGGAAGTCCCTATCTCAATTCTTAATCATATCTGCAAAGTTCCTTTCATCACGTAAGAGTAATATATTCACAGGTTCTAAGGACAAGGACATGGATGTGTCTTGAAGAGTCGGAGGAGGGACTACTCACTCTAACACATGTCTGGTTGTTTTTACTGGACTTTGTTTTCATAATGACAATTTAGAAACCTTACGCTCAGACGATAAAGAATTTGCCTACAATGAGGGAGACCCAGGTTTGATCCCTGGGTCGGGAAGATACTCTGGAGAAGGGAATGTCAACCCATTCCAGTGCTCTTGCCTGGAGAATTCCATGAACAGTGGAGCCTGGTGGGTTACAGTCCGTGGGGTCTCAAAGAGTCAGACACGACAGAACGACTAACACACACATACACACAGGTTAGTTCCCAGTGTTTTTGTGCGTGTGGGGTGTGTGTGTGTGTGTGTGTGTTTGTGCTGTTGTTCTAAGTTTTACTCTCTGTGAAACCCAAAGATGGGTTATACAGTTGTGAGCATCCAGCCAGCCAAGAGCTGAACCCGCATTTGTGTGTGTGTGTGTGTTCTCAGTCACTCAGTTGTGTCCAACTCTTTTGCAACCTTGTGAAATGTAGCCCACCAAGCTCCTCTGTCCATGGGATTTCCCAGGCAAGAATACTGGAGTGGGTTGCCATGTCATTCTCCACGGGATCTTGCCGACACAGGGATCGAACCCGCAACTCCTAAATTGGCAGGTGGATTCTTAACCACGGAGCCACGTGGGAAGCCCAAGCCTGAACTTAGATAAGCCAAAAAAGAGCAGAGCGGAGACAAGCTGTCTCACAGCTGCTCAAGCAGGGAAAGGTACCAAACGATCACTGCTTATATTCACGCATTCCACAAGCACAGAGGTTCTTACCGGGCACTTTGTATGTGCTTGGCACAATGGAAATGCAAAGAAAGATAAAAATAGGATTCTCCAAGGGCTTCCAGTAATGTCAGAGCAGCAAGACATCTAGGAGCCAGAGAACAGCCCTACAGTAAGGGAATTTTTTTCTAATGTTTCATTTTGAATGCAGAGTCGGTTTTTATCATTTTTTATCCTGGCTGCAGCCAAGGCAGAAGAGCTATAGCACCCTGAAGCGAGAGGAACATCCCCACCAGCATTTTGATGGTAGATATTCAGAAGCTGAACACATTCACACATTATATTCACCTTGAAATTGCAATCATGTTTTGGCTACTGGAACAGGGAGTCAAAACACATGAGAGTTACTGACCAAACATTTTCAAAAATACGGGTTTAAAAAGAGATAAACCATGCTTCTGCATGACTGTACGCCAAGAAGGGCACACAAAGAGATTCTCTTTTTAAAGATGCTATGCCCAAATGAACATCAAAGAGATACTTTTTAACCACTGAGGATTTTTTGTTGTTTGGGTTTTTTAAATTTTATTTTAAACGGGAAAAACTGGGTTTGTTCTTGGGAGCTGGTTTGATTTTATCTTCCTTTAAATATTTATTTATTTTTAATTGATTGATGATGGCTTTACAATACTGGTTTGATATCTGTCATACATCAGCATGAATTAGCCATAGGCGTACATATATCCCTCCCCCTTGAACCTCCCTCCCACTTCCCACCCTTTCCCGCCCCTCAAGGTTGTTACAGACCCCTGGTTTGAGTTCCATGAGTCATACAGCAAATTCCCATTGGCTGTCTATTTTATATACAGTGCTGTGTATGCTTCGTGCTGCTCTATTCCTTCATCTCAACCTCTCCTTCCTCTCCCCAGCCCTTGTCCGTAAGTCTGTTCTCTGCATCTGCATCTCCATTGCTGCCCTGCAAATAGCTTCATCAGCACCATCTTTCTAGATATATGTGTTTGTTGCTCAGTTGTGTCCAACTCTTTGCAACCTCGTAAAATGTAGCCCACCAGGCTCCTCTGTTCATGGGGTTCTCCAAGCAAGAATACTGGAGTGGGTTGCCATGCCCTCCTTCAGGGCTGGATTCCATATATATGCATTAATACATAATGTTTGTTTTTCTCTTTCTGACTTAAACTTCACTCTGCATCATAGGCTCTAGGTTCACTTACCTCAGTTCATTTACCATTCAGTTCAGTTGCTCAGTCGTATCCGACTCCTTGCAACCCCATGGACGGCAGCACGCCAGGCCTCCCTGTCCATCACCAACTCCCAGANGATTGATAATCTATGAAAATATCCTAAAAGCCCAGTCGAGTTTTATGTCTTCCCACACTTCTGCTGCACATGGAATATACAGAAACAGCAGACAGAAGTCCAAGTTCACCTGACCAGTGCTGTGCCCCCAGGCGGAGACCGTGGCTCAGCCACTGAAGAAGTCTCATTCTGGATCAGAATCATGTTCAGGACCATCCCCATCCAGCTCATCCTGCAAGTTCTTGAACAACCTGAGAAGGTAAGAAGTGTACACTGCTTCGTGGTGTACACTCTGTGTGTGAAAAGCAGTCTTCCCATCACCTCTGCTTCAATATATGGCCATGAAAGAGAGATGATACAGTGGATGATACAATGATGAGAACAGCTAGAATTTATTAAGAACCTACTGCATGCCAGGCAGTGGTCTAAGTATTGGACTACCCAAAAATTTTGTTCAGGTTTTCCATAATATCTTATGGAAAAATCCAGTCAAAATTTTTGGCCAATCCAATACTTAGCACGTATTAGTCATTTAACCTTCTAGCATCTTACAAAGTAGATAGTATTATCTCTCCATTTCCTGATACAGGACTGTATGACAGAAATGTGATTTGCCAAGTGAGTAAGTAGCCAAACCGGAGTTTGAACCTAAATGGTGAAAGTTACACTCTGAAGTACAACACTAGATCACCTTGCTTTACAGCAAGGGTCCTGGGGCTGGGAGCAGGGCTTCAGTATTTGGAACAGAGTGGCTCTTCAGACAGGTAACCCAAGCTGATGGAAGAGAACCAAAGAGTTTGAACCATGTAGGCCAGGCTGGAATCCATTCTGGCAGTGAGCTCTCGAGGGCTTAGTAGGACTCACTGCAGAGTTCATGTTGTGGTCTGTCGGGTTACCAACATCTGGCTTGGAGAGACGTGTGGGCAAAGAGCCCCTGACCTCTGGCTGGAGTCCCAAAAGCTGGTCTCCAAGGGAAGAACCCAGCTATCATCCAGGAAGAGGCCTGCTTTTGTTAACTCTACTGATCCAAGAGCTTGAAGACTGCTTCCAATCCTTAAAAACAAACTCAAAGCAAGTTACAGAAATCTGATACAAGAAAAGGGCCTCTTTTTCAATGATCACAGACTGGGAACGTGTCCAGTTCACTGGGGCCTGCTCCAGAAGTGTTGCCAGAATATCACACGCTACTCAGAAATCCCCAAGGGTGCTTATTATGGCTCATGAACTCCAACGACAAGCAGAAGAAAGGCTTTCTTGAAGTTTTTCAGATATCTGCTATCTGCTCTGTTGAGAACCAAGCAAATAAAACACATTGTTCATCTGTCAAAATTGTCAGTTTATTCCCTATCCCACCACTGTAGCATCAATATATTAATGTTTTCTTTTATAGAAGATTTATATATATATATATATATTACATAGCATGTATATTCCAGATCTGAGAAATAAAGACTGCCTTCTTACTCTGTGATTTTAGGTAGATTTTTGCTACTGCAGTCTTATCTTTCATGTGTGCATGCTAAGTCACTTCAGTAGGATCCAACTCTTTGTGACCTTGCGGACTGTAGCCCCCGAGGTGCCTCTGTGCATGGGATACCCCAGGCAAGAATCCTGGAGTGAGTTGCCATGCCCTCCTCCCGGGGATCTTCCTGGCCCAGGGACTGAATCCCCCTCTCTTGTGTCTCCTGCACTGGCAGGCAGGTTCTTTACCACTCGTCACCTGGGAAGCCTGTCACCTTACATGGTTTTCAATAGTAGAAAAATGCAATGAAAAATCTGACACTATTATAGCCTAGAGTGATTATAACCAAAAAGCCACTTATATTTTCATGAAATTCAACCACTATAATGGACTCCAGGGGAACTGCATTGGACACCATCCTGAAAGACCTATGGTGCTGACACAGAGTCACAAATCATCAGACTTGCCTAGCGCATATTTATTTCTTTGTATTAATACAAAATAAGTTAAGTTCTTGTTTGTTGGGTTTTTTAAGCAAATGAGCAAATCTCAGAACTAATTCTAAATTTCTTTGTAATTGATTCATAGTGAAAGTATTGATTCATTGGGGAGTTTCTAGGTCATACATGCATCTTTCATTGTTATTAAAAGACTTTCAATCATATGTGTGCCTGTGTATTCCACTAATATGAAACATATGCAGTCACATTTTGAAAAACTATCTAGGACACATCAAACCATTCTTATTTTGATCTCAGATGGTTATTCAGTGTGGTTATTTAGTCTAATTTGAAGAAAACCAAAACCTTGTATAAATTACTGCCAAAATAAGAGAGAAAAAACCTGATTTTTAATTTCTATTAAAATTAAATTATTGCTATTATTGCTTTTATTTCATGGAGCCAAGAGTCTAAAAAAATGCCATTTTAATTTAGGATGTAGGGCATATATGTGTATGTGTGTATTTCACTAATATGAAAAACAGTGGCAACTAGGAGGGAAGGTGATGATACAGGTGAGACTTGCTCTTCAAACTCAAACCAGTCATAAGTCTACAGGTAGAGTATGTACAACATTTATACTTGTGTTTTTCTCATTGGAAAGAATCAGACAAGATGTGTATAAGAGACAGGTCTGACACTGTTTCCACTGTTTCCCCATCTATTTCCCATCAAGTGATGGGACCAGATGCCATGATCTTCATTTTCTGAATGTTGAGCTTTAAGCCAACTTTTTCACTCTCCTCTTTCACTTTCATCAAGAGGCTTTTTAGTTCCTCTTCACTTTCTCCCATGAGGGTGGTGTCATCTGCATATCTGAGGTTATTGATATTTCTCCCGGCAATCTTGATTCCAGCTTGTGTTTCTTCCAGTCCAGCATTTCTCAAGATGTACTCTGCATAGAAATTAAATAAGCAGGGTGACAATATACAGCCTTGATGTACTCCTTTCCCAATTTGGAACCAGTCTGTTGTTCCATGTCCAGTTCTAACTGTTGCTTCATAACCTGCATACAAATTTCTCAAGAAGCAGGTCAGGTGGTCTGGTACTCCCATCTTTTGAAGAATTTTCCAGAATTTGCTGTGGTCCACACAGTCAAAGGCTTTGGCATAGTCAATAAAGCAGAAGTAAATGTTTTTCTGGAACTCTTGATGATCCAGCGGATGTTGGCAATTTGATCTCTGGTTCCTCTGCCTTTTCTAAATCCAGGTTGAACATCTGGAAGTTCACAGTTCACATACTGTTGAAGGCTGGTTTGGAGAATTTTGAGCACTGCTTTGCCAGCATGTGAGATGAGTGCCATTAGAACTGACTCAAATACATTGTTTTATGGCTGAGTAATGTTTTATTATATATATACCACAGCTTCTTTATGCATTCATTGTCAATGGACATAACTGATGGGGTTTTTTTAAGATTGATAATCTATGAAAATATCCTAAAAGCCCAGTCGAGTTTTATGTCTTCCCACACTTCTGCTGCACATGGAATATACAGAAACAGCAGACAGAAGTCCAAGTTCACCTGACCAGTGCTGTGCCCCCAGGCGGAGACCGTGGCTCAGCCACTGAAGAAGTCTCATTCTGGATCAGAATCATGTTCAGGACCATCCCCATCCAGCTCATCCTGCAAGTTCTTGAACAACCTGAGAAGGTAAGAAGTGTACACTGCTTCGTGGTGTACACTCTGTGTGTGAAAAGCAGTCTTCCCATCACCTCTGCTTCAATATATGGCCATGAAAGAGAGATGATACAGTGGATGATACAATGATGAGAACAGCTAGAATTTATTAAGAACCTACTGCATGCCAGGCAGTGGTCTAAGTATTGGACTACCCAAAAATTTTGTTCAGGTTTTCCATAATATCTTATGGAAAAATCCAGTCAAAATTTTTGGCCAATCCAATACTTAGCACGTATTAGTCATTTAACCTTCTAGCATCTTACAAAGTAGATAGTATTATCTCTCCATTTCCTGATACAGGACTGTATGACAGAAATGTGATTTGCCAAGTGAGTAAGTAGCCAAACCGGAGTTTGAACCTAAATGGTGAAAGTTACACTCTGAAGTACAACACTAGATCACCTTGCTTTACAGCAAGGGTCCTGGGGCTGGGAGCAGGGCTTCAGTATTTGGAACAGAGTGGCTCTTCAGACAGGTAACCCAAGCTGATGGAAGAGAACCAAAGAGTTTGAACCATGTAGGCCAGGCTGGAATCCATTCTGGCAGTGAGCTCTCGAGGGCTTAGTAGGACTCACTGCAGAGTTCATGTTGTGGTCTGTCGGGTTACCAACATCTGGCTTGGAGAGACGTGTGGGCAAAGAGCCCCTGACCTCTGGCTGGAGTCCCAAAAGCTGGTCTCCAAGGGAAGAACCCAGCTATCATCCAGGAAGAGGCCTGCTTTTGTTAACTCTACTGATCCAAGAGCTTGAAGACTGCTTCCAATCCTTAAAAACAAACTCAAAGCAAGTTACAGAAATCTGATACAAGAAAAGGGCCTCTTTTTCAATGATCACAGACTGGGAACGTGTCCAGTTCACTGGGGCCTGCTCCAGAAGTGTTGCCAGAATATCACACGCTACTCAGAAATCCCCAAGGGTGCTTATTATGGCTCATGAACTCCAACGACAAGCAGAAGAAAGGCTTTCTTGAAGTTTTTCAGATATCTGCTATCTGCTCTGTTGAGAACCAAGCAAATAAAACACATTGTTCATCTGTCAAAATTGTCAGTTTATTCCCTATCCCACCACTGTAGCATCAATATATTAATGTTTTCTTTTATAGAAGATTTATATATATATATATATATTACATAGCATGTATATTCCAGATCTGAGAAATAAAGACTGCCTTCTTACTCTGTGATTTTAGGTAGATTTTTGCTACTGCAGTCTTATCTTTCATGTGTGCATGCTAAGTCACTTCAGTAGGATCCAACTCTTTGTGACCTTGCGGACTGTAGCCCCCGAGGTGCCTCTGTGCATGGGATACCCCAGGCAAGAATCCTGGAGTGAGTTGCCATGCCCTCCTCCCGGGGATCTTCCTGGCCCAGGGACTGAATCCCCCTCTCTTGTGTCTCCTGCACTGGCAGGCAGGTTCTTTACCACTCGTCACCTGGGAAGCCTGTCACCTTACATGGTTTTCAATAGTAGAAAAATGCAATGAAAAATCTGACACTATTATAGCCTAGAGTGATTATAACCAAAAAGCCACTTATATTTTCATGAAATTCAACCACTATAATGGACTCCAGGGGAACTGCATTGGACACCATCCTGAAAGACCTATGGTGCTGACACAGAGTCACAAATCATCAGACTTGCCTAGCGCATATTTATTTCTTTGTATTAATACAAAATAAGTTAAGTTCTTGTTTGTTGGGTTTTTTAAGCAAATGAGCAAATCTCAGAACTAATTCTAAATTTCTTTGTAATTGATTCATAGTGAAAGTATTGATTCATTGGGGAGTTTCTAGGTCATACATGCATCTTTCATTGTTATTAAAAGACTTTCAATCATATGTGTGCCTGTGTATTCCACTAATATGAAACATATGCAGTCACATTTTGAAAAACTATCTAGGACACATCAAACCATTCTTATTTTGATCTCAGATGGTTATTCAGTGTGGTTATTTAGTCTAATTTGAAGAAAACCAAAACCTTGTATAAATTACTGCCAAAATAAGAGAGAAAAAACCTGATTTTTAATTTCTATTAAAATTAAATTATTGCTATTATTGCTTTTATTTCATGGAGCCAAGAGTCTAAAAAAATGCCATTTTAATTTAGGATGTAGGGCATATATGTGTATGTGTGTATTTCACTAATATGAAAAACAGTGGCAACTAGGAGGGAAGGTGATGATACAGGTGAGACTTGCTCTTCAAACTCAAACCAGTCATAAGTCTACAGGTAGAGTATGTACAACATTTATACTTGTGTTTTTCTCATTGGAAAGAATCAGACATGGGTGGGAAGGATTGAAGCCATGACTAATGCCCTGAGAAATTTTGTGCCAGGCTGGGTTCCTGGGGACTGGCTCTGACTGTTAGTGACCTTTGTATTCTGATAATAATGTTTGAAAACTAAATATCTGACATACGAAAAAATACCTGGCCATCTGCTAGGACTGGTGTGAAAGCACTTTAGAAAATCAGGCACTCAACTTCCCAACAGAAGAAAGAGATGGGAGAAGACTCTGCTCCTTCAAGGTATCTTCTTCCCTCTCTTTTTCTTCATGAGCACACTCTAGCCACTCACGTGCTGTACATGAGGCCTCCTTCTGGTGGGTTGTAACACAAGTCTATGCGGACAGGCAGGCAGCTCTTTACAAAGATCGCCACTGCCTTAGAGAGCCCAGGTGGAACTGCTGAGCTGTGCCAGGGGTAGGAGAAACCAGGTCACATTCTTCCTTTATCCTGCTTGGAGGAATACAGAGAATCACTAAGCCGCCATGTTGTAAGAGCACTCAATCTCCCATGCCATTTAATGGAATGCTTTTTTCTACAAATTTCATTAATGGCTCCCAGAAATAGAACTGTACTACACTGAATATTACACATATTATGAGACATACACCCAGTGTACAAGATGCTTGCAACCCTGTTGAGGCTGAAATATTTACATTAAAATTCAAGCCAAGCTATGACTAAACTCCAAGAGATAGTATGTTGGGAACCATTAATGTCTAGTTGGTAACTGAAGTCACACAGGACACCACTGATGTTCGCTGGGAGGATGTTCACGCTCCAGCTCTGCTGACCTTCCTCCAGTCCCTCACACAGCCAACCTCGCCCACGCCCCCAGATCTTTGCAGATACCTTTCCCCCAAATCTGGATAACTGCTAGACTTCATTTCCCCTGGAAAACCTTTTCTTGCTCCTTTAATGTGTTCCTAATTGCACCCCCTGCCTTAAATTTCCCCTTTCATATCACATTGTACTATAATTGTTTATTAAATGATCTCCCTGATTAGACAACAGCATTGCAGACTAGAAACTACACACAGAGTGTAAGAATAAACTCACTATAGCCCTAACTCTACAACTTGTTGGCTATGTAATAGTTGGATGAGGTTCTTAGCCTAGAATCTCTAAGCATCCATTTTCTCAGGAATAATAATTGTACTTACTCTAGGTAGTTGTGTCAGCTGATAAAATGCATGGAAACACTAGTATGAGCCTGGAAAGGGTTCCAGAAATGCCAAAAATATAGAAACTATTACAATATTTGTATTCTTCATTGTCTTTTTATTCAAGACTTTATAAAGACATTTATTCATTCATTATTGTGCAACGCAATGGTATAAACCCATTCCTTGTTGCACTTCCAGAGTTATGATAAAGTTTGCATACACTATACACTCCAGTGTTCATTGAATGAGTTATTGAAGAATGAAAGTTCTATTCATGAGACTTGAGCAGACCAGGGAATACTGCCCATCTCACAGCTTCACTAATTCTGTATTTCTGAAGCTCTTCCATTGTAGAAATCAATGTGTATATCTGTTTATCCATGTGGGCACGTATGTGTGTATGTGAACATACATGGATAACAGATAAATCTGGTCAAGCTCCTACTCAGGAAACAGTCCATAACTTAAATAGACCAACAAAGTAATAACTATTCCTACAAAATACAGCCTAACTCCTTATATGACTTCAAACTTAGGTCCATTTGTCAAAGGCCACAAGTCTGGAAAAAACACCATACAATGGAAACCGTAACTCATGGTTTTCTGCCTCACAGCACGTCTTAAAATCACCTTCCTGTGTTCCTCTTATGCCTGTGCTCCCACTTTCCAGTTGGTATCTTGTTCTATTATTTATGAGCCTGAACTATAAATACTTTGAAACATGGAAGATTTCGTCAGTTGGGTACAATTTAAGTGGCTTTTCAGTACTATATACTTACAACATCTTATAAATATTTAGAATTATCATAATGGCTCTGCTGACTCACAATAAGTTCTGTATTTTGTGTAGGGACGATTGCCAAATTGATAATCTAGAAAATTGGAAAACCCCGTCAAACTTCATGACCTGTTGGTCCCAAAAGAGTATCTTTCTAATTACTGGGAGAGCCTGCGCACTGAACTTAGCTGTCTTGGAAGCTGATCTGAAAAGATAAACATCCCAAAATTTACCTCTTTGGAAAAGATAAGTAAAAGAAATATTTTCCACTGAAGACTGTGTTCATTGAACTGTATCTTAAAAGCCAAATAGTTCTCAGGAAGTGTATTTAAAAAAAAACCACAGAAACACGAAGTGCCCACCATGCTTGGGAATGGGGTTCCAGACGAGGATAGAGAAACAGTGAGTGACAACAGTGGGAAATGACGCTGCACATGTGCAATCATAGCGCTCAAGAACNCATGCTATCTAGGTTGGTCATAACTTTTCTTCCAAGGACTAAACGTCTTCTAATTTCATGGCTGCAATTACCATCTGCAGTGATTTTGGAGCCAAGAAAAATAAAGTCTGACACTGTTTCCCCATCTATTTGCCATGAAGTGATGGGACCAGATGTCATGATCTTCTTTGGAAGGAATGATGCTAAAAGCTGAAACTCCAGTACTTTGGCCACCTCATGTGAAGGGTTGACTCATTGGAAAAGACTTTGATGCTGGGAGGGATTGGGGGCAGGAGGAGAAGGGGACAACAGAGGATGAGATGGCTGGATGGCATCACTGACTCAATGGACGTGAGTCTGAGTGACCTCCAGGAGTTGGTGATGGACAGGGAGGCCTGGCGTGCTGCGATTCATGGGGTCACAAAGAGTTGGACACGACTGACCGAACTGAACTACACTTACTGTGGTGATCATTTTGCCACATATACAAACATTGAATCATTATGGTGTGTACCTGAAACTAATATGTTATATGTCAATTATATCTCAATTTTTTAAATATTCAAAAAAGTGCAGCTTTTTGAATGTCAATCATACTTCAATAAATTGATTTTTTTTTTTAAGGAAAAGAGGAAAAGAGAACAGAACTGACCCTACTTTTACTGCCTACCCAGGGAGATCTAGAGAGAGGCCTTCAGCTTATCTCTTTGACAGTATTTAAGAGCTTTCTGATGGCTCACCCTCATTTGCAAGGCAAGTGGTCCCCAGTAACATGCAAAGAGGACAGAGAGCAGCTTGGATATTCAGAGTAAGCATTATGTGAATTATTGCAGAATACAGGCTGAGCCTATTGTTATATAAGTTATTGCTGCCCTTTTTAAAAATTTAATTACAGTGTTTGAACATTATCTCATTTTAAAGATCCAGCTACCGAGGCTCAATTAAAATTCTAAGTGTCAGAGTGAGAAAAAGCCCCAAGTGGAGATCTAACTTCATCCTGAGCTTTAAACGTATGAAAACAGTTGGATGCTTTATAATCATAACAAGTCCTTTGGAGATGGACATTATTACCCTACAATCAATTCAAGATGCTTTACAATCCCTTTGCCAGCATGTGAAACCCTTGTGTACTTCATATAAGGAGCTAGTTATAAGCTGATAATACTCATTGCAGAAGAAGAAATACATCCACCCCTTCCCCAATCTCATCATAATCATATTTAAGCTCAACCAGGCACTTGACGCATCTTACTATAATGTGGGAGCCTGAGAACAAGATGCTCAGTGGTAAATTCTCCTAGAAGTGATGCTAGCTGATAATTCATATGCCAAGAAGGGAAAGAGGGAGGGAAGGAGTCATGTATCATGCCTTCACTTTTACTGTCATGGCCAGAAATACCCTTCATCCTTCCCTCCCTCCACCTACCATCCCAACCCACATCCCCCCCTTCCCAACCTTGCAAACTCTTATTTGTGCTACAAATTCCAGATGAAATGCCACCTATTCTATGAAGACTCCTTTGATTTTCCCTGGAAGTTGGCAGTTTCTTTCTGTTTCAACAGAATTTTTCCACATTTATTCATTCCATAAGTATTGATTGGGTACTTCCATGGTGCCAGGCACTGCTCAAGGTGCCTGAAAAATAAAAGAAGAAACAATTGAAATTTCTTCACTTGAGCTACTTAATAGAAGAAAGGGGGAACAAGTAAACATACGTTAAGATGAGAAAAGTGAAAGTGAAAGTCACTCGATCGTGTCCAACTCTTTGCGACCCCATGGACTATACTGCTCATGGAATTCTCTAGGACAGAACACTGGGTAGCCTTTCCCTTCTGCAAGGGATCTTCCCAACCCAGGGATTGAACCCAGGTCTCCTACATTGCAGGTGGATTGTTTACCAGCTGAGCCACAAGGCAGTATATAATATAAAGCATAAATCAGGGTCATGGGGACAAGAGGATGGCATGGGTAAGGAGGGATGTTTTTTGACAGGGCTGCCAGAGAAAGCTTCTCTAATGAGATATGAGCAACATGAAATGAAGCACAGAGTGAGTCCCGCAGGAAGACATATTCCTCAACAAGGGAAATAACACGCAAAAGCCTTAGGACCAAGGCAAGAGGAAGCAGCCCATGTTTGTGAAGTGGCAGGATGGCCTAAGGGGCTGAACCAAGTGACACCAAAGAAGGGATGAGATCTTAATGAAGGAGATGAGATCAGAGAGACAGACAGTAGCCAGACCATACTGGGACTTGTAGCTATGGTAAACCCTGTGGGTTTTATCCCAAATCAGTGCAGAAGCAATAGAAGGATGCTGAGCAAAGGAGCAACATAAGGCACTCTTTTCTAACCCTTACCCAATGTGCTGCAACTGTCGATGGATCTGACTTCCCAGAGTCACACCTCCATCCCCCATCAACTAACATAGAATCCTGTTCACAAAAGGTGTTTAACTCTTCAGAAAACAAAAGAGAGAGCAGAACAAATAGAAGACCCTGAACCGGCCATGCATAAACATGGGCACCAACACTGGCTACCCTATAATATCTTTCTCAGGAAAGCTGTAGCCCCCTAAGTTCGGCATCTCCCCACAGTTACCTTATAGCAGGCTTTATTTAGAAACATCACTGTTCTGTGAGCACAGAAACAAGCAATTACTCCAGTCTTCCCCAAACTACAGAGCACCAAGAGTCACTACTGAAAAAGGTTGTTCAAAATCTCTGCAACCAGAATTCCTGGGACATCAAAACAGCATTCCACTCCTTCATAGGGTTCAAGTTCCATTGCTACTACAGTCTGGATTGAAAATCACACCTCGCCCTCCAATAATACCTACTATATATCCTTGTAAATGGTTTGCTTGGAAAGAGCTCAAGGGATCAGATAGACTCTCTCCCGATCCCTGAGGTATCATGCAGCCTGAGTAAGTAAGTCTTAGAGTCCCCAAGGCACTCTGAAAGATGAAAAAATGAAGTTATTTCAAACCCCTGGAGTTGCTGTACTTCTAGTTCAGAGGCTTTGCAAAAAGTGGGAAAGGAGTCTTATAAATTCTCATTTTTTTTTCCTCAGGTTTAAAATGTCTGAATTTTACCAGCCAATCCACCTATTTCTGGGATCCACACTGGCTTAAAAGAGGGAAATTTGACATCAGTCAAGCCCATGAGTTGCACTTTCCTTGACTAGACAAGCTCAGGAGCAATTCATCTTCCCTCACCTGAAACTGAACAATTTAAAAGTCTCATCTGACTATTTATAAGTAGACACTGTAGTTGTCAGACTTCCCTGGTGGCTCATACAGTAGAGAATTCACCTGCAGTGCAAGAGACCTGGGTTCGATCCCTGGGTTGGGAAGATCCCCTGGAGAAGAGAATAGCAGCCCACTCCAGTGCTCTTGCCTGGAGGATCCCGTGGACAGAGGAGTCTGATGGGCTACAGTCCCTGGGACACAAAGAGCCAGACGCAACTGAATGACTAACACACACGTTAGTTGTCAGGCCCTTCCTCTTCCTGCCTCTGAATGCTGACGGGTGGAGAGAACAGCAGGCAGTGCCCTGGACACCTTCAAGCATCTGAACAGCAGCCTTTTTCAGCAGGCCCCTCACTGCTAACCACAGAAGGTGAGGTGCAGGCATCAATGACTAATGAGACTCTACCTGGCTTCATCTCCAGCAAGCCTCCAGTGGCCTCTGGCTACGAATTCTGTGACACCCTCCCCTATTCCACTGTGTTCAAGGTTCCAAGCCTCTCACAGGCTGCCAAGCCGCTTCTCTTAAGACTAACATTCTAGAGCCATCCTTAATTTATGCTGCACTTGCACCTTTTGTCCAGTGTTAGAATGTTAGTTCAGCTAAATGATACTAAATAATAACTCCCCAAAGCACTGCATGATAAAAATAAGTTTGAGAACAGCTACAGTGAGTGAGTTGAAGAAACCAATATAATACACTGGTTAAGTAAACCTGCTGAGGAGCCAGGCGTCTGGCTCTGATGCCTAAGCTCCATCATTTTACCAGCTGGGTGACCCTTGACAAGGCCACCAACAATAATGTTTTTTCCTTGTCCATGAAGTGGGGGTAATGATAGAACCAACTTCATCATTCTGTAAGGATTCAATGTAGTGATGCATTTGAAGTGCTTAATACAAGGTCTAGGACTCTATTACCTGATTTTAAAGAGTCTTTAATATGCTAATATTTATTAAGATTCACCATGAAAGACAGAGTATGTGTCATGGTTTTCAAGTTGATTTCATCCCATAACATTAATTTGTTTTTCAAGACTTATCTTGCAGACTTGGTGGTCCTTAGATCCTTTGTGGGGACCTGCCATGTGCTTGTGAGTGATGTATATACTAAGTCAGGCTGGAATGCCATCAATCTCAACATGTCCAACCCAACAAAACTATAATCACATGAGTGAATGACAGAGATAACAGGTTTCAAATGTCATTTAAAGATAACACGTTGTTCAAAATCCTTAAGAACGCTTCTGGGTGTTATTTCCAATTCTTCAGACTTGGCTTTGTACTCTAGCTCTGCCACTTGCTCTCTGCATAATCTTGGGCACAGTACTCAACCTCTCCGAACAGCAGTTTCCTAACCTCAAAGACAGAAAAGCAATACCTATCTTGGCTGTGAGGCGGACAAAATGAGACAATGATGGTCAAATATCTAGCACATTCTAGATAATCAATTTTGCCTCCCCTTTCATTATGTTTCAAGATAAGCGCAAATTCAGGCTGAAAGCTATCACCACTTAAGGCAGGTCAGGCCAACAGCCCCAGTTTCTAGCCCAAGGTTCTGCTGTGAATGGTGAAGTCAAAACCATCAAATGAACTCACTTGCTCTTTGCAAAAATACATCAGCATGTTTTGGAAGGCTGGAAACAACTGTGAAGCATTTCCACTTCTGGTTGGTATGATCAAGATGAAACACAAGACACTAAAGTTACAAAACGCAGAAAGACATCAATTGTTCCATATTCCCAATGCTGAGAGCAGAATACTCAACATCAAATCATGGCAGAACAAAAGGAAACAAATGGGCAGGCAGTGGTAATTTTCAGTCTCCTTTAAACTCATCATGCGCATCTACTGTTTCTACAGAGCCAATTCTGCTAAACCAAGGATGGCTGTGAAGTCCAGATTGTCAAGGACAGTTACTTTAGGATAATTTCTTGTCCTACTGCCTAGTCAAGTCATTAAAACATCCCAAATATTCCACAATTTTCAGGAACCAAACCCTACCTTCCAAACGAAGAATTACCCCTGAAGTCAACGTAAAATTCTTCATCCAACTATATATGTTCCCAAATTCCAACATTAGAGCATGTGGCCACCACCATGGCCATAGGAAAATGAAATGTCCTTGGGGGTGATTTCTGGAAAACAATCTAATGCAACTTCAGAAAGAAATCCTGTTTGGAAGGTGTAATGTGTAGAATCCANAGGAGAAATATCAATAACCTCAGATATGCAGATGACACCACCCTTATGGCAGAAAGTGAAGAGGAACTAAAATGCCTCTTGGTGAAAGTGAAAGAGGAGAGTGAAAAAGTTCGCTTAAAGCTCAACATTCAGAAAATGAAGATTATGGCATCTGGTCCCATCACTTGATGGGAAATAGATGGGGAAAAGTAGAAATAGTGTCAGACTTTACTTTGGGGGGCTCCAAAATCACTGCAGATGGTGATTGCAGCCATGAAATTAAAAGACGCTTACTCCTTGGAAGGAAAGTTATGACCAACCTAGATAGCATATTCAAAAGCAGAGACATTACTTTGCCCACTAAGGTCCGTCTAGTCAAGGCTATGTTTTTTCCTGTGGTCATGTATGGGTGTGAGAGTTGGATCATGAAGAAAGCTGAGTGCCAAAGAATTGATGTTTTTGAACTGTGGTGCTGGAGAAGACTCTTGAGAGTCCCTTGGACTGCAAGGAGATCCAAGCAGTCCATCCTAACGGAGATCAGTCCTGGGTGTTCATTGGAAGGACTGATGCTGCAGCTGAAACTCCAATATTTTGGCCACCTCATGAGAAGAGTTGACTCATTGGAAAAGCCCCTGATGCTGGGAGGAATTGAGGGCAGGAGGAGAAGGGGATGACAGAGGATGAGATGGTTGGATGGTATCACTGACTCAATGCACATATGTTTGGATGAACTCCGGGAGTTGGTGATGGACAGGGAGGCTGGAATGCTGCAATTCATGGGGTCACAAAGAGTCGGACACGACTGAGCAACTGAACTGAACTGTACACCTGTGGTGAATTCATGTCGATGTATGGCAAAGCCAATATGGTATTGTAAAATAAAATAAAGCAAATAAATAAATAATTTTTAAAAAAATTTTTTTAAAGAAATAAAATGAACTTCTACATATAGATGGCCTAGAGACACAGCATCACCAAAGATGTTGAAAAATGCTCAACATCACTAATTATTAGAGAAATGCAAATCAATGAACACTGGCATGTATGTACCCTCTTGAAACATGTTTTTCTGTGGCTATACATCCAGGAGTGGAATTGCTAGACCATATAGTAACTCTGNCATCACCAAAGATGTTGAAAAATGCTCAACATCACTAATTATTAGAGAAATGCAAATCAATGAACACTGGCATGTATGTACCCTCTTGAAACATGTTTTTCTGTGGCTATACATCCAGGAGTGGAATTGCTAGACCATATAGTAACTCTGTGTTTAGTTTTTTAAGCAGCCTCCGTGCTCTTCTCAGTAGTGGCTGAACCAGTTTACATTCAATGAAATATCACTTCACACTGGTCAGAATAGCCATCATCAAAATATCTACAAGTAATAAATGCTGGAGAGGGTGTGGAGAAAAGGGAATCTTCCTACACTGTTGGCGGGAATGTAAACTGGTATAGCCACTACTGAGAACAGTATGGAGGTTGCTTAAAAAACTAAAAACAGAATTACCGCTTGATCTAGCAATCCCACTTCTGGGCATGTATCCACAGAAAAATGTTTCAGAAGGGTACATATACCCCAGTGTTCATTGCTGCACTGTTTATAGTAGTCAAGACATGTGCTCCATCACTTCAGTCAGGTCTGACTCTCTGCGATCCCATGGCCCATGGCCCACCAGGCTCCTCTGTCCATGGGATTCTCCAGGCAATAAAACTGGAGTGGGTTGCCGTTTCCTTCTCCAGTGATAAAGTATGAAGTGAAGTGACTGAAGTGAAGTCAGCCAGTCATATCCGATTCTTTGCGATCCCACAGACTGTAGCCCACCAGGCTCCTCTGTCCATGGGATTTTCCAGGCAAGAGTACTGGAGTGGGTTGCCATTTCCTTCTCCAGTCAAGACATGGGGCAATCTAAATGTCCATGGACAGATGAATGAATAAAGAAGATGTGGTATATACATACAATGGACTATTGTGCATATGTGTGTTAGTTGCTCAGTTGTGTCCAACTCTTTGCAACCCTTTGGACTGTAGCCTGCAAGGCTCCTCTGTACATGGAATTTTCCAGGCAAGAATGCTGGATTGGGTTGCCATTCCCTTCTCCAGGGGAACTTCCTGACCCAGGGTTAGAACCCAGGTCTCCAGCATTGCAGGCAGATTCTTAGCCAACTGAGCCACCAAGAAAGCATACACAACAGAGTATAACTCAGCCATTAAAAAGAATGAAATAGTGCCATTTACAACATCATGGATGGATTGTCAAACTGAGTGAAGCAAGTCAAAGACAAATATCATATGGTAGTGCTTATATATGGAATCCAAGAAAAAGAAAACGATACAAATGAACTTATTTAGAACACAGAGGCAGACTCAGAGGCAATCTTAGAGAATGAACTTATGGTTACTGGTGGGAAGAGTCAGGAGCAAGGATAGACTTAGAATTTGGGATTGACATGTGCACACTGCTATATTTAAAAGAGATAACCAACAAGGGAATACTGTAAAAAATAAATAAATATTTTTTTAAAAAATGAAACTTCTCCAGCCCCAACCCAGACCTACTGAATAAGAAACTCAAGGGCTGGGGCATAGTTGCTGCTACTGCTGCTGCTGCAAAGTCACTTCAGTCGTGTCTGACTCTGTGCAAACCCAGAGACGGCAGCCCACCAGGCTCCGCCGCCCTTGGGATTTTCCAGGCAAGAACACTGGAGTGGGTTGCCATTTACCTGTGTTTTAATGAACCCTCCACCAGGGAATTCTGATGCTCCCTGAGTGTGAGAACCACTGCCATAGGGAATGGTATAATCAAATCTGGGTATGCTGGTAATGATGTGGAAAATGGACAAGAGGGGAAGGAACTGAAGGTGTGGAGGCCTAGAAAAGAATAGCGAAAGTATCGGTTCATTAGGGAGTTTTGCATTTTATCTATGTTTTAGCAAGTCTAAGATATAATCAATTATTAATCACACCATTATTTTATTTATCTCAAGAAAGAAAATGTCTGCCAATTTAATGTTAACACAATGTCTCTTATCATTGGAAATTTGTTTTATATTTATTGAAAGGGTTCTCTTAGATTTATTGTGACAGATTTTTACTGTACATCACCCATGGGCATACATGGAAAGGAAAATAAAAGCAAAATAATTTATTTAAGGTGTTCCTAGCACTTTTCACAATGTCTGACTCTTCTGGAATATTTTTCCACTCAAGAGCCATCTGGAGGTTTAATGATGCTTAATTTCTTTTAAAAATACTCCACTACTGGGGACTTCTTGGGTGGACTTCTTTGGTTAAGACTTCACCTTTCAACACAGGGAGTGGGGGTTTGACCCCAGGTCAAGGTGCTAAAGATCCCACATGACTCATGGCCATAAAACCCAAACCATAAAGCAGAAACAATATTGTAACAAATTCAATAAATACTTTAAAAATGGTCCGCATCAAAAAACTCTTTAAAAGCACTCCAGTATTATCTCTTGGAGAAGGAAATGGCAGCCCACGCCAGTGTTCTTGCCTGGAGAATCCCGAGGACAGAGGAGCCTGGTGGGCTGCCGTGTATGGGGTCGCACGGAGTCAGACACGACTGAAGTGACGCAGCAGCAGCGGCAGCAGTATTGTCTCTGGGGTGTCAAGCAACTGAGGCCCATTCTGCAAGTTTAGGTGCAGGTGGCAGGCTGTGGTATCCACCTCATGACTACTGCTCAGCCAACAGAAACTCAAAGATGCGTCCTGACTTGGGAAATGTTAACGATTGGGAAGTAGCATCACTGACTCAAAGGACATGAGTTTGAGCAAACCAGGAGATTGTAAAGGACAGAGGAACCTGGCATGCTGCAATTCACAGGTCGCAAAGAGTCGGACATGACCGGGGGTGATGGGCATCTTAAAATTGATAAATTCCCAGTGAAAGCTAATCCATGCCTTAAGGGGCAGAAACAGGAGTGAGATGAAAGAGAAGGCAGAGACCAGTGACATTTCATGGGTGGATTCTAAAGCCTATGTGGCCAATTAGATATTGGGGGAGAAGAAGGCAGATAGATGACTCTTCAGTTCTAATCTGAGTAACTGGGTGGCATGCCCTTAACAGAAATAAGAAATTCAAGAGAAGGAGTAGATTTTACAGCAGAAGGGAAGAAGTAGGTAAGAGTAAAATGAGTTTAGTTCCAAACTTTTTTGAGTTTGAAGATCTTGAGGGATAGCCAGAGATGAGGATATACCTGTGAATACAAATTTATAAACTCGAGCACTGGGGGTTCATGGTGAAAGATACATAATTTTTAATCAGTAGCATTTAAATGGTAGTTGAAACCAGGGGGTTGAGAACTCTTCCAAGGTGACTATATGGACAACCTGAAGCGAATTGGTAGCAGAACAAAAACAAAACTGAAGAACTGGATAGAAATAAGGAGCCTTCAGACAGAGAAAAACTTGTTAGATGATGTTTACATATTTTGGGAGCCCCTCGACGACAAAGCTGTCTTCTTTCTAGTCTGAGTTACCAGGGTTTTGCTTAACCCAGTAATGAAAAAGGTGGCTCAAAGGCCTAAAAGGTAAACATTTTGGGGGAAGAATTGGCCAGTAATACCAAAAGTGACAGTTGATCCTTTTAGATCAAAGGGTTGCTAAATTTAGTGAATCTAGTTTCATTCCCAGCATTATCACCTCATTTTACAACTAAAGAAAGAAACAAGAATAGACATGCCCAAGGGCAAAAGTTGGCTGGTGGGTAAGCAAAAGCAGGACGCTTGGCTCTTCACTCTTGTCCTGGGGCTATTCTACTCTGAGCTTTTCCTCTCAAAGAGGGATTATGCCCACTGCTGATAAACCTCTGGATTCTAGCAACCTCAGTGAAGTGAAAGTCACTCGGTCGTGTCCGACTCTTTGTGACCCCACGGACTATACAGTCCATGGAATTTTCCAGGCCAGAATACTGGAGTGGATAGTCATTCCTTTCTCCAGGGGTTCTTCCCAACCCAGGGACTGAACCCAGGTCTCCTGCACTGCAGGCAGATTCTTTACCATCTGAGCCACCAGGGACCTCAGAGAGGCTCAAATACATCTGTGATTATCAGAGAAATGCAAATCAAAACTGTCGTGAGATATCACCTCACTCTGGCCAGAATGGCCATCATCTAAAAGTCTACCAATAACAAATACTGGAGAGGATTTGGAGAAAAAGGAACCTCCTATGCTATTGGTGGGAATGTAAATCGGTGCAGTCACTATGGAAAACAGTATGGAGGTGCCTTAAAAAACTAAACATAGGGCTACTATATGATCCAGCAATCTTACTCCTGGGCATATATCCAGAGAAAAACGCTAACTCAAAAAGATACATGCACCCCTGTGTTCATAGCAGCATTAATTACAATATTTAAGATATGGAAGCCACCTAAATGTCAATTGACAGATTAATGGATAAAGAAGATGTGGAATACTACTCAGCCACTAAAAAGAATGAAATAATGCCATTTGCAGCAACATGGATAAACCTAGAGATTGTCATAATAAGTGAAGGAGGTCAGATAGATAAAGACAAATGTCATATGATACCATTTGTATGTGGACTCTAAAAAAAAAAAAGACATAAATGAACTTATTTGCAAAACATAAATAGACTCAAAGACAGAAAACAAACTTATGGTTACCACAGGGGAAAGGAGCGGCAGAGAATTAAATTAGGGGGTTGGGATTCACATATACATACTTCTATATATCAAACAATCATGGGCCTACAGTGTAGCACAGGGAACCACACTCAATATTCTGAAATATTTTATAACAGAGAAGAGTCTGAAAAAGAATATATATACATGCATGTATATACAGGGGCTTCCCAGGTGGCCTGAGTGGTAAAGAAGCCGCTTGCCAGTGCAAGAGACACAAGAGACTTGGGTTCAATTCCCAGGTGGGGAAAATCTCATGGTGGAGGGGACAGCACCCCCCTCCAGTATTCTCCAGCTGAAGAATCCCATGGACAGAGGAGCCTGGTGGGTTATGGTCCATGGGGTCACAGAAAGAGCTGGACACAACTGAAGTGACTTAGCAAGTGCACCCATATATGGATAATTGAATCACTGTGCTGTCTATCTGAAACTCAGGTGACATTGTAAATCAGGTATGAAGTGAAGTCGCTCAGTCACGTCCAACTCTTTGCGACCCCGTGGGCTGTACCTTACCAGGCTCCTCTGTCCATGGGATTTTCCAGGCAATAGTACTGGAGTGGATTGCCATTTCCTTCTCCAGGGGATCTTCCCAAACCAGGGATTGAACCCTGGTCTCCCGCGTTGTAGACAGTCACTTTACCATCTGAGCCACCAGTATACTAGAATTTTAAAAAAAAAAAAAAAATCCATCCATTAGAATGAGCTTTGCTAACACAGCCACCTCACTCCACAGAGCAGAAGAGAGCTATAGAGAACAGCAAAGGGCCTGGTGTCAGACAGGCACTCCAGGTCTTGCTCTAACAACTGGATATTGTGTGTAGAGCTCTCCACAAAAGAAAAAATGCAGATGACTTGAATCTCTGGTTCACAACTTGAGCCAGAATTTTCTGTAACTCTTGCTACATGTAACAGAATGGGAAGAGACACCGCAAGCAGGTCGAACTAAAACAGAACAAGCTTCTCTGCTGTGATATTGGGTCTTTAAACAGGAAACTCATTCCAGATGTTATATGTTGCTGTTGCTGTTCAGTTGCTCAGTCATGCCTGGCTCTTTGTGACACCATGGGCTATAGCTCAAATTCATGTAGATGAGCAAAATTTGAATTCAGTAAAGTCAAAACAAACTGACATCATTCTCTTTAATAATAATTAAGTTGTACTCATTGTTGTTGTTTAGTCACTAAGCTGTGCCCAACTTCTTATTGCAACACGTCAGGTTTCTCTGTCTTTCATCATCTCTTGGAGTTTGCTCAAACTCATGTCCATTGAGTCGGATGAAACGTGGTTCACTGAAGAAGAGAATGGCAAACCATTTCAGTATTCTTGATTGAGAACCCCATGAAAAGTATAAAAAGAAAAAAAAAAAGAGTTACAGTACTCCTCTTGCAGCTGATGACATCCTGAAAAAACAAATTTTTTTCTCAAGAACAGTGACTCTCAAGGACCAGAGAGCTCAAAAATGAGCCTGAGAGGGTCCCTCTTTCAAAGATTCTGGTGTAGCTTAAGTGGGCTCAGCCACTGAAGTTCAAAAATCTCTGAAAATTTATTCCGGGAGACACAGTGAACATAACATTTCCCACATTTCAAAACTCAAAGCTTTCAAAGATCAGGTTCCTCGGCTCATGCCCTCTGTGTGATCCTTGCAGGGCCCTAGGATCTGTAGGATGAGACATTTGCGGTCACAGCCCTTGTGGCTTCAGCGTTTTCATCAATAGAGACATATACAGAGGCACAGAGGTTTCCAGAAGCCCCCATCTGGCAGAGATGACTAATGGGGCTTTCCCACTGACATCCTAGCAAAGGTGCCAAAAATATATTCGTTCCAGATCACAGCCTTCACAGAGCAGTTCCTCCCAAGACATTACCCTGACAGATGACCTAGCTTCCTTTTACAGCCTACGTGCCACCCACCTGAGTAACCTTCCTCCCCAGACTAGGGGGCACAGAAATGCATATCTGGCCTGCATCTCAAAACTAAATCCTTCCCAGCAAATGCCGACCTTACTATAAACTAGGGAGAAGTCGTTTTTCTTCCACTAGGCAGCCTGCAATTTTCACTCGCTATTATATCCAATGGCAAAAAAAAAAAAAAAAAAGTGAAAAGCAGCTGGGATCTAGCTAAAATTGCAATCAAAGGAGCACCAAGTGGGTATGGAAGCAAATGCAAACTTGTGAAGTCATTACTGGCTGATTGCTATCGGTTGATTGCAGAAAAATCATCAAAGACTTTTGTATAAAGTGTGTGCGTACTCAGTCACTTCAGTCAAGTCCGACTCTTTGCGACCCCATGGACCAGAGCCCACCAGAATCCTCTGTCTATGGGTTTTTCCAGAAAAACTACTGGAATGTGTTGTCATGCCCTCCTCCAGGGGATCTTCCTGACCCAGGGATCAAACCTGTGTCTCGTGCATCTCCTGCACTGAAGATGGACTCTTTACCGCTGAACCATCAGGGAAGAAACAGTGACGAGTGATTTCTTCACTCATAAGCCTTATCCAGTTAGAGCTTGTAAAAACAAGTTGGGCTAAGAAATACAGAATAAATTTACTCAGAGACCACTCTCACAAAGACAGGCAAGATCTCAAACTAGGCATAAGACCCATAATATCATTGATATAACCCTAATTCAATAATAATTTATTTTTCCCCTTCGATTTGTGAAGAGAAGATTAACCAGTAGCCATAGTAAGAAGTAGATATCAGGAGCAGGAAAAATTGCTATTAATTTAGTGACCTTGGGAAAGTCACGTAATATTTCTAGGCTTCAGTTTACTCATAAATAAATTAAGGAAGTTAATTTACATAATCTCTAAGGTCCCTTTCATCTCTGAAGTTCTGCATCTATAACAGGGACCTTTGGCTATTGACAAGTTTACCCGAGACATTAAGCATGGTGAGGTGGATCTTAGAGTATCAAAATAATTAATCTTTCGACAAAGACAGGAACTCAGATAAATATGTAGCAGCAAAGACAGATTAAAGCATTGTAAGGATATCGGAGCTGCTAAGCTGGTCCTGGAATATCAGATCCAGTGAATCCACCTCTCCAAGAATGCCGAATTATTTTCTAAACAGCATCTCAGGGAAGAGAAGCCCTGCTAGTTATTTAAAATTCTGATAAATGAACAAAATGAAATAAACTATTTTATTACCAGAAGCCTCAGAGACTTTCCTGCGCTATCCAATAGAAAAAAGTGTGAAAGTGTTAGTCATTTAGTTGTGCCTGACTCTTTGCAACCCCAAGGACTGTAGCCCACCAGGCTTCTCTGTCCATGGGATTCTCCAGGCAAGAATACTGGAGCGAGTTGTCATTCCCTTCTCCAAGGGATCTTCCCGACCCAGGGATGGAACCCGAGTCTCCTTCATTGGCAGGCAGATTCTTTACCACTGAGCAACCAAGGAAGCCCTTATCCCATAGAACGTTCCTGCAGTGATGGAAAGGCTCTATATGTGCCCTTTCCAATATTGTGGCCATCAGCCAGACGTGGCTCTTCAGCACTGGAAATGTAGCTAGCGCCATGAAGAACTGGTTTTTGTTTTTGCTTTATTTATTTTTTAAAGGTTTGTTTTTTGAATGTAGACTATTTTTAAAGTCTTCATAAAGTTTGTTACAATATTGTTTGTCTAATGCTTTGGTTTTTTTACCGTAAGACGTGTTTGATCTTAGCTCTTCAACCAGGGGTCAAACTCACAACCCCCTGCATTGGAATGTGAAGTCTTAACCACTGGACCACCAGAAAAGTCCCAGGAACTCTTTTTAATTTGATTAAATATTAATAAATATTCATTTATAGTTAAATAGCCATATGGCACTACTAATCCATGTAGAACTGATACTGTACACATTAACAAGTTTAGCCTAAGAGGGATATAATGCATGGCTCATTTCCCAAACTTGTTGGGCCATAGAACTGTGCTTTTGAAGGAATGAAATACCTAGAAAAATCATTTAGGAAGGATTAGGCTTTGAGCCATTGCTGAGTGGAGTGGTTGAAGTCCCAGGAGGCTGTTCTAGCTTGGACATGCTAACCTAGCCATCAAGGGCATCCATCATCACTCTGTGATATGGACCAGGCTACGTATTTTAACATCACCTCACAAATCAATCACATCAAAATTTCCCAAGTCCTGAAAGACACCCTTTGCCTCCCATTGCGGGTCCAGTCTGCAGAATTCCACCTAAGCTGCTCCTTTCCACCAAGCCTAAAACAATGTCAGTCTATTGCTTCTGGGCTGTCCCAGGCACTCTTGCCTACACCAGGATACATCATTATCTCAACAGTCATTGAGATAGCAGCATTCCATTTTATAGGTGAGAAGTGTGAGGCTCAGACAAATGAAGGGAGTTAGTTGCTCAAGGTCACTTATTTGGTTAACTATACTCGACCTCCATTTTTGCATGTGTCCTGTAAAGCATTCTAACCAAATTTTTTGTATTTATTTATCTGGCTGAGCTGGGTCTTATTTGCAGCATGTGAGATCTGGTTCCCTGACCAGGGAGTGAACCTGGGCCCCTGCACTGAAAGCACAAAGTCTTAGCCACCGGACCACCAGGAAAGTGCCCCCCAACAATATTTTGAGTTGAATCTTTCCTCCAAATGTCTAGGACCCATTAAAAGAATTGAATTAATACAATCTTAAAATACCAAAGGTTTATTCTTGCCTGAGTAGAACAGTTTGTTTTATAAGGTTTGCTCATGTTATTTCTTGTGAATTATGATAAATGCAAGGAAAGTTTAACAATCATGGAATGAAAGAACCCAATATGATTTTACAAATGTGTATTAATCCTTTCCTCAAAGAAATCCTCCCCTGGACCTGGAATAATCATATGCCTCTCCATTGAAAATCCATATTGGTGTGTAAATAAGCAGCTACAAATTTCACTCACCCGATTATTTATCCTTTCCTGAGTATGCAATCAATTTGGTGTTTCTGAGCGTCATTTATTTGGACCACAATCACACATACAACTGCTCATTTTTGCATTTAGTTCAGGCTTGGTTCCTCTAGTGGCTGCCTGTGGGCCAAAGTCCTTGAATCAATTTGTCATCACATCAGATGTGAGTGCATTTGACTGTGACCTACACAATTTTAGAAATCAAGTTTTTTCAACAAGGTATTATTTCTTGAAACATCATTTGGCCTTGCGGGAAATTGACTGGAAACTGGAGCTACTCTCTGACTCAGAGTTCCAAATCCAGGCATTGCCCAAAGTAGCCAAGGCAGTCCCTGAAGCATGTCAGTGAGGTGATGCTCTGCAAATTACACAGGGCTGGCCAGCTACTAATGAAACTCACTGTACTTAATTTGGCCCTTTAGATTAAAATATAATCACTTTCAGTCAAATACATGGCAGTCATCACTTTATCTGAAATAAATCTGTATACACTTAATGTTATTGTTTCATCACTTGATCTGAAATAAACCTGTATACACTTAATGTTATTGTTGTTTCATCACTAAATGTGTACAGCTCTTTGTGACCCCATGGACTGCAGCATGCCGGAACTGCAGCATGCATGTCACTATCTCCTGAAGTTTGCTCAAACTCATGTCCATGCTATCCAACCATCTCATCCCCTGTCACTGCCTTCTCCTTCTGCCCTCAATCCTTCCCAGCATCAGGGTCTTTTCCAGTGAGTCCAGTCTTCCCATCCAGTGACCACCAAAGTATTGGAGTTTCAGCTTCAGCATCACTTCTTCCAATGAATCTTCAAGGTTTATTTCCTGTAGGATTGACTAGTTTGATCTCCTCTTTCCAAGGGATTCCCAAATGTCTTCTCCAGCACCACAATTTGAAAGCATCAGTTCTTCAGCTTAAGTAATAGCAAACTTTATTATGACAGGCACTGGAAAAAATGTATACCACAGTTCAGTGTTCATTACAATATCGCATGCTATTACGCCACGCTTGGTCATCTCAATGGTCATGAGAAACCTAAAGGAAAGGAAGAGGTGGGGAGTAAACGCAATGAAAGCAACATAGAGGGTCGGCTAGAGGAAGATAAAAAATGGTTCAGAGGTGAAATCTGGGTCATCAGGAGGAAACCTTGTACAAAGTGGCCAACCACATGAGGGCCTAGGGAATCCTGGAGATGATTAAAGAGATGATTAAGTGACCAAGCTCTCAGAGGCACAGGGGTGGATACAGGGAGGGTTGTGAGGAAGGATACGGCTGATTAAGGAGGGTTGAGTGCGAAGAGGGGAACAAGCAGGTCTGTGCACAAATCCATCCAGCTGCAAAAGCTCAGGGGGACTATGGAAACTGGGGATGCACTGCCAAATCCTACCACCTGGGACACTTGTTAATATCACAATGCCCCATCCTGCTCCAAGGATTGGGAATCTGTGTTTTTAACAAGCACCCCCAGGTAATTCTCATGACAGATGAGTTTGGGAAGCACAGCCTGTGAAGAAGGGCATTAATGGAAGGCTATTTATTAGCCTTGAATTTGAATACTGACCCCTCCATCCACCAGCCCTGTGAACTTGGGAAAGACTCTCATTCCTTGACTCTCTGAGCCTTGGTTTTCTCAGCCACAAAAATAAAAATGTATTTATGCCCAGTAGCACTTCTTCACATTAGGTATTATTATCATCATGCAGAAGACAGGAGTGATTAAGTACTTTGTGATTAAGTACTTTGCTCCAAATCACACTGCTGGTAAATGGCAGTGAGTGAGTGAGTGAGTGAAGTCACTCAGTTGTGTCCAACTCTTTGCAACCCTATGGGCTATGGCCTGCCAGACTCTTCCATCCATGGGATTTTCCAGGCAAGAATACTGGAGTGGGCTGCCATTTCCTCCTCCAGGGGATCTTCCCAACCCAGGGATTGAACCCAGGTCCCCTGCAATACTGACAGACGCTTTACCATCTGAGCCACCAGGGAATGGCAGAGCTGATATCAAACCAGAAGCCACAGGAGGTACAGTAGATCCCACATGACTCAACTGAAGATCATTTGTGCAACAATTAAGAGCTGGTGCAGCCAAATAAATAAAAAATATAAAAAGTAAATGAACCAGAAGCCACCTGCTCCAGGCATCACACTCTTAAGCCCAACCATGTTCTGCCTCTCCTCCCAGAAAAGAGCACTGAGGACCACAGAGGGCAGACCAGGCAATTTACATTAATTCTTATTCACATCAGATGATAACTTGATGTTCCCACCTACATAAGTTACTCTGTAAATAAGCACAGTTCACTCAAACTAATTTTGAATCAAGCTTTTCTTCCCCAAGATTAATATTAATAATTCATAGGAATCAAGCCATGACTCCACCTGGGAGATGGCTCAGGCATATTAATAACAAACTTGTCATCTAATAATGATACCACAGGTGGTAGAAATGAATATTCAACTAGGTACCGAGTACTTCCCCCACACCCGTTACCTACAATGTGTGTCTAGGTGTAGGTCTGAACTAAGAGAATTCACCATGTGAGAACACCTGCCCCAAGTGGGTTCACCTCTACCCTGCTTTACAGATTCTCCTCAATGTTTTCCTTGATTGGAAATTTGCATTCTCTCCGAAATTAAGTCTTACGAGTTCATTTCTGAAGACACTGCGGCATATATCAAAATGAAGATCTAATCACCCGTTGTTCCGACAATGCATTTTTATTTTACCAGGATGTGTGAAGTGATTGTTTCTCATTTGTCATCACGCGTTGCACTCTAGGTTAGAGGGAAGATGCATCCTGAAAGATAGGACTTGACACCAGAAACTAATTCTGAATTTTCTGTTTAAAGAGCATATATGTATATGTATTGCAGAAGACAGAGTCTATTGGGGGCTATTTTTTTTTAATTCCTACTAAAAGTTCTGAGCTTTTGACTGTGTGGACCACAAGAAACTGTGGAAAATTCTGAAAGAGATGGAAATTACAGACCACCTGACCTTCCTCTTGAGAAACCTGCATGCAGGTCAGGAAGCAACAGTTAGAACTGGACATGGAACAAACCAGTTCAAATAGGAAAAGGAGTACATCAAGGCTGTATATTGTTACCCTGCTTATTGAAGTTATATGCAGAGTACATCATGGGAAACGCTAGGCTGGAAGAAACACAAGCTGGAATCAAGATCGCTGGGAGAAATATCAATAAGCTCAAGTATGCAGATGCCACCACCCTTATGGCAGAAAGTGAAGAAGAACTAAAGAGCCTCTTGATGAAAGTGAAAGAGGAGAGTGAAAAAGTTGGCTTAAAGCTCAACTTCAGAAAATGAAGATCATGGCATCCGGTCCCATCACTTCATGGCAAATAGATGGGGAAACAGTGGCTGACTATTTTTCTGGGCTCCAAAATCACTGCAGATGGTGACTGCAGCCATGAAATTAAAAGACGCTTACTCCTTGGAAGAAAAGTTATGACCAACCTAGATAGCATATTCAAAAGCAGAGACATTATTTTGCCAACAAAGGTCCGTGTATTCAAGGCTATGGTTTTTCCAGTGGCCATGTATGGATGTGAGAGTTGGACTATAAAGAAAGCTGAGCACCAAAGAACTGATGCTTTTGAACTGTGGTGTTGGAAAAGACTTTTGAGAGTCCCTTGGACTGCAAGGAGTTCCAACCGGTCCATCCTAAAGGAGATCAGTCCTGGGTGTTCATTGGAAGGACTGATGTTGAAGCTGAAACTCCAATACTTTGGCCACCTGATGTGAAGAGCTGACTCATTTGAAAAGACCCTGATGCTGGGAGGGATTGGGGACAGGAGGAGAAGGGGATGACAGAGGATGAGATGGTTGGATGACATCACCGACTCGATTGACATTGGTCTGGGTGGACTCCAGGAGTTGGTGATGGACAGGAAGGCTTGGCATGCTCCAGTTCATGGGGTCGCAAAGAGTCGGACATGACTGAGCTACTGAACTGAACTGAACTCAAAGTTCTGAGAATAAACAAATAGAGAAGAAAGACAATGGCTAAACTGTGGACAAAAGAAATACAGGTTTATTCAAACAAAGAAAAGTGGGGAAGAGCCAAATTATATATTTTTAGAAAGATTCTGTGTTGCCATAGCCGAAAGTGGGGTCCAACTGCCTGCCACTCAAAAGCCAATAAAGAGGCCAGCTTGGTGGAAAGGAAAGTTTGTTTTATTTTGGAGGCCAGCAACTATGGGGGAGTGTGGACTCCTGTCCGAAAGCCATCTTGCTACCCTGCCTCTACCCCTGTGCTGACAATCAGTGGGCAAGTGCTTTTATTGGCTGAAGGAGAGGGCTACACGCAGGAACAGTACAGTCAGCTCTGACAGTCATCTTGAAATGGGTCATCGGTGATCTGACCAGTGTCATTTTGATCGTTTTATGTAGAGTTACTCTTCAGTTCTGTGGTCAGTTTGTTCCCCGCTCCTTGAGGTCAATTCCATAATTAGAATTATAGCAGCATGTCATGGCTACAGACTGGTCATCTTGTGGATAACTTCTTCTACCTGTATCTACAAGGAGTTTCAGGATCACAGGATACAGCTCAGAATATTATCTATAGCTCTTGAGAAGGAACTAAAGGTCCCTGACTATGCTTAATGTCTACATTATTATTATTTGGTCTCCTTTGACTGTTTTTCTTTGTTTCTGCATTTTCTCACTTCTCTGATTAACCTTATTCTTTGGCTGAAGTTTTTCACAGACAGAAGGCAGGCAGAGGACATGGAAAGTCAAGGACCACAGGATCCTGTTCCATTTCATGACCACAAAGAAGAAAATGATTCCAGAGGAGAATTAAGTAGAGCAGGTAGGTAACATTTGAAGGATCCTTGCCTTTTTAAAAGACTAAAATTCAACAACTAGGTAATCCTTTCTTTGGCTTGGAGCTATATGCTAGTGGTAGACATTCTAATCTTTGTCTTTCTTTGTGTAGAGAATCTATCCTCATATTCACGTGACCTGTGCCCCCTAAGCTGTAGCTGACTGGATGAGGGCAATCCACATAACCCAGAGACAGTTGGTGCAAAGGCTGGGTTGAGCCAAGCTGATGCTTTTTCTCTGGACTTAGGACTAAGAAGCACGGAGCAGATCATTCTTTAGTAGAGAGTTGATTGCTAAATTCGACTAGAGCCAGGATTAGAGATGGTGACATGGCCAGCCAAAAACCATGGGGGAGATATATGAGTAGGGAGGGAAAGTCGATCTGAAGAAAGAGGAGATCAATAGAGACAAGCAGAGGAAAAGACCATGTGGCCTGATAATTCTCACTCTGGAATTTGTGGATTCAGCTTCAGTAATCTGCTTATACTTTTTTCTGGTTCTTGAGGGTCAGTGAGATGGACTATTGCATTTTTCTTCTACATCTTTTTTATTTGAGCTTGAAAGTGAAAGTGAAAGTCACTCAGTTGTGTCTGACCCTTTGGGACACCATGGACTATACAGTCAATGGACTTCTCCAGGCCAGAATACTGGAGTGGGTGGCCTTTCCCTTCTCCAGGGGATCTTTCCAACCCAGGAATGAACCCAGGTCTCCTGCATTGCATGTGAATTCTTTACCAGCTGAGCCACCAGGGAAGATATTTGAGCTTATCTCATGGGTTTTTGTTTTGTTTTAATTCCTTGTCACCAAAGGATCAATGTACCGGATCTTGACATTGGCGGGGAACTCACACCTGGCACCAAAGCCAATTCCCATGTCCTCACAATATTTTTTATAAGAATTATCTGACCATATTGAAGCAAAAGAATGCCTTCTTTTCATTCCTCCCCAGTGACAGGTGGTCTGCCTTCCAAAAGCTTTTGTATCATCTCACTTGAAATATTTAAAGAAGGTTTCCATGCTCTGGAATTCTGGGTAGTGAGGTTTCTATCGTAAGAAATGTTCAGAATGAGGTTAATTGATGATCTGGAGGAGATGTGTAGGAGACAAATAGAAATACCCAAGAGGTGTTTAAAGGAGATCACCTCTACTCCTAACCTGCAGATTCTAGGGTCACCCTGGCCTCTTTGGTCAGACTGCATGCATGCTTGTACTCAGTCATGCCCAGCTCTTTGTGATCCTGTGGATTGTAACCCACTGCCAGGCTCCTCTGTCCATGGAATGTCCCAGGCAAAAATACTGGAGTGGGTTGCCATTTCCTACTCCAGGGAATCTTCCTGACCCTGGGATTGAACCCATGTCTCCTACTTCTCAGGTTCTTTACCACTGACACCACCTGGGAAGCCCCCTTTGTCAGACTGCAGGTGCCCAATCTTCTGTTATTCCCCTACAACCATCTTCCTTTGTTCTCACCTCATTTGGACGTGCTTCCATTTGTCAATGTCCTTCTTCAAGAGTGACCCTCAGAACCAGCCAGGTGTGATCTGACCAGAAAAGAAAACACCATGCCACTTCTTTTGTCTGCCTTCCCTTCCAAGGAGAGTACACTCTGACATTGAAATGATGCCTCAGCAATGGCTCCAGCTGAACCTGGGGTCACCTCAACTGTCCCGAGTAGTAGCAACCTGGACACAAATTTTGATAGGAGGCTGGAAAGGAGGGCATGTGCCCAATGGTGTGCAAACCCACTGCCTTTTGGAAAGACACCATTACCTTGGGGAAGGACAGCCAGTAGGTAGGAAGGGAAGTGAGACAATTCCAGAGGTAAGTTTCCCTTTTGCAGTTTCCTCTGATTGACCCTTGGGCTCAGCAGGTGGCACTGGTGGTAAAGAACCCACCTGCCAATGCTGGAGACATAAGAAATCTTGGTTCAGTCCCTGGGTCGGGAAGATCCCCTGGAGGAGGAAATGACACTCCACTGCAGTATTCTTGCCAAGAGAATCCCATGGACAGAGAAGCCTGGCAGTCTACGGTCTATGGGGTCGGCAAGGAGTCAGACATGACTGAGCATCTGAGAACCTGACTGACCGCAGGAATTCAGCACCATGGAGACAGCCAACCCCAAATCTCCAGAACAATGTTTTCACCTGCCTATAGTCTAGATTATACCAAAGAACTTCCCCTCAAAGAGTCTTCCCTATCCATACTTCCAAGTTCACTGTCTGAGCATACCTGAAACCTAGACATCCAAAGATTCCACTGTTAAAACATTTTATGGTTTTTAAAAAAAGAATCTGAGAAAAGGGTGCCCTAATACACAAGAATGTATCCCAGGGCATGGCATAGTGGAATGATAAGAGTGAAGAGAGCTGCTTCAAGTCAGCTGTGTGCTGCTTCACTAAGATACAACGACAGTATCCAACTTAGCATCCCACCAGCCATGCGCCTACCCCCACACACACTCACATACACATTCATATTTCAAATTGTGTCTTAAGCATCAGGACAAACAGGGAACTTCTGTAGATTGATGATCCCCACATTAAACCCAACCTATCAACCTGGGATGTTTGGCCAGATAATATTCTTGAAAATACTCTCAAGGATTCTATAGAGGCTTCTTCCCCCACTTCACTCCATGTCATGTGGGTACACAGCGCCCCATTAGAGGTGCTCACTCAAGACATTCCAAAGAATGCTATATCCATCTCTTTGTGCATTCATTCAAAATTACTCAGCATCTGCCAAGAGCTTTCCCTCCAAGGGCTTACCCTGGAGGGAAGAGTCACAAGATTACATCTCTACCAGTTGTTCAGTACAACGATGGATGCACGCTCAGTCGTGCCCGACTGTTTGCCACCCCATGGACTCTAGCCTGCCAGGCTTCTCTGCCCATGGGATTTCCCAGACAAGAATACTAGAGTGGATTGCCATTTCCTCCTCCAGAGGATCTTCTCTACCCAGGGACTGAACCTGGGTCTCCTGCATGTTCAGATTATTTACCGAGTGGCACCTGGGAAGTCAATACAATACCGTACTGGGTAAATAAGTCAATACAATACCGTACTGGATAAATAAGTTGCAAAAGCATAACACACCATAGGAGTTTAGGGGAAGGGAAGGTGAAGTGTGGGCAGGTTACAACTTCCTGAAAAGCAGGTGAGGTGAGTTGGATGATGAAGCCTCAGTCTGAACATGGGTCACAGGAGAACGGAGGAGCCTGGCAGTCATTTCCACTGCCAGCCTGGAGGGCTGCGGGGAATCATTATCCTCGCACGCCTGAAGCATGATGTCTTAAATGTTCCCGGCAACTCAATTACGGCATGCAAATTTTCCGCGGAGTTGACTTCTTGGTCTTCGAGAGCCACGCACACGCTCCTTTGGGCTGTCTGCATGGGGAAATGTTGTTGGGAAAGGAGCCTGAGGACCAACCACTGGAAAGAGCACTCAATTGCACTTTGGTTGAGATAATTGCTGTGTTTTGTGTGTGTGTGTGTGTGTGTGTGTGTGTGTGTGTGTGTGTGCGCGCGCTTTAAATTGTAGGCTCTGGAGGTGACCACAAGCAAAATTTGTGACAGACATTTGACACCGAGAAACTGCCGCGTATGGGGTGAAACTTTTCACATCCTCAACCCCTCCCCTCCCCCCAGACTGGTTTGTTGACTAACAAAAGAAAATTATCTAAAACCGCTGGAGTACGTTAGCCAAGTCTTCTCTTTTGTCGTAATGCTCTTTGTGCTGGGCATCAAGATTCCTCATGGCGACAGGCACGCGGATTCCCTTCCAGGCAAGCCCGTTCACGTTCACGGCCCGGGAGACAGCGCAGCAGCCCCATCGGCTCAAGGTGTTGCTTCTTGAACTCGAAAGTGTGGATTTGCAGAGACCCCTACCTGCAATGCAGGAGACTGGATTTGATCCCTGGGTCAGAAAGATCTCCTGGAGAGGGGAATGGCAGTCCACTCCAGTGTCCTGCCCTGGAAAATTCTACAGACAGAGGAGCCTTTCAGGCTATAGTCCATGGGATCTCAACAAGTCAGACATGACTGGGCAGCTAACGCTTTCTCACCCATCATGGGCTCCAAAGACTTCATAGCCTTGATCAGTTCCTGCGCAGCAACCTCCTTAATCCTCTGGGGAGATGTCCTCCTTTGTTCCTTTCTGCCTGTGACCACCTCTGTCTCCAAGAAAGCAAAGCACACCAGTCCATCAAGTGGGGGAAAAAAATCCCCAGCCTCATGGAAGTAAAAGAGAGGGCTGTCGGAGACATTCTCCCTGCCCGCAGCCATCAGGACCCTGTGCTGACTGCCAGCATCGCAAGGATGTAATCAGAAGGACTGAGTGGAGAGCTTAGAGAGACACTCGCATGGCAAATCTCCAGCCTCAGCCGGGGCGGCAGGTCCAGACCAGCTGGTGGGAGCTCGCCAGCTGTCTCCATAGTCCTTCCCAAGGGCACCTCCAACAAGATCCCAGCTCTCCTCCAGCTGACTTCCCAAGCTGGCTTCCCTCCCAGAGGAGCATTCTTCCCTATTGGCCTTCACAATCCTACTTCTCATTGTCGAGAAGGCATGACAGCAAAAATATTAGCTTGGGAGATCATACTGACTTTGTGCCTGCCATCTTTTGGACTGGGGGACCTCAGGGAAGCTCTCCGTGGGTTGGTTCCATCACCTGAGAAATTAAAATAATATGCATCTCCTGGGGTCCTGGGGAAGACTCAATAAGACAGTGGAGGTGAAAATGATTACCTAACATGGCACCTATCCCATGCTTTGTCACAAATGAAAATAAATGGCCCCACAAACTGCCGTAATGAATAAGTCAAGAAGCACTTCCAGGGAACCTGCGTGTGTGCTCAAGGCTTCCCCTATGGTTCAGCAGTAAAGAATTTGTCTGCGGTACAGGAGGCTCAGGAGATGCAGGTTTGATCCCTGGGTCAGGAAGTTCCCTGGAATAGGAAACGGCAATCCATGGCAGTATTCTTGCATGGAAAATCCCATGGACAGAGGAGCCTGGTGGGTGATAGTCCACAGGGTGGCAAAGTCGGACATGATTGAAGTGACTGAGCATGCACACAATGAAGATGACAAAAAAGGGCCAAGTATTTCTTTTCCCTCAAGGAACTTACAGCCTAGTTGAGGAGATGATGTAAGCGTGGGCCACAACAAATTTGAAAGCAGTGAACAGGCATCCAAAATAAATGCACTCTGTATGTGCCATGGAAATCTCAAAGAAGGAGCAAGAGCAAGACAGAAGAGTTAAGGAAGAAGAGGTGTTAGCAGAACCTCAAAGGCTGAGGAGGACTTTGACAAGCCCAGAAGACATCTATTCCCCGGAAATGAAGGCTTTCAAGGAAATGTTAGCGTCCCATGAATTTCCACCATCAAAGTTGATCTTTCAAAGACCCAATTGCCCTTGAAATATTATGAAAACTCAAGCTCAATTCTAGTGTATAAAAGAAAGAAGGGCGTCTACTTACTGCCTCCTCCATGAGGCTGTCTTAGATTCAATGCAGGAACTGTGGTTTGTGCCTCAGACAGTAAAAAATGTGCCTGCAATGCAAGAGACCCGGGTTCGATCCTTGGGTCGGGAAGATCCCCTGGAGAAGGGAATGGCTATCCAATCCAGAATTCAATCCAATCCAGAATTCTTGCCCAGAGAATTCCACGGACAGAAGAGCCTGGTGGGCTACAGTCTATGGGGTCTCAAAGAGTTGGACATGACTGAGCGAGTAAAACATGGTTTTCCAATCTCAGAAAGGGAACTGAAGGCAAGAAAAAGACAAGAGAAACTAAAGCATGCAGGAGGATGACCATCTGTGCTTGCTGGTTTAGTCTCCCTTCCAATGTGTAATTACCCTGCCAAAGGCTGAGTTGGCCATTTGGAGAGACGATGATGCAGGTCAAACAAATAACCCACAAATGAGGAAAACAACCTACAGCCCGTGGACTGCGTGGAGCGGGCTTTTCTCTTAAAGGAGATTGGTGTTTGCCAACTAGAAACAAGACCCTGCCTCAAAGCATTTTAATTTGGTAGGAAACATCAAATTCACAGCTCTTCAGCAAAGTCTAATGTGCTGCCAACCACCTTACCCCTAGAATAAAACATAAGATGGTATTATTTTCATTCTGTGTGAAACATTCAAAGTTCAGGGCTGGAAAATGGTGTGTGGGCTGATGTCTGATAGTGCAGCCAGTTATTATGTAGTGACTCACGAGAAATTTCCAGAGCTACCACACCTTAAAGTTAAACTCACTCAAGCCAGACAGTAAACTATTAGTAGAGATATTTTTGTAACCATAATTTCTAGTCTTTTAACTAATTTTTTTTTTTAACTTGCAGCATGGCCAGTTTTGTAAAAGTTATAAAGTTGCTTTTTTTTTTTTTCCTGGCATCAGGGTTTTGGAATATTTATCCTTTTTAAAAACAATACAGAATAAAAACATGTCCTTGGGGTATTTTTAAGAATTTTTCAGCCTACCAGCTTGGTCAACCAGCGTTGTCCTGGCGCACTGACTCCACCACGTCAGCCAGCCTGGCTGCCCACCACAGGAAGGACTCAGCTCGCGACTCCTGCGGTTGTGGCCCTGTCTGCCCCAGGTACCCAAAAGGAAGCCTCTCTGTGGCCAGGCCAAGCTAGATGGCACCACGCGAGGAGTGGGGAGAGCTGCTGATAGGACACCGGAGAGGCTACTATGAGGGGGAGCTTCCAAGCTTTTCTCTGACACCAAATGAAGCAACTAGCAAAGCATGCATCCCTCCAGGATAGCCTTTATCCCTCCTGCTGAGCCCAGTTGGGGTCCCCTGCATTAATACACTTCATGTACCCAGCAGGATCCCATGATGAACCCGCACCTACCTGTGTGCAAAAACCCAGAGCTGGAAACTTCTACTGAACATCAACAGGTCTTTAGAGAACTTCCGAAGGGTAGAACTTGAGTCTCAGGATCTCTCTGTAGCAACTGTGGTGTTGGAGAAGACTCTTGAGAGTCCCTTGGACTGCAGAGAGATCCAACCAATCCATCCTAAAGGAAATCAACCCTGCACGTGCATTGGAAGGACTGGTGCTGAAGCTCCAATACTTTGGCCACCTTTTGTGAAGAACTGACTCATTGGAAAAGACCCTGATGCTGGGAAAGATAGAAGGCAGGAGGAAAAGGGGGTGACAGAGGCTGAGATGGTTGGATGGCATCACCGACTCAATGGACATGAGTTTGAACAAACTCCAGGAAATAGTGAAAGACAGGGAAGCCTGGCGGGCTGCAGTCCATGGTGTTGAAAAGAGGCAGACAAGACTGAGTGACTGAACAGAAACAATAGCAACCGCATTGACTGGCTTTTCTTCATATAGTTTTGCTTTTGCTTTTTGTTGTTGTTGTTTATTTTGCTTTGGCTGCACTGCAGGGCATGTGGGAACCTTAGCTCCCCGATCAGGGATCAAACCAAAGCTCCTTGCAGGCGAAGCACAGAGTCCTAACCACTGGACCACCAGGGAAGTCCCCCTGCAGTTTTGATCCTCATAATGGTTTGCGATCAGATCTGTGACGGAGAGGGAACTCGTGGGCGACCATGGCTGGTGTTTTGATTCTATATTTCTGAACTTAAGACTTAACACAAACGTACCCACTCTTCAAATGGGATGGATGAAACAGAAATAATGTACAGGTGTCATTGTCCATTTATTCCCATCTCTGACACCACTACCAGAATCTCAAATGCCTTACAAAACTCTGTCATAGAGCGGCACTTCCTTCTCTTTTTACATGCTCAATAAATGAAGGATTGATGACTGGTCTCCAAAGACCCTCCCTTTTCAGGAGTGGGGCTGGGGGAGTGGGCTTGAACTTGTGGAGGCGAGCAGAGGCTTCCTGCCCAGGCTCAGCCAGAGGAACCGCGAGGGCGCAGGGCCAAGGCCAAGGCTGGGAACAGGAGATGGGGAGGATGCTGACGCACGGCAGGCAGGGCTTGGGATTTTTCTGGGTTAGGAGCACAGACTGTGCACACAGCTCAGTCATCAGCCCCTGCAAGACAGAGTCTGACAGAGGGGTTAGAGGACACAGAGGAGTCAGAAAGATGAGGGCTGGAGCCACGTCCGTCCCTGGACTGTTGTGTCTTGGCGCTGAGCTGGTATGCAGCATGTAGGTGCTGCACCAGTGACACGTTGCTGAGTTTGGGGACTGGAGGACGGGGATGGTTGAGGGAAGACCGTGTGCTATAGAGAGACGGAGGGTACCCCCTCCCGGACCATAGGTCTCTGGACATAGAGGGTAGTCCACGTTCCCGTGTTCTCTGTGCATCTTTCCTGTTTAAATGTCAGCGGTGGCTGGGATGGATCAGTACAGGGAGGCCTCCTTGGGGTAGGAGATCCCACAATTCTCAGCAGGTTTCTTCTGAACCCAGCCCTCTGTGTTCTACCCAGGTCAGGACCTAAGGGCTGGGGGTCTCCCTGTATGCAGTGTTTAGTTGCTCAGTCATGTCTGACTCTTTGCCACCCCATGGACTGCAGCCCACCAGGCTGCTCAGTCCATGCGGATTCTCCAAGCAAGAATATTGGAGTGGGTTGCCATGCCCTCTTCCAGGGGATCTTCCCAACCCAGGGATCAACCCCAGGCCTCCCATGTTGCAGGTAGATTCTTTACCAGCTGAGCCACCAGGGAAGCCCAAGAATACTGGAGTGAATAGTCTATCTCTTCTCCAGGGGAACTTTGAGTCCCCATATTCCTGGCCTTCCTTACACATGTTGAAGGCAGCTTCGAGCTAAAAAAGTCTTCACCCACCTCTCCTTTACCTTTCTAGTACAGCACTTTATCTGTCATCCCATCTTGGTGAATGCCGCCCCCCCGCCCCCAGGGTTTGCCCATCACTGACCGTTTCAATGTTTCTATTCCAATCTCTACTCAGATTTAGGGGGTCCCTTTCTGACATGACGGACAGGAGGAAAGAATAAGGTTCTCATCTTGAGTCAGTCCTCTTCCTCACATCTGCTTTGCCTTATGCACTCATTTCTGTGTCTTCTTCGCCTGCAATCCTTCCCACCCACCCCACGCAGGCTCACAACAGTTGCACACCCTGAGTCAGAAGCTAAACTCAGAGGTTTCCTGCCCTGTCCTCCCTCCTTTGAATTTCTCAAAAGCCCACCTGCTCTGCAGAGGTTCCCAGCCATGCAGACCACACACATGGTATCTTTTATCTACGAGACATAGACAGTTTGTAGAATACTGTGGCTGCTTCTGCTTTCTAACTTCTGCTTATTTCTTTTCTCCAAGGCAGGAAAGCAGTGTGGTCTGATGAATGCCTAACTTGGCATGGAAATGGAAAGATCTGAATCGGACTTACTGTGTCACTAGGGGAAAATTACTTTGACTCTCTGGGTAAACTGATACTTCAGCAGCCTTGGGTAAGTAAACAGAAAGCGATTCAGCTATTCAGACAAGGGCATCCTCCACGGCTGGCCCTTCCTGAAAGTAAGGCACATGATTGTTTCTGGTTTTTTCCATAGCAACTAGCATGAGTAGGTGCCTTCTGTGTGGTCCTATTTCTACTCTCCCTTTTTACCAATTTTGACTCTTTGATTTCTTCAGCATCAGGTAATCAAAGCTCAAACCTTAGACACCCAAAAAGTTAGTGCTTGTCCAATAAGTTCAGTGAATAGCTGCCCTAGGTGTACCCAAGGGCCGGGCATCCATTTTATTTTTATTTATTTCCTTAAGATTTTTTTGATATGGACGATTTAAAAGTCTTCATTGAATTTTTTTTTTTTTTTTTAAATATTGCTTCTGTTGTGTGTTTTGGTTTTCTGACCACAAAACGTGGGATCTTAGCTTCCTTACTAGAGATTGAACTCTCACCCCCTGCAGTGGAAGACAAAGTGTTAACCAAGGAACAGCCAGGGAAGTCCCTAGGCATACATTTTAAATGCTTGGGCCTGGGATGGGTGAAACATACATAGAGTTTGCTATCAAGAATTTTGATGAATGACCTCACTCCCCATGCCTACACATGAAAGGTCAACACACTTTCAATCTCGAGTGCCAGCAATTCAAATTAGTTAAATACAAGAAAGAAACCCATGGGCTTACATACCTTGCATGTTTGACCTCAGGCAAAGCTGGATATGGGGCTTCCCTGGTGCCTCAGACAGTGAAGAATCTGCCTGAAATGCAAGAGACCTGGGTTCAATGCCTGGGTCAGGAAGATCCCCTGGAGAAGGGAATGGCTACTCCAATATTCTTGCCTGGAGAATTCCATGGACAGAGGAGCCTGGCTGGCTACAGTCCATGGGGTCACAAAAAGAGTTGAACATGACTTAGTGACTAAACAACAACAAATAATACTGAACACTGGAAAATTGCTAAGAAAGTAGATTTCAGTACTCTTTCCACACACACACACACACATAAAGGATAACTACATGAGGAGATGTATATGTTAATTAGCTTAACAATAGTAATCATTTCACTATGTATAGTCAAACCATCATGTTATACAACTTAAATATATACCAGTTTTTATGACAAAATTTCAAATGTCTTCAGAGCTCTGCCTCTTGTCTCCCCCTGCTGGACAGGTGCTCTCCAGGAGGTTGGAGGCCCAGTAAAAGGAAAGTATTTGGTGATAGTTATTCTTGCCTGGAGAATTCCAACGTACAGAGGAACCTGATGGGCTACAGCCTGTTGGGTCGCAAAGTGTCAGACATAACTGAGGGACTAACACTTAGCAGAAACATCCCAGGGAGACTCTGCTTAGGTCCTGGGCCCATTCCTGAACTACTCATGGGACACACGGCCTCCTGGCTCTGGGAGTGGAATGTGTTCCCCACATGAGAAAAGCACCCACTTCCTAGAAGGATGACAATCAGTGCTGGGCATGCAAAAACATCCAATGTCTCTTCGCCACCCTGAGCTAGTGAGGAGCCAAAACTACAGAAACCCGCAGCAAACTGGGTTGTCCCATGCACCTGGGATCCAGTCTTCTAAGTCTTGTATGTTTCCAATTGAATCTAAAGAAAGAACTGAGGTCATGCTTTAGCAATGTGAAGCACGACACTGTTGTTGCTATTTGACTCTTTTGCTAGGTCATGTCCAGCTCTTTGTGACCCCATGGACTGCAGCACACCAGGCTTCCCTGTCCTTCACCATCTCCCAGAGTTTGCTCAAACTCGTGTCCTTTGAGTTGGTGATGCCATCCAACCATCTTATCTTTGGTCACCCCCTTCTCCTCCTGCCCTCAATTTTTCCCAACATCAGGGTCTTTTCCAATGAGTTGGCTCTTCACATCAGGTGGCCAGAGTATTGGAGCTTCAGCTTCAGTATTGGTCCTTCCAATGAGAATTCAGGATTGAACTATGCTGTTCAACCCCGGCACTCTGCTGTTTTCTGTAGTTGGATAAGGCTCTTCCAGTTTGGTGAAGTTAAACACAAATAGCCATAGATTTTGCTGCAATTGTCAAAATGTTTCTATGACTCATGGGATGAATGAGAAAAATACACAAAAAGGTCAAAGTTACACTGACGTCAGATGGTAATCACACCCCTGAATCGTGACAACAAGTTTCCCACCGAGAGCACATTACTGACTTATTTTTCTCCATGGAGGGTACTCGATTACCCTAAAGCAGATTATCTATGGATTTATCTAAGATCAGCTCTTCACCCAAGTTGGCATCCTGTCAGCAATCCACACAGCTCTTGCCTCTACCACTGAGTCAGCCTGCTGAAGCTCAACTCTGACTCCCTGACCCAAGAACACAAATGTGAAACTACCAAATCACCTAATGAGTCACGTGCAGTCACGTCTGACTCTTTGAGATGCTACTGACTGTAGCCCTCCAGGCTCTTCTGGCGATAAGGGTTCTCCAGGCAAGGATACTGAAGTGGGTTGACATATCTCCTCCAGGGGATCTTCCCGGCCCAGGGATGGAATCAGTGTCTCTTGAGTCTCCTGCACTGGCAGGCAGATTTTGTTTTGTTTTTGCTTTTTACCACTAGTGCTGTCTGAGAAGCCCCCGGATGAACCACAGATCAACTCAAAAGACAACATTCTTTCATTAAACACTGATACTGCAGGCCTTAAGTGGGTGATGATGTTTTCCTGCAATAAGAAGATCAGGACTGTCTCTAGCACCAAGGACACTCTTAACACCCTGATGGTCTGCCCATAAGTAGGGACTTCTGAGGCTGGTAGGCTTTATAGTCAGAGAAGGTCTCACATACCCTGTGGAGTATGTAAAACCCAACCTAACCGTAAGAACTCTCCCTGACTTTGTGTAAGTTAATTTTTCTCACCCTCAAGCCTCTGCCTAAGAGATCCATGTCCCAGTAACAACAAGCTATCAAAACTCATAGAGGACTTGCCGTGTGATAAGGGTGAGAGCACAAAGATGAACCGGAAGAGGCACCTCTAGGCGAGGCACCACTGTGAGCTCAAGCTCCGAGCTCTCCAACTCCAGACACAGCAAGGATATAGGAAACACTTTCCAAAATAAAATCACGCTGCAATATCAAATACACATTTTCCATGGAAGAGAAACACAGCTTTATATAAACAGGTCAGAGCCGTGAGCTTCAAGGTTTCACAGTTAAAAAGGCAGAGAGGGGCAAAGTTTGACTGGGCTGACAAGGAATAAAGCCTTCCAGGCTCAGCACAGCCTGAATAAGGATGGAGCCTGAAGCCACAGGTGCTGCTGACCTTCCTCAGCTATAAAAAGAAGCAGGAAAACCATAGCCGCTGCCCTCAACCACTGGCCTTTTTATAAAATCCAGGAAGCTCCAGTGATGAACAGAAACAGAGACAGCGTGGAACCCCATTCTTTTTTAATTGAAGTAGAATTGATTTACAATGTTGTGTTAGTTTCTGGTATACAGCATAATGATTCAACTCTATATAATTAAATTTTACATACATATACATTATTTTTACAGATTCTTTTCCATGGTGTGCTTAGTCGCTCAGTCGTGTCTACTTCTTTGCAACCCCATGGACTGCTAAAGATATTGAGCATAGTTCCCTGGGCTACACAGTAGGTCCTTGTTGGTTATCCATTTATATATAGTGGTGTGATTATGTTAGGGCTTCCCTGGTGTCTCAGCTGGTAAAGAATCGCCTGCCATGCGGGAGACCTGGGTTTGATCCCTGGGTTGGGAAGATCCCCTGGAGAAGGGAAAGATTACCCACTCCAGTATTCTGGCCTGGAGAATTCCATGGACTGTGTAGTCTATAGGGTCGCAGAGAGTCGAACACGTTAATCTCAAACCGCTCATTTATCCCTCCCCCCTTCCCCCTTTGGTAACCATGAGTTTGTTTTCTATGTCTGTGAGACTATTTCTGTTTTGTAAATAATGTTATTTATGTCTTTATTTTAGACTCCACATATAAATGATATCATATGATATTTGTCTTTCTCTGTCTGGCTTAATTCATTTACTATGTTAACCTCTGCATGTGCGTGTGCTAAGTCGCTTCAGTTGTGTCAGACTCTTTGCAACCGTTATATGGACTGTAGGCCACCCCCCGCCCCACGCCCCACCAAGCTCCTCTGTTCATGGGATTCTTCAGGCAAGAATGCTGGAGTGGGTTGCCATGCCCTCCTCCAGTGGATCTTCCCAATCCAAGGATCAAACCCACATTTCTCACATCTCCTCCACTGGAAGATGGGTTCTTTACCACTAACACCACCTGGAGAGCTCCATGATAATCTCTAGGTCCATGCATGTTCTTGCAAGTGGCATTACTTCATTCTTTTTTATGCCTGAGTAGTATTCCACTGTAAAAATATAGGGCTTCCCTGGTGGCTCAGATAGTAAAGAATCTGCCTGCAATGCAGGAAGAAAAACATGAAAGTGAATCCTTTCATAGAACATTTTATTATTATTTAAAGTCAAATTTAAAAAATAATAATAATTCTGAAAAAAAAAAGAGTTTAGCTAGCATGAAGAGCTATGAAATCAAAGTTAGTCACTCAGTTATGTCCTACTCTTTGTGACCCCATGGACTGTAGCCCACTCTGTCAATGGGATTCTCCAGGCAAGAATACTGGATGGATTGTCATTTCCTTCTCCAGGGGATCTTCCAACCCAGGGATAGAGCCCGGGTCTCCTGCAGAGCGAACAGACTCTTCACTGACTGAGCCACCAGAGAAGAGCAATGCAGACCAGGGTTCAAATCCCTACTCCATTGTATAAATATACCACATCTTACGTATCCATTCATCTGTTGAAGGAAAGGTAACTTGCTTCATGGCTTGGCTATTGTAAATAGTGCTGCTATGAGCATTGCTGGGCATGTATCTTTTTGAATTAGAGTTTTCTCTGGATATATGCCAAGGGGTAGAGTTGCTGGATCATACGGTAGGTAACTCTATTTTCAGGTTTTAAAGAACCTCCATACTGTGTCCAGTCTGCTCAGGCTGCTGTAACAAAATAGCATAGACTGCAAGGCTTAAATAAGAGTTTTGTTTCTTGTAGTCCAAGAGGCTGGGAGTCCAAGACCAGGTGCCAGCATGGTCGGGTTCTAGACTCATTGCCTGGATGTTTTCCACAGTGGCTCTACCAATTTACATTCTGCACACCCTCCCCAGAGCCCCATTCTGAGTGAAGCCACCACCCTGCTTGGTGGCTGCGTGTATGCACTCCCAGTACATGGGCAGGGAGGAAGCCCAGCCATGAATAGTCAGCCTGGTTCTGGAACAGGGCCTCTGGGAGCCAGATAGAGTAACATTAAAATCACTAAACAGGGAAGAAAATAACCCAAAGCTAGAGAGAAGGATAAGCCAGTCAAGATGAGCATGCAAACCTAAATTTTAAAGGAAATCTAACATAAGGAAGTCAGCTAACAATCTGAAAAACCAGAAAGATATTCTCTCAAAAATGGAAATACCTGAGCAATCTCAAAAATTATCTTAAATAAGTGTGCTTGAAACTTTCAAAGAGATAAAGCAATTGAATGCACGAAGAACAAAAGTGAAAGGCTTTTCTTTTGTGTGTAATTAATATAGAATGTTGTTCTTAAATAAGGCTTTAAGAACTAAGCTTAAATTTCTGATAAATAATCTGGACATGTGAAAAGGGGAAATAAGCTTCCCTTTCAGAGGAGATATTGGGAAACTGCCAGTTTCAAGTCAAAAGTTAACAAAAGTTCTTAAACACACACACACACACACACACACACACACACACACACACAAAGCCCAAAACAATTTATTAGGACTGTTCCACTTTCAAATGACAGAAATTCAAATCAAAGTAGTTAAAAACAAAAAAGGAGACTTTATTGGCACACTTAACTGAAATGTCCAAGGGATATGGATTATGGTATGGCTGGATTTAAGTGCTTTAATTATATTATTAGAAGTTTTCTCCTTAATTCTGCTAAAGCCTCTGTTGCGGCTTAATTTTAGGGGGCCTCCCAGGTGGCACAATGGTAAAGAATCTGCCTGCAAATGCAGGAGACACTAGAAATGTACTTTCCATCTCTGGGTTGGGAAGTTCCCCTGGAGAAGGAAATGGCAACCCATCCAGTATTCTTGCCTGGAAAACTCCATGGACAGAGGAGAGCCTGGTGGGCTACAGGTCCACAGGGTCACAAAGAGCTGGACATGACTGAGCACACAAACTACACAGGTGAATGAAGGACACATGGTTCTGAAAAACAATCAGTTACAAATCCTAAAAATTAGAAATACATCCATTAAAAGTAAAGCCTCATAGACTGGATAAATACTGAACACAAGTGATGAGAGAATTAGAAATTGGAGGGCTGTACTGGGGAATTCACCTAGAATACAGCACAGGAGATCAAAGGATGAAGACATGAACAGGAAAATGAGAGACGAGGAGGATAGATGAACGCATATTGAGTTTCCTCTTTACGAGCCTGTGGTGAGGCAGGCACCATCATCCCATTTTGCAGAAGAGGGCACTGTGCAGGCAAAGTGTACAGACACTGCCTCTTCTTTGCTAAGAATCACTGAGGAATGCTCATTCTTGGGTCAAAGAAGTTCTACTGCAACCATGTCGAACATAGCTAGCATCCTGTTGGTCCGTTACCATGAGCCCAAAGGTGAAGTTAGGAATAATTTTTTAAACATGTTGGGGAGAGTGTGGTAAGTAGAATTTGCTCCCAGAAGTAGACTTGGGAAGGGAAATGTCTAGCCTTTTCAGGCTAGACTACCAGGCTTAAACAACAAGGCTTATTCCTCACAGTCCTGGAGGCTAGAAGTCCGAGGCAAGGTGCCAGTGTGGCTGGGTTCTGGTGAGGACTCACTTCCCGGCTTATGGACAGCCACCTTCTCACCGCATCCTCACAAGACCGAGAAAGTTCTGGTCTCCTCATCTCCGTGTACGGGCCCCAGTGCCTTCACTGGGGCTCCATTCCCAGGGCTTCACCCAAATCCAATTACCTCCCCAAACCCCACTTCCCAGCACCACCACCTGGGGAGAAGGGCTTCAACACATGAATCTGTTGAGGGGACACCAACAAATAGTCCATAGCGGGTAAAAAAGCATAAGAGGAAAAGAAGGAGGAGGAAGAGGGCAGAAAAAGAAACAAGAGATGGTGGAGATGCAGAAGACTCTGGGGCATCAAGGACCTGGGCCAGAAATGCACAACCAGTACAGGAAATTCTGCCCAGGATCCAACACGCCTCCCCACCAGAAGAGGAGGCCACTCACACCCGGCTTCAATAAAGAGCCCCTCTTGCAAACCCTACCTCAGTCTTACAACAGTCACAAAATGCTGGGCTTTTTAAGATCCAAAAGGCAACTTGTCTGGAACTCTGCCCCTTGAACTACAAACTCTGTATGTTTTGGAAGCAGTAGATTTATTTACATTCCGCTTATTAAAATGATGTTTGAGAAAAAACGGTCTGATATTTAAGATGCCCAAATTGAAATACCTTTTCCAAAGAAGAAGATGCAGGTAGAAAAGCACATTGATCATTCACTTCCTACCTCCCCCCACCCCCATCTTGCTCCCTGACACATTAATTAGTCAGCGGACTTTCGAGTTAAACCGAATGCTCCTTCCACCCTCTTACATTCCGCTGACACAGGCACTCAGGGAGGATGCTTTAATGACCTTTCTACATCCTCTGGCCTAGCAGCTCTATCCTATACCATTTGAATATTCTCCACTTTATTGTCTGGACTTGGGCAAAAGCCATTTTTAGTCCAGTCATTTATGGCTTTCTTCCTTTTGTGATGAAGTTATCATTCAGCACAGTTCAGTCGTCTGAACTCAGTTGTCTGACTCTTTTCGACCCCATGAATCACAGCACACCAGGCCTCCCTGTCCAGCACGAACTCCCGGAGTTCATGCAAACTCATGTCCATAGAGTTGGTGATGCCATCCAGCCATCTCATCCTCTGCCGTCCCCTTCTCCTCCTGC
>SJYV01039913.1:0-11778 GCA_006410875.1 Neotragus pygmaeus | reverse complement strand
ATTGCCAAATTCAGACTTAGATTGAAGAAAGTAGGGAAAACCACTAGACCATTCAGGTATGACCTAAATAAAATCAATTATACAGTGGAAGTGACAAATAAATTAAAGGGATTAGATGTGATAGACAGAGTGCCTGAAGAGCTATGGAAGGAGGTTCATGACATTGTACAGGAGGCAGGGATCAAGACCATTTCAAAGAAAAAGGAGTGCAACAAGGTAAAATGGTTGTCTGAGGCGGCCTTACAAATAGCTGTGAAAATAAAAGAAGCAAAAGGCAAAAGAAAATAGGAAAGGTATTACCCATTTGAATAGAGTTCCAAAGAATAGCAAGGAGAGATAAGAGAGACTTCCTCAGTGATCAATGCAAGGAAATAGAGGAAAACAANCTTACAAATAGCTGTGAAAATAAAAGAAGCAAAAGGCAAAAGAAAATAGGAAAGGTATTACCCATTTGAATAGAGTTCCAAAGAATAGCAAGGAGAGATAAGAGAGACTTCCTCAGTGATCAATGCAAGGAAATAGAGGAAAACAATAGAATGGAAAAAGCTAGAGATCTTCAAGAAAATTACAGATACCAAGGGAACATTTAATGCAAAGATGGGCACAATAAAGGACCAAAATGATATGGACCTAACAGAAGCAGAAGATCTTAAGAAGTTGTGGTGCTACTACTGCTAAGTCACTTCAGTCATGTCCGACTCTGTGCAGCCCCATAGATGGCAGCCCACCAGGCTCCCCCTGGGATTCTCAAGGCAAGAACATTGGAGTGGGTTGCCATTTCCTTTTCCAATGCATGAAAGTGAAAAGTGAAAATGAATTCGGTCAGTTGTGTCTGACTGTTAGTGACCCCATGGATTGCAGCCTACCAGGCTCCTCCATCGATGGGACTTTCCAGGCAAGAGTACTGGAATGGGGTGTCATTGCCTTCTCCACACAAAAGAACTATATAGAAAAGATCTTCATGACTCAGATAATCACGATAGTGTGATCACTCATCTAGGGTCAGACATCATGGAATGCAAATTCAAGTGTGCTTTAAAGGAAGCATCACTACAAACAAAGCTAGTGGAGGTGATGGAATTCCAGTTGAGCTCTTTCAAATCCTGAAAGATGTTGCTGTGTAAGTGCTGCACTCAATATGACAGCAAATTTGGAAACTTCAGCAGTGGCCACACGACNTAAAGGAAGCATCACTACAAACAAAGCTAGTGGAGGTGATGGAATTCCAGTTGAGCTCTTTCAAATCCTGAAAGATGTTGCTGTGTAAGTGCTGCACTCAATATGACAGCAAATTTGGAAACTTCAGCAGTGGCCACACGACTGGAAAAGGTCAGTTTTTATGCTAATCACAAAGAAAAGCAATGAAAGACTGCTCAAACTACCACACAATTGCACCCATCTCACATACTAGCATGGTAATGCTCAAAATTCTCCAAGCTAGGCTTCAACAGCACACAAACTGTGAACATACAGATGTTCAAGCTGGATTTAGAAAAAGCAGAAGAACCAGAGATGAAACTGACAACATCCTTTGGATTATCAAAATATCAACAGAGTTCCAGAAAAATAACTATTTCTGTTTTATTGATTATGCCAAAGCCTTTGACTATGTGGATCACAATAACTGTGGAAAATTCTTCAAGATATGGGAATACCAGGCCATCTTTCTCCTGAGAAATCTGTATGCAGGTCAGGAAGCAACAGTTAGAACTGGACATGGAACAACAAGACTGGTTCCAAGTTGGGAAAGGAATATGTCATGGCTGTATATTGTCACCCTGCTTATTTAACTTTTATTCAGAATACATCATGAGAAATGCTGGGCTGGATGAAGCACAAGCTGGAATCAAGTTTTCTGGGAGAAATGTCAGCCACCTCAGATATGTAGTTTACACCACTCTTATGGCAGAAAGCGAAGAACTAAATAGTCTCTTGATGAAAGTGGAAGAAAACAGTTAAGATGTCAAGTAGATGGGGAAACAATGGAAACAGTGATGGACTTTATTTGGGGGGGTGTGGGGCTCCAAGTTCACTGGAGATGGTGACTGCAATGATGAAATTAAAAGACACTTGCTCTTTGGAAGAAAAGTTATGACCAACCTAGACAGCACATTAAAAAGCAGAGACATTACTTGGTTAACAAAGGTCTGTCTAGTCAAAGCTATGGTTTTCCTAGTAGTCATGTATGGATATAGAGTTGGACTATAAAAAAAGCTGAGCACAGAAGAATTGATGTTTTTGAACTGTGTTGTTGGAGGAGACTCTTAAGGGTCCCTTAGACTGCAAGGAGATACAACCAGTCCATCCTAAAGGAAATCAATCCTAATATTCATTGGAAGTACTTATGTTGAAGCTGAAGCTCCAATACTTTGGCCACCTGATACAAAGAACTAACTCATTTGAAAAGATCCTGATGCTGGGAAAGATTGAAGGTGGTGGGAGAAGGGAACGACAGAGGATGAGATGGTTGTATGGCATCAACCACTCCATGTACATGAGTTTGAGTACATTCCAGGAGTTGGTGATGGACAGGGAGGCCTGTTGTGCCACAGTCCATGGGGTTTCAAAGAGTCGGACATGACTGAATGACTAAACTGAACTGACAATGTACAACCTTGTCATACTCTTCTCCCAATTTTGAATCAATCTGTTGTTCCATGTGTTCTAACTCTTGCTTCAGTTACAACCTTGACCAAGACACATGTGTTTCTGGTGCTCTAATCTCTTTAAGAATTTTTGACAGTTTGTTGTGATCCATGCAGTCAATGGATTTCACCTATTCAGTGAAGCAGAAGTAGATGTTTTTTCTGGAACTTCCTTGCTTTCTCCATGATCAAACAAATATTGTCCATATAATCTCTGGTTCCTCTGACTCATTTGAACTCAGCTTGTTCATCTGGAAGTTCTCAGTTCATGTACTGCTGATGCCTAGCTTGAAGGATTTTGAGAATAACTTTGCTAGCATGTGAAATGAGGACAATTCTATGGTAGTTTAAATATTGGTATTGCCCTTTTTGGGGATTGGAATGAAAAACTAACATTTTGCAGTTCTGTGGCCACTGATGAATTTCCCAAATTTACTGATGTATTAACAGTTTAATAGCATCATATTTTTTAATGTTAAATAGATCAGCTGAAATTATGTCACCTCCACCAGTTTTGTTCATAGAATTGCATCCTTAAAGCCCACTTGACTTCATACTCCAGGATGTCTGACTAGGTGAGTGATCACATCATCATGATTATCTGACCACACCATTAAGATTATCTCTGGAAGAGATCTCTAGTCTTTTCCATTCTATTGTTTTCTTCTCTTTCTTTGCCTTTTTTTTTTTTTTCCATTTAGGAAGTTCTTCTTTTCTGTCTTGCTCTTCTCTGGAACTCTGCATACCTTTCCCTTTCTCCCTTGCCTTTTACTTCTTTACTTCCCTTAGCTATTTGTAAAGCCTCCTCAATCACATTGCCTTCTTGCACTATTTTTTCTTTGGGATACTTTTGGTTACTGCCTCCTGTACAATGCTTTGAACCTCTGTCCATAGTTTTTCAGGTACTCTACCAGATCTAATCCCTTGAATCTAGTCATCAACTCCACTGTACAATTATAAAGGATTTTATTTGGCCACATCTAAAAGGCCTAGTGATTTTTCCTTACTTTCTTTAATATAAGTTTGAATTTTGCAATAAGGAGCTAAAGATCTGAACTACAGTCTTCTTTAGGTCTCTTTTACTTTTTTTTTTTTTTTTTTAATCTGACTGTATAGAACTTCTCCATCTTTGGCTGCAAAGAACATAATCAATCTAATTTCAGAATTGACCATCTGGTGATGTCCATGTGTAGGGTCTTCTCTTGGGTTGTTGAAAAGGGGTGCTTGCTATGATTGGCATGTTTTCTTTACAAAACTGTTAGCCTTTGTTTTGCCTCGACATGTACCCCAAGGCTAAATTTACTTATTATTCTGGTTATTTCTTGACTTCATACTTTTGCATTCCAATCCCCTATGATGAAAAGGAGTGTGTGTGTGTGTGTGTGTGTGTGTGTGTGTGTGTGAGAATTCCATTGTAGGTCTTCATACAATTGTTAAACTTCAGCCTCTTCAGCATCAATAGTTGACTCCAGCTCTCTCTTCATCAGTGATTGAGGCATAGCCTTGGAATACTATAATGTTGAATGGTTTGCCTTGAAAACAAACTGAGATAATTCTGTTATTTTTGAGGTTACATATGAGTTCTGCATTTAGAACTCTTGTTGACTATGAGGGCTACTCCATTTCTTTTAAGGAAGAATCCCTTCAATAGTAGATACAATGATCATCTGAATTAAATTTGCCCATTCCTGTCCATTTTAGTTCACTATTTCCTAAGATGTCCATGTTCAATCTTGCCATCTCCTTCTTGACCACATCCAGTTTAGCTTGATTCGTGGACCTGATCTTCCAAGATCCTGTGGTATATTATTCTTTCCAGCACTGGACTTTTCTTCACCAGCAGGCACAGCTATAACAGACTGACATTTCTGCTTTGGCTCAGCTGCTTCATTCTTTCTGGATCTATTAGTAATTGCCCCCTGTTCTTCCCCAGTATCCTACTGGGTACATTTCAACCTGAGTAGCTCATCTTCTGGTGTCTGGTATCATACATTTTCTACCTTTTCATTCTGTCCATGAGATTCTCCAGGCAAGAATACTGAAGTGGGTTGACATTTCTTTTTCCAACTGACCACGTTTTGTTATAACTCTTCACTATGACCTGTCTTTGTTGGACCTGCACAGCATGCCTCATAGCTCATTGAGTTATGCAAGCCCCTTGGCTGCTACATAGCTATGATTCAAGAAGTTTGAGAACTAGATGTGAGTCGGTATTGCACCTATTCTTTAGCTCTAATGCTTATATTCTGTTGTCTGTGCTTAGTCATACTGGCTTAGTACCTTTTCTAACAAAATGTTGTGTATAGCTTGAAATACACAAGTATCCCATTCTCAAGGCTCTGACCTTTAAAAGTATAAGGCTTTTTCATTTAAATAGAGACAAAAATGAGCAGGACAAAGAATAGCATTCAAGTTCTTGGAGGTTTATAGGACTATTGTAACCAGACCTACCTGGACAGCTGCAAGAACAAATAATTCTAGCATCAAGATGTTTGCCAACACCAGCTACACCCACCTCCCCTTTAAGTATAAAAGTATCTTGGGTTCTAACTGGGAAAAAATGATTCTTTAGGACACTAGCCCATCATTCTCTTGCCCCGCTGGCTTTCCAAATAAAATCATCACTGCTTCGCTCATTGACACATCTCTTCATTTACTGTTCTGTTGTGCAGTGAGCAGTATGAGTTTGGGCTCAGTAAAAACTTGCCTTGGAATGTTCTTTTTTTTTTTTTTTGGTGATTATCTATTTACTTCTATTTTCTAAGTTTTTCATAATTAGAAAATTTGAACTTGAAATAATAGTGTAAGTACATTTAACTCTTCAAAATATAGTGGCAAATCAAAAAATTACCTATATATCACAAATATAATTGTAAATATTACAATGACAATAATTTTTAGAGCATTTCTCACTCTCTGATGTCTTTTTATTAATTATCATTCTTAAAATATATATTTTAAATTGCTTTCTGCACTTTCTTGTCTGTATTTCTCAACAATATTAGGACCGTTTAAAAATTAGGCTTCTGTGATTATAATTATTCTATTGCATATCACTGAAAAATTTAGCATAGAAAATTGTGAAGAACTTTTAAAACATATACACTTCCACCATTCAGAATAAATCTACTGTTAATGAAAGAAATATCAAAACAAAATCAAAAAGATACTCCTACCAAACCAAAATCAGATCCATTTATTTTATCAACAGCAAGGTCAGTCTCTGACATCATGCTGTGGTGAAGGAAAGTGCAAGATTTATTTTAGGGCACCAAATAAAAACAGGCAGCTCAAGCTGAAAAGACCAAAACTCCCTGATGGCTTTCAGGTAAGTGTCTCTAAAGGCAACATTAGTGGGGTGGGGTTTAGGATCAGTTCCTGGGCATTCTCGTGATTGCTTTGAAGTGTAACAGGGTGATATTCTGGGAGCTGACATCATGAATCTTATGGTCCTAGTTTTTCAGGGGTCTATGTGCTTGTGTTCAGAAGTTTACATCCGATGGGAACCTGATTTCTGTAAAAACAACTTAAGAATGTGGATCAAGCATTGTTATTTATTCCCTTCAGGGAAAAACTAAAGGCCTCTTGGACTCTGCTATATGGCTGATCTGTTGTTTAAATAAGGTACCGATTTCCTATTCAATAGCTATTCTTCATTACTACTTCTTCACATTGTCCTAATTGTTAACTCTTGAGTGAGCCTTCTGAAACCCAGGAAAGTTACGAAGGAAAATCTTTCATTTAAGGAAAGAGGGACATGGTGGGGATATTATACCTGATTGAGCCCCAAGGGGTTTTTTGGGGGCACAAATAGACACAAAGTTTTGGGATAAGGTGTTTTATCAAGCCTGAAAATTTCCTACAGTATTATTGTTTATTATCTTCTGTTAAAATTGCACACTTTGTATTTAATTTAGCCACAGTGTTTCTTCTGCAAATGCTGTGTTTGTTTTTCACCATTGTGTATTACTAAGACATAATATTTACTCTCCTGTCTGAAATTCTAATCCTTCTAACTGGGTAAACTTCATTCCATAATTAAATTGACTCATTACTTTGTCCTTTTGCAATAATTTCTGAGATTTTTCTTATGATTTATCTTGCATTGGATGTATTTCTTCACTTAGTCCTATTTTTGTTTGTTTTGGTAACATTTTCCTAGATATAATTTGCTATTGTGTTTATTTTTTCCTTAGAGTATCTCTCTCACTGCTGTGTTATATAGCAATTTGATATGTATATAGCAATTTGGTTATAAACATTATTATAAATATTTTATCAAATTTAGAAATATTTACTAAAATATTTCATCCATATCATTATAAATATAAATAGCATAGTTTATTTCCTGATTTGTTTGGTGAATGCAGTTCTCTGCTCTTCTGGCATTGATTGTTGTTGTGAAGAATTCCCAGACAAGAATGACTTCATCGCTACCCTTTATCCATTGGTGACTTGCCCTTATCTTTCACAATGCTATCTGGAATTCTAGATCTCCTTATCTTGTGTGCATTCCTGCTCAGTCACATTCAGTTCTTTGTGACCCCATGGGCTGTAGTCTACCAGGCTCCTCTGTCCATATTATTTTCCAGGCAATATTGGAGTGAGTTGCTATTCCTTTAGAAATCTTCCAGATCCAGAAATCAAACCCTCATCTCCTGCATTGACAGGCAGATTATTTACCACTGAGCCACCTGGAAAGCCAAGTTCCTTATCAGATAAAGGTAAAATCTGCCCTTGGCATTTGTTTCCTCCAATCCAGCATGGATTGAGAAAAGATAACTGCCTGATGGTCCAAGTAAACTTAACTGAGATCCCCATCTATTGTAGGGGCTTAATTCCTCAAAACTGCTGAACCAGACTTTGGTCTACTTTTTTCCCCTCAAAGTTTAGTTAACTTTAAGAGGAATGCTTAAATTTCAGAGCTTTTTTCTTTTTTTTTTTCATCTACATTACATCTATAATGTGGAATGTGAGGTCAGGAGTCAGGTCATACTGCAGCTGTATATTCTAGGCTGTTCCTTGCTTGTGACATAGTAAATTTCAAGGCACAGGTTTTAACATTGCCTTCTGAAATTATTTTCAGGCGGTTGTCGACTAAAAAAAAAAAAAAAAGAAATACAACTTGAGAGCTGTGAGTTTGAGGCAAAATGAGGACTGCAGCCTGGGAGGCAGCATCTCAGATAGCTCTGAGAGACTTCTCCAAAGCCGTAGTGGGGGAAACTCAATACATAAAGTTTTGGTGAAGGTGGAGTTCAGTGCCATGAAGCACTCAATTTACAAAAGGCTTTTTGTTAGTCATGATGGTCTGATGTCACCATGAAGGGATTTAGTGCTTCTCTAGATATGAAGCAATGCAAGGATTGAGATCATAAAATCTGCTCCTAAAAATATCCAACTATCTATAGACATGTCCTACCAGATTCCCTGGAGCAGAGTGCCTCACTCCACCCTGAACTCCCTCAGGGGTTGTTGAAGGTCATCAGCTACAGCAGCACAGGGTTCAGTCTCCGTAAAGGCAGATGGCAAATGCCTCTGTTGTTCAGTCATTGGCAATGCTCTTGGTAAGTGCCAATTTGTAGTTAGTACAATAGATGCTAATTTGATTCCCACCCCAAATCTATAATTTCTAGCTAAGCAAGAGGTTGAAATTTATGGGAATTGAACTATTTTGTAAAAAAAATAAAATTATGAATTTAAAGTATTTTCAGGTAAAATAGTAATCAGTGTTCAACAAACTCTTTCTATAAAGGGTCAGATAGTGAATAATTTTGGCTACAAAGCCTTACAATTCCTCAAATGTGCCATCTCAGGGTGAAAGCAGCTATAGACGATCTATAAATGGATAAGTTTGTGTTCCAAAATCATGGTATTTTTTGTTCTTCAGTAACTAAGTCATGTCAACTCTCTGTAACCCCATGAACTGCAACACACCAGGCTCCCTTGACCTTCACTATCTCCCAGAGTTTGCTCAAACTCATGTCCACTGAGTCAGTGATGCCATTCAACCAACTCATCCTTTGTTGCCCCTTCTCCTCCTGCCCTCAGTCTTTCCCAGTGTCAAAGTCTTTTCCAATGAGTTGGGTCTTCCCATCAAGTGGTCAAAATATTGGAGCTTCAGCTTCAGCATCAGTCCTTCCAATGAATATTCAGGGCTGATATCCTTTAGAAGTGACTGGCTTGACCACTTCCTGTCCATGAGACTCTCAAGAATCTTCTTCAGCACCACAAATGGCTACTGGAAAAACCATAGCTTTCAATATATGAACTTTGGTCAGCAAAGTGATATCTCTGCTTTTCAATATGCTGTCTAGTTTTGTCATTGCTTTGCTTCCAAGGAGCAAGCTTTTATTAATTTCATAGCTGCAGTCATCTCCTGCAGTGATTTTGGAGCCCCCCAAAATAAAATCTGTCACTGTTTCCACTTTTTCCCCATCTAGATGCTATGAAGTAATGAGGATTGTATCCACAAGTATTTAAATTTGAATTCCATGTAATTTTCAATTGCTAAATTATTTGTTTTGGTTACCTTCTAATAATTGAAAAACTAACAACTATTTTTAGCTCATACTGCAAAAACAAGTGGTATGTTGCATTTCTCAGATTACATGTTGGTGTGTTGTAAGACACAGATTCACCCACAACTAGTCCCTAAAATCAGGAAGCTTCTACAAATCTTTCATCCTTATCCATCAGAAAGCAGACAGAATGAAAACCTCAATCAGAGAAAACTAACCAATCTGATTATGTGGATTGCAGCTTTGTCTAACTAAGTGAATTATGAACCATGCCATGTAGCACCAACCAAGATAGATGTGCCATGGTGGAGAGTTCTGACAAAACATGCTCCACTGGAGAAAGGAATGTCAATGCTTCAGTATTCTTGCCTTGGGAACCCCATCAACAGTAAGAAAAGGCAAAAAAAAAAAAAAAAAGACACTGAAAGATGAACTTCCAAGCCAGTAGATGCCCAATANCTCCACTGGAGAAAGGAATGTCAATGCTTCAGTATTCTTGCCTTGGGAACCCCATCAACAGTAAGAAAAGGCAAAAAAAAAAAAAAAAAAAGACACTGAAAGATGAACTTCCAAGCCAGTAGATGCCCAATATATTATTGGAGAAAAGTGGAGAAATATCTCAGGAAAGACTGAGGAGGCTGAACTGAAGCAAAACAGCACCCAGTTGTGGATGAGACTGATGATGCAAGTAAAGTCCAAAGCTGTAAAGAACGATATTGGACAGGATCATAGAAAGTTAGATCCATGAATCAAGGTAAATTGGAAGTGGTCAAACAGGAGATGGCAAGAGTGAACATTAACATTTTAGCACTCAATGACTTAAAATGAAATGGAATGGGTGCATTTAATTCAGATGACAATTACATATACTACTGTGGGGGAGAATTCCTTAGAAGAAATGGAGCAGCCCTCATAGTCAACAAAACTCTCTGAAATGCAGTAATGGGTACAATCTCAAAAATAACAGAATGATCTCTATTCATTTCCAAAGCAAATCACTCAATATCACAGCAATCCAAGTCTGTGCTAAAGCCACTAAAGATGAAGTTAAATGATTTTATGAAGCCCTACAAAACCTTCTAGAATTAACACACAGAGAGACATAAAAAAGGTGTCCTTTTCATGAAAGAGGACTGGAATGCAAAAATAGGAAGTCAAGAGATACCTGGAGTAACAGGCAAGTTTGGCCTTGGGATACAAAATGAAGCAGGGCAAAGGCTAACAGAGTTTTGCCAAGATAACACTCTGGTCATAACAAACAACANCTAGATGTGTATAAGAGACAGCAACAAAACTCTCTGAAATGCAGTAATGGGTACAATCTCAAAAATAACAGAATGATCTCTGTTCATTTCCAAGGCAAATCACTCAATATCACAGCAATCCAAGTCTGTGCTACAGCCACTAAAGATGAAGTTAAATGATTTTATGAAGCCCTACAAAACCTTCTGGAATTAACACACAGAGAGACATAAAAAAGGTGTCCTTTTCATGATAGAGGACTGGAATGCAAAAATAGGAAGTCAAGAGATACCTGGAGTAACAGGCAAGTTTGGCCTTGGAATACAAAATGAAGCAGGGCAAAGGCTAACAGAGTTTTGCCAAGATAACACTCTGGTCATAACAAACAACATCTCGCAACAACACAAGAGAAGACTCTACACAGGGACATCATTAGATCACCAATACCAAAATCAGATTGATCACATTATTTGAGCCAGAGATGGAGAAGCTCTATACAGTCAGCAAAAACAAGACCAAGACTGGAAGTTGNCATCTTGCAACAACACAAGAGAAGATTCTACACAGGGACATCATTAGATCACCAATACCAAAATCAGATTGATCACATTATTTGAGCCAGAGATGGAGAAGCTCTATACAGTCAGCAAAAACAAGACCAAGACTGGAAGTTGACTGTGGCTCAGATCATGAACTCGATATTGCCAAATTCAGACTTAAAGTGAAGAAAGTAGGGAAGACCACAGGACAATTTAAGTATAATCTAAATCAAATCTCTTACTATTATACAGTAGAAGTGAGAAATAGAGTCAAGCAATTAGATCTGATAGACAAGAGTGCCTGAAGAACTATGGATGAATGTTCGTGACACTGTACAGGAGGCAGGGATCAAGACCATCCCCAAAAAAATAAATGTAAAAAATAAAAATGATTGTCTGAGGAGGGCTTACAGATAGCTGAGAAAAGAAGAAAAGTGAAAGACAAAGGAGAAAATGGAAGATATATCCATCTGAATGAAGCGTTCAAGTGAATAGCAAAGAGAGATGAGAGACTTCCTCAGTGATCAATGCAAAGAAATAGAGGGGGAAAAAATTAAAATGGGAATTACTAGAAACCTCAAGAAAAAAAAATAATGGAGAAGGAAATGGCAACCCACTCCAGTGTTTTTGCCTGGAGAATCCCAGTGGGCTGCCATCTATGGGGTCACACAAAGTCAGACATGACTGAAACGACTTAGTAGTAGTGGTAGGGGAACATTTCATGCAAAGATGGGCACAATAAAGGACAGAAATTGTATGGACCTAATAGAAACAGAAAATATTCAGAAGAGGTGGCAACAATATACAGAACTATAGAAAAAAGATCTAAAGGAC
>SJYV01039912.1:0-12739 GCA_006410875.1 Neotragus pygmaeus | reverse complement strand
ACTGGAATATTAAACAAGACTGCAAGGATGAGACAGATGATCTGGGCTTTGGTTTGCTCATTCATCAAGTGGCAAGAACAGTTCACAGTTCTCCACCTCATAGGGTTTCTGGGTTGCATGGGGATGCTCTGAGACCTCAGTCAGGGATGCTATACCCTGAAAAAAAACAGACTGACAGAGACAAAACAGGAAGTGGGAAGAGACCACAGCTACCGAACTCTGCAAGCACAAAAGAACTCTCTTCTCCCCATGAAGCAAACGGAAGCCAAACCCAGATCTGTCCCTGATCCCTGGTGTTTAGGATGTGACACACCACTCCAGTACTCTAGCCTGGAGAATCCCATGGACAGAGGAGCCTGGTAGGCTGCTGTCCATGGGGTCGCTAAAAGTTGGACACGATTGAGCGACTTCACTTTCACTTTTCACTTTCATGCATTGGAGAAGGAAATGGCAACCTACTCCAATATTTTTGCCTGGAGAATCCCAGGGACAGGGGAGCCTGTTGGGCTGCCGTCTGTGGGGTCGCACAGAGTCGGACACGACTGAAGTGACTTAGCAGCAGCAGCAGCAGCAGGTGCATTTTCTGAGTATCAGCATCTCTCCAGAAACCTGAAGTCTAGTGGAATGATAAATTACAAGCAATTAGAGCAACAGAGTGTATCGAGACAGAAAGTCAGTGTTTGTCTGTCCCTCAATTTCTCCTTCCCCAGGCCTGCCCCTAAGCCTGGTGTCTGCTTTCTACCTCAAGGAGGTGTGTGTTGCTAGATGCCAGATACCTAGCAGACGCAGATGTCATCAAAAATAACCTCTCTTTCTGACTCTATGGGCTCCAAGGTGAGTTACATTTCATACTTTTAGTTGTGCATGAGAGCCTAAAATCTAAATGACTTAAATAAAATAGACGTTTATTTTGCTTTCATGTAAATGTCTGAACCCAAATGGCCTCTCTGCTCCCCAAAGTCACTGGGACCTGAGCTGGTTTTCTCTTTTGGTCTATCACCCCTGGAGTGTTGTCCTTATCTGTCTGGTACAAGACAGCTACTGATCACATCTGCATTCCAGTCAGCTGGGAGGAGGAGGAGGGACGGACAGTACACCTGTCATTACCTTAAAGGAAAGAGCCAGAAGCTGATCTAACGAAGTGTGGGGGCTGGATCCCACTGGCTCCAAGAGATGACTGTGCATAGCTTGAGATCAGCCGTGGTGGGAGTATTTACACCACAGAAATTGGCAAACACTGCCACCAGGGCTTTATCTTCCCTAAAGAACTGGTTATTAAACAATTACCAGCATAGCCCTCATGCATCTTTTCTGTTCATAATCCCTTGGTGAGAACTTACTGACAAGGTCACTCCTTAGCTGCAAGGGAAGCTAAGAAATACAGTCTCCACCAGTAGGGTCAAGTCCCCAGCTACAAATCTTATTGTTGTGGAATAAAGATAGAGCAGATACTAAGAGCAACTAGCAGCCTCTGTCCCCAGGCTTGTTTAAGGGATTGTGCCCAGGAGATGAGGTCTGGATTCCACATGTGGAGCTGGCTTCAGAGACGCCTCCCAGACAGACCTCTTGGGCATCAGCCCAAATGGCTGCAGTCAGGTTCTCGTGCACATGGCACAATTTGGCCCATGGGAAGCACTCACAAATCCTGACCTGACACTCCCCAGACACAAACCCTTCTCACTGCCACAGGCCACACGGCCCTAAGTTCTCTCAGTGAGACTTAAAGCCCTCCCGCCAGCTCCAGACATGCCCTATTATCCTGTTCAGGGTTCACTCACTCCAGCAGCCTTCTCCAAAATCCTCCATTCCGAAATCTCCCTTTCTTTTCCAACTTCCTCCTGCAGGATAAAGTGTTTTAGAGCAATGAAACCAGTTCTCCAATTCCTTTGGAAAAACTCATATACATCCTGGGCTGCCTCACACTCAGTTTGGTGTTTTGTCTCCTTCCTGGTCCTCTGTTATTGTTAGTGGTTCACTGAGACTCAGTTATTACGGACAAATGTACATACATGATTCAAGCCCTAGACATCACTGATAATACTGAACGGTAATGCTGATGACCAGTTTGGGGTCAACCCCCAAAACTGACAGTCACCACAGTTTCTGGATCTCCCAGTCAGATTCTCTGCTTTCTGAAGGTCTCGGCTCTGTCACCCCATGTCCATCCACCCACGTGAACAGACTGCTCTTAGACTCAAGCAAGGGGGTCTCCTGCCCTGTGTCCCACCCCCTAATTCAGATGGCACTGCTCTGACCCTTCTCTGATAGCAGCCCTGCTCCCTGAGCTAAAGGTCCACAGGTTCAATAGGACATGACCTCCCACACATGACTCCCTTCCAGAATACATTCTGGGCCCCTAGGACTCTGGAATTCTCTGAGCCTCCTTGCAGGGTCTGAGTAAGAGTTTTCCCTGGTTCTGTCCTCCAACAGTAAAATGAGCCTCTGGGCTGTATACCTCTTGGCCCATGAGATGACCAAGGGTGGCTGTGTGAAGGTGCCCAAAGAACCTGGACACCTGGACTCTGGAAGGTCCACAGGACTGTATGCAAGGCCAGTCACAGAGCAAGGCCAAGCAAGGCTGGGAAGAGAAGAGGGGTGGGCTGTGGGTGCAGGCTGGCTCGCCCTAGGCTGCTGCATTCTAATGCAGAATTCTAAGAAATCTGAAAGTTCTAAATTTAAATCTAGCCTTCTGGATCATTACAAAGGGGCAATTGTCAAGGCAGAGGAGAGAAACATATTTTATTTAACTTTGTTAGCTTGATTTATAACTTATAAACATAAAGACATGTGGAAGAAGGACCACCATAGACTTCTAAATGTTAGGAGCAGCCCACCCCTCAGAGCTTCTTTCTTTTGGCCCCATGTCATTCAGACCAGAAAATGGTATTTGCAAAGTATTGGGTTGGCCAAAAAATTGGTTCAAGTTTTCTATAACATCTTATGGAAAAACCCAAATGAACTTTTTGGCCAACCCCATACCTACATCTCCAAGTAACTTAGCTATCAGGCTGGTGAAGGCAATAACCAGTATCCAGTTTGTGCTTATACTAAAAGGGGTATTTCTTTTGCATCTGTAAGAATATTTGCAAAGCAGAAGAGGTGGGTCCTTGAGGGTGAGGGAGGGCAGGCTTGGGTCTACCTACAGAGACATGAAAGCCAGCAGGATCACTTAGGAGAAGAAGGACAAGCCAGAGTCAAGACAATGGGGAAGCAGGGTTGAAGATTCACTATTTAAACATGCCCCTCATTGAAGAAAAGTGTTCACTCTGGCCACAATCTTGTCCAATGGTTTTCAAGCTTCTACTTAAAATCAGCAAAATTTTTAAAAATTACCAAAATGAAAACTTAAGTGAAATCCTAATATTAAAGGAACCAAAAGTCCCTCGGATCATTTAAATTCTTATCGACTTTTGGAAAATCCTTTATTTCTTACAGATATTCCTGAAGTTCCTCCTCAGAGGTCTGGGCATCCCAGAGCAGAGATGCAAAACCACTAACCTAGCAGTGGTGAGTGCCAGTGGTTCGGTTGCCTAACCTAGGTCTGCTCACAGCCCTTCCTCCCTCTATCTGGTTGCAAAGGAGCATGTCTCCATAGCCCCCACTGATCAGCCAATCAGAAGGCACATGACCCAGGCCTGGCCAATCATTATGTTTCACTCTTGACCACAGTGATTGGTTCAGAGAGAGAAGGTGATCACAGAAGGGTAAATTGGAGATACTCCCAAGACTTCTGCCACAGGGATAGGATAGGGAGAGTTGCTCTCTCTCCTATTAGGTCTTCTAAAAGGATAGGCAGTCAGAGGAAAGCAGACACGGAGATGCAGTGAGATCTGATCACATATGGGAACCCCTGATCCATCCATGCATGAAGCCAGACTGCCCTTGACTTGTCATTTACATCAGTGACTGCAATTTCCTTCTCCAGGCCAATTTGGCTGGGCTTTGTCATTTGCCAACAAGATTGTCATGACCGACCCAACCCCTGTGTTTTACACATGAAGATACTAAAGTCCAGAGTGGGGAAGGAGCATTTCCCAAGGCCAGCAGGATCTCAGCCAGGGCTAGGACCCAGCTTTCCACATAAATGATGACTTGCGCATATTTAACTTCTCCATGTCCTTTTTTGATTTGCTAACTCTGACTATGAATTGTGCATATGAATGAGAACTCTAGGCAGGGGAGAAATAGTGAAAAGAAGCTTCCTGAAACTGAGCCAAAGGAGGCCAGCCCACACTCGGGAATAGACTAAGCTTTCCATGAAGGTGGAATGCTTTGGTGTCATCTGAGAGCCTGGGTAAGTAACATGTCCAAACCAATCTCTTCTACTTTTTCTGTTGCCTGAAGTTCCACCAATAAGATATCTTCCTACTAGATTAAGCATTGCATCCTTCTTCAGGCTTTTCTTTTAAAATGCTACACTGCTGGGCAGGAGTGACATCATCTACCTCTGATTCCTTCCTGGGAAGAAGCTGCTCAATACCCTCCCAGACCAGAGGGCCCCAGGGAAGCCTCAGATCTACCATGCTGGGGGAGAAAAGGCACCACAGAGGGTGCTCACAAAACCCAGGTGAAGCAAGCACAGACAACATGGAAGAAGACAGATTTCTCCATTTCTTCTCAAGTGACAGCTTGACAGGTTATCAGATAGTCCCAAAGAAGCAACAAGGGATAAAGTGAGGCAGACCTGGGTTCAGACCCTATTCCAGCCAATGTCTTCTCAGATAATGCCAGGCAAATTATACATTTAACTTCTCTGGGCCTCAACTTTCTCACCCATGAATTAAAATACAAATATCTGTGTGGTGAAGGACGTAATGAGTGTACAAAGACCCAGAAGATAGAAGGTGTTTAATAAATGTGTTCCTTTTGCTCAAAAGAAGAAAGCAACCCTCTCCACCGTAGTGATTCATTTCTGGAATTCTGGCACTTCTATTATACAAAAATGATGAGTTTTCAGGGTAAGAGCTGCTTCCCAACCAGCCCCAGCTCTGCACATCCCATGGACACCAGAGCAGCCAGTCTGGCCAGGGGCTTGTGGAAGGGGCTGGTGGTCACCACCATTCTCATATCAGCCTTCTTGCACACTCATCAGGCAGCATGCCTTCCCTCTGGCCCAGAAGGCAGAGGGGTTCCCCATAATAAGCAAGGGTGCCCTAGATCCATGTGGGCAAACAGGCGGCATCCAAGGGCCCCAAGGCACAGACAGGAGGGCTCTTGGCAATGGTGATATGGTAGCTTGAGGAACTGGGGCTCAGAGAGGTGAAGGACTTTGTTGATTGCCATCCAGCAAGTAATAGCCAGGTAAGGCTTAAAAACAAACTTATCTATCCTTTCCCTGGTCACCCGACCTAGGGTGCCATTTTCAATACTTCAAAACAGACCATCTGGGAAGGACCTTTTATAGATGGGTCTGTTGAAATCAGAAGTAAAAATATGGTTGTGTTATGGAAAAATGAAAACCATAGAGCAGGCCTACTAGTCTCTTCCTTTCTAGGGCTCCCTCATCTTCCCACAGTTGGAGGAAATGACAGAAAATGCTTCTCATGCTCTGATATTGAGAATTTCATCTGTTACTCTCCCAAGGAATCTGCATTTGGAAAAAAAGAGCCAAGGACAGTGCTTATGCCAAACGAGGGTGCCAGGGACTTCAGGGGATAGTCCCCATGCCTCAGCACCTTCTCTTTCCGCTGAGGAACCAGCCTAGGGCTGAGCACTCCTCCAGCGCTCCCCTAGTATCTAGACAGCTCTGTGCCTGGGATGGGGCCTGGGATGGGGCCTGAGCTGGGGCTGCAGGAATTGCAGCATGTTCAAAGATGTGTCACCGAAATAATGGAATGCCCCAGCCGCGGGCCAGGCTGACCTCCCAAAGTATGTGTTTGGGAGTTTGCAGCTGGAGCCCAACTGCTTGAAGAGAGCCAGGCCCACCCGGATGCAGGCGGGCGGCAGCCCTTTCTACTCCCGCCCCTGGGCCAGGAGCAGACGGGGCAGGGGACCCGACCTAGCCGGGGGCTGCAGTGGACAGGGGACGGCACCACGTGGGACACCAACCAACCAGAGGAGACCCAGATCCTGAGTCAACAAGGCTGGCTGAGAGGAGGATGCAGGGGGTGGGGGCCCAGGCCCATAGGCAGCAGGGAGGACTGATGGGATAAGAAAGGACAAGAGGGCCCTCGATGAAGCTGAAGGCAGGCCCGCCCAGGGTCACTGGGAGCCCTCAGGTTCCTACTCCTAACACCTCTCCTACCCCACCTTCTATTTCTCCATAAGATGGGCTCTCATGAAGTTTAAGTTCACTGCTAAATAAAGGGGGTTTACCTGGAAAATTCAATAGACAGAGGAGCCTGGCAAGCCATAGTCCATGGGGTCACAAAGAGTCAGACACGACTGAGCAACTGAGGACACACACACACAGTCCCAGGAAATGTTTTGGATAGTTGGTCATCATAGGCAGTGGTGTTCTTGAGAAAGCAGGATTCAGCTGTGTGGGTCTTTGACCCAGCTCACCTTCATGTGGGACAGAGATTTGCTGACAGAGGTGACCTCAGGAGCCACTGCCCAGACCTGGCGACTGAGGTGGGCTGTAGGGACATCACCCAACATGCAGTTTCACGGCTACCCTCCCTGCCCAGGGCCTTGGCACCAGGACCCCATAGATCTCATGTCCCACCAACACTAGGCAGCTCACTTCTGCCACAAAGGCCATGCAACTACTCACACCACACAAAGGGCTGATGGGAGGGTGATAGTTTGAGAGACAGCCCAAAGATGGGCTCCACCCAAAGATGGTGGCTCTGAGCCCCTGGGCTGGCCTCTCTTCCTTCCCTGGGGTCCCCCAGGGTGTCTACCAGTCACTTAAAAGGTCAAGACTGCAGAGGCTTTCAGTTTCCAGGCAGAATATGAGGCTCACCTGACCGAGCAGTCTTTCCCTCACTCCTAGCCCACAGCAGCACCTAAGCTCAGTGCCAGAAAGGGCAGGGTGCTCAGCCCTTCTTCCCAGGGACCGGCAGAGCCCTCTCACCCTCCTGTCTGCCTGCCCGCAGCTGGCCTGCCCTTTCTGCCTCACCAGACAAGGACTTACACTGCCAAAGCCCCACAACACCCCACAAACATATCTTCACACCTAACAAAGACTGACGGACACACTAACGTATCCATATACATTCACACACGTTCCCAGAGCTCAGTCTAATACTTAAACACATTCACACCAACGCACATTCACATGAACACACAAATATTTGCATGCTCTCACACAGACACATAACACATTCTCACCCAAGTGGTTATTTAGATGTTTGCATAGAATCTGGAGAAGGAAATGGCAACTCACTCCAGTGTTCTTGCCTGGAGAATCCCAGGGATGGGGGAGCCTGGTAGGCTGCCGTCTGTGGGGTCTCACAGAGTTGGACACGATTGAAGCAACTCAGCAGCAGCAGCACAGAATCTTACCTAAGAACACAAACTCACTCACATAAATATGCGTGTTCACTCATAAACACACACAAACTCATACCCTCACATGTTTGACCATTCAAGGTAGCTACTGCTATTTTCACAGAAAGGGGTCATGGAGGGCAGGAGCCACCGGCTCCTAGGCCCCAATTTGGTAATGGTCCCTCCTCCCTTTCTGTTATGATTGCCTTCCCCATGATTCCCTCCCTCCCCCCGTGGCTGTTAGTCTGGGTTCCTCTTTGTTATCCCCTCATTTCTGCCCCATCTCACCTTCAGCAAGCTGCTCCCCTTGCCTGAAAGCGCTCTCCATGGAGTCCCACCTAGCGACTCCTACCCAACCTGCAAGACCCCAACACAGCCCTGTCCCATGAAGCACCGCCACCAGCACCTTGCACCCTTGGCGAGAGTGCTCAGCCATGCAGCTGTGCCCTGCCCCCAGGTTCCCCATGTTTCCTGGGTATGAATCCTGTGTCACTGATGAGACAGCAAGAGCCTGGAGGCCCGAGGAAAGAACTGTGCCCCATTCTCCCCACCCTCACTCCCTTGTGGGCCTGGAATGTACAGTGGAGAGCTAGGCCCTCAGCTCAGCTCTGCCTGGGTGTGCTGCCCCTGACTCATTCTATCATCATTTAGGCCCCTTCGGTTGAAAGCCATCCACTCTGGGGACAGACATACCTTGGTTCAAATCCCAGCTCCACAATTTCTAACAGTATAACTTGGGCAACCTCAACACCACTTGGCCTTAGCTTCGTCATCTAAAGAAGTATGAAGAGTAATTCCTCGTTTGTAGATGTGGGATGAGGAATGGCTATGAAGAACCCTGCATGATGCACAATGGCTGGCACACAGTAGGTGATCCAACATGGCACTCCCTTTGTTGTGCCTCTCAGCTCTCCTTGTCTGCAATCCGAGGGCCTTAACCCCTAGGATGGAGTGGTCAGGGTGGGATCAGGAAAGCTAGGGGTACCTGGCTCCAGTCCACATCCCCCTCTCCCAGCTGTGTCTAAGTCTGCTCCCCTCATGTGGAGGCCCAGAGCTTCAGGACATCTTTGATTAATAAGAAGCGGAAAGATAAGTCTCATGATAATTAGTAAATCATTAGCAGTGTTACTTTTCATCAGATAAATTCATTAATTGTTCCCATTTCCTTACAAAAAGCCCAGACCCAGGGGCCTCTTGCAGTGAGTTGATTTTATGAGAAACCCAAATTTATAAAGAAAAGCAGGTCCCACCTGTAGGGGCACTGGAGACACTGTCTGCCCAACCCACATCTCTGAACTTTGGAAGAGCAGAAGCCAGAACATACACAACAACCCCGGCCCCGTAGGAAGGGCCCCAAAGAAGCTCGAAGACCCCTAACCCAGAGCTGGCACAGCACCAACTGATCACCAGTGTTTGTTGCAGCCATACTCAACAACAACAGCAACAAAGCCACATCCTAAATGAGAGGGGGAAAGGTTCTAATTGATTAACAATGCCTGCCAGGGCCATGGGGCCAGGAATGAAGGCACAAGAGGGAAGTCCATCCATTTATCCTTCATCCAGCAAACAATGAGTGAATGCCAAATGCCATGCAAAGGGCTGGGGTACTGTGCAGATCAAGAAAAGACACAGTTCCTGCTCTCATGGAGTTTATACCTGCCTTCTCTAAAATCCCTTGTCAGAGGAGGAAACTGAAACAGGGAAGGGACTTCCCAAAACCATACTGAGGGTCAGTGGTAAAACTGGCTAGAGCTCCTCACTGTCCCCTTCCCAGCCCATCTTTCCCTCAAAGAAGCAGCAAAGGGATCCTGGCTCTCTATTCCCCTGACACCCAAACACAGATGCTCTGCCAACTTCTCACACACTGACCCCAGACTCTGAGGATGGCAGTGTGTTCTCATTCACGTGGAGAAATGTTTTGAATACCAATCGTGTACAAAACACTGAATTGGGGCACACAGAAACTGTCCCCAGAAGCTGGCTGGCTGGTAGGATGGAAAGGCTTCTTTAAAAATAATAATAACAAAGCAAAACAATTAGGCATAATAGGAGCACTTAATAATGAGCTCTGAGAAATTAAAGGCAAAATGCTTCCTTGCAAGTTGGAAAATCTTAGGCTCTCTGAAGGTGGTGATAGCTTAGGAAGGAATCAGAAAGAAGGTGTGGAGACAGATCCTAGAGGGCTTCCAAGGCACTGATTAGAAACTTAAATTTGTTCCTTGGGGCTTCACTCATCCCCTCTGGAGGCATACTAAGAGGGGACCCCTGGATAAATAAATGGTTTATCTTCAATGGTTTATCTTCCTATATGCCCGTAATGAGGGAGACTCGGGTTCGATCCCTGGGTTGGGAAGATCCCCTGAGAAGATCCCCTGGGAAATGGCAACCCACTCCAGTACTCTTGCCTAGAAAATTCCACGGATGGAGGAGCCTGGTGGGCTATACAGTTCATGGGGTCATGAAGAGTCGGACACGACTGAGTGACTTCACGACTTCACGACTACCTTCCTATAACATTAAGCTTACTCATAGATTTGAAAGTGTACTATTTTTAATTAGAAACTTCTTAAAATTTTGTCATACTGACACAAAAATAAATTCCACATAAAGACCTAAACACTGAAATGAATAAAACTTTGAAAATACTAGAATAAAATATATGTGTATGTTTATATACACTTTGGATAAGAAAACTTTTTATGGGACAAAATTAAGATGCCCTAAAGACAAAAACAAGTAGATTTATCTATATAAAAAATTTAAATTCTCTGGTGCAAATGACATGAAAAATTGTATTAAATATAAATATCAGATGGGGAAATATATACCAAAAGAATATTTTGGTATACCAAAATATATACCAAGACCTCCAAAACATAAAGAGTTCACAAAAAAGAAGATAATCAATAGGTAATTCACAGAAGAAACACAAGTATCTAATAAAGCAGGATTTCTAAACCTCAGCACTATTAACATTTGAGGCCACTGATTCTTTCTACGTACTAAATGTCAATAGTGCCCATGTCCCCACACCTGGGGTTCTTAAGAGTCAAAACATCTCCGGACATCACCAAATGTCCTGTAAGGCCAAAATCAGCCCCAGTTGAGAACCATTGTTAAAAAAATATATGAAAATAGACTCGATTTCTGAATGAACAGATCATTGCAATTTAAAATGACAATAAAATGTCATTTTTCTCTTATCAGATTGGAAAGATTTTAAAAATAGACAATAACTACAGATGGAAAGAATTTAAAAGACGCTTACTCCTTGGAAGAAAAGTTATGACCAACCTAGATAGCATATTCAAAAGCAGAGACACTCCTTTGCCGACTAAGGTCCGTCTAGCCAAGGCTATGGTTTTTCCTGTGGTCATGTATGGATGTGAGAGTTGGACTGTGAAGAAGGCTGAGTGCCGAAGAATTGATGCTTTTGAAATGTGGAGTTGGAGAAGACTCTTGAGAGTCCCTTGGACTGCAAGGAGATCCAACCAGTCCATTCTGAAGATCAGCCCTGGGATTTCTTTGGAAGGAATGATGCTAAAGCTGAAACTCCAGTACTTTGGCCACCTCATGCGAAGAGNCGAAGAATTGATGCTTTTGAAATGTGGAGTTGGAGAAGACTCTTGAGAGTCCCTTGGACTGCAAGGAGATCCAACCAGTCCATTCTGAAGGAGATCAGCCCTAGGATTTTTGGAAGGAATGATGCTAAAGCTGAAACTCCAGTACTTTGGCCACCTCATGCAAAGAGTTGACTCTTTGGAAAAGACTCTGATGGTGGGAGGGATTGGGGGCAGGAGGAGAAAGAGATGACAGAGGATGAGATGGCTGGATGGCATCACTGACTCGATGGACGTGAGTCTGAGTGAACTCTGGGAGTTGGTGATGGACAGGGAGGCCTGGGGTGCTGCAATTCATAGGGTTGCAAAGAGTCGGACACGACTGAGTGACTGAACTGAACTGAAGATAAGCACAATTTCTGCTTTCCTGGGACTTACACTTCAACTTACAAAGCCTGCGTCCAAATGTCAGTGTGTAGCAATAGCTTGAAGAAGGACAGCCTGGGGAAACCGATAGTTAATTGTTTTGTTTTGTTTTGTTTTTAATCTTGGCTCATCACCAGTCTGATTCCTTTAAGATGTAGCTCTCTGTTTTGTTCTACTTTTAGACCTCTGAATTTTAGACATCTGATTTGAGCTGATTTGCACGGCACAGATGGCTTACACATTTGATTTACCTTTAAGTGTTGGCTGCCACTGTTAAGTTTTTTAGATTCTAAGTGAAAGATTTATTTGAAAGTAGTCGTTCTAGGATTTGATCACTTAAATCAATTCTGGCTGCCTCTGTTTAGAATTTTAATTCAGTGAAAGGTCTAGTTCTTACTGATAGTATATAACTACAGCAGAGAAAAAAACATAGCAATCATTTTGTTGGTTTTCCTACACAAAGCCCATGTTTTAATACACACACCCCCTATACAGGAGTTACTCACAGAACATTAATAATACCAGCCTAAAAACTTGAATAATGAAAATGGGTGGTATTTCTAAATTAGCCATTAGAATTCAGACACTGCTAAATGCTCTCAACAAGAGCCGTGAATGCCAACACCAACAATCTGGTTGAACTAATGAACTGTAAATGTTTTCCCCACTGATGAACAAATAACTTAGTCTGTTATAGAAGAAAGAGACCTTGGAAATGAGTTTTTCTGTTCCACATCCCTCTTTCCTCACTATTGCGTCTTTGAAGGGTAATAATTTGTTCAAGCAAGAGATGAAGAGTAAAACTCAGCTATAGCATGATAAAGGCATCCAAAATTTCACCCATGCAAAGCAAATGTTCTCAGACATAATTATGTGTGCATCCTGGAGGGTTTGTTGACGCACAAACTGCTGAATCCCCTCCCCAGAGCTTCTGATTCAGGGACTGTAGGGTAGAGCCTGATAATTTGTATTTCTAACAATTTCTTGGATGCTGGTGGTGATCTGAGGTCCACGTTTTGAAAACCCCACTTTGTAAACCACATGATTATACTACTGTGGAATTGTAGTATGAGTGCCTGAACAGCTAGCCTAGAGATCTGAGGATCCAGCTACATGATCAGCTCTATCCAGGTGTGGATCTAGGTTTGGCACCAGCTGGTGGTGACAATCTAGTCCTGGGTAGACATGATGAGAGAAGTTCTGGGTCCTGAGACTTCCAGGACAGTGAGATGCCACCTATCTCATGGAGTAAGAAATATCAGTAACCTCAGATATGCAGATGACACCACCCTTATGGCAGAAAGTGAAGAGGAGCTAAA
>SJYV01039908.1:0-11302 GCA_006410875.1 Neotragus pygmaeus | reverse complement strand
TCCCAAACCAAGGATCAAACCCAGGTCTCCTGCATTACAGACAGATTCTTTGCCATCTGAGCCACCAGGTAAGGTGTTTGGCTATAGTAGAGAAAATAAATTGAAGAGCACATGTAGCAGAATGCTAGGGAGGCTACTGTAATGATTTGGACATGAAATGATGGAGGTGTGTCTTCCAGTAGTGCCAGTGATAGTGAAGAATGTTGTAGACCCTCTGCATCTGGTCAGACCTCATTCACTGCACATGTGCACCTAGAACACAGCTGCTGTTTGCTTAGGCTGCTAAAAGCTCACAGTCCCTTTCTTTCTGGACAGCTGCAAGAGAAATAATTGGAACTGCCTCACTGGGGATTATACCCACCGTCCAAGGAACCAGGAGTTCACAATGAATGACAGGAACAGCACTGAAAAGGCTGGTCCCCTTGATGTATGGTGAAACCAGTACTGCAGGACAACATATAGTCCAGGGATCCAGGGCTCTAGGCTAAAGCTAAAGTCTAATTGAAAGCATACCCTTTCTTTACACTACCATAGTCAGTCTCTCGTAAATTGCTTTCATGAAAATTTCATCTCAGTGTCTTCATCTTGGGGAACCCAAAGTAAAACTGAGAGATAGAGAAGAGCCAAAGCAATATTTAGGAATTATAAACAACAAAGTGGCAAAAAACTTAATATAGGATAAAGGTATGAGAAGAGTCATGAATAAATTCCAGATTCCAGCTTAGATCACCAAAGGTTTGAGGAAACTCAAAAGAAGAAACAAGGAGAANAACCCAAAGTAAAACTGAGAGATAGAGAAGAGCCAAAGCAATATTTAGGAATTATAAACAACAAAGTGGCAAAAAACTTAATATAGGATAAAGGTATGAGAAGAGTCATGAATAAATTCCAGATTCCAGCTTAGATCACCAAAGGTTTGAGGAAACTCAAAAGAAGAAACAAGGAGAAGTGAGTGTTCTTTGCCAGTGAAGTGGTGTCTCCAACCCCAGAAGACAAGGCTATACCTCCTGTCTGTAGAATTAACCCTGCCTTGGCTGAAGAAACTGCAATGGCCTCCCCTGCAGCAGCTGCCATGAAAGACCATGCTGATTCTCCTGAGGACTCACTTCAGCTCCCNCTTAGATTTTGGTAACTTGAAACTAAAGATGAAAGTGTAATAGGGAAGAACCTTTTGTATTCTCTTCCAAAGTGAAAGTGGAAGTGGCTCAGTCCTGTCCGACTCTTTGTGACCCAGGCCAGATTCTCCAGGCCAGAATACTGGAGCAGGTAGCCTTTCTCTTCTCCACATGATCTTCCCAACCCAGGCGTTGAACCCAGGTCTCCCACGTTTCAGGCAGATTCTTTCNAAAGTGGAAGTGGCTCAGTCCTGTCCGACTCTTTGTGACCCAGGCCAGATTCTCCAGGCCAGAATACTGGAGCAGGTAGCCTTTCTCTTCTCCACATGATCTTCCCAACCCAGGCGTTGAACCCAGGTCTCCCACGTTTCAGGCAGATTCTTTCCCAGCTGAGCCACAAGGGAAGCCCGAGAATACTGGAGTGGGTAGCCTATCCCTTCTCCAGCAGATCTTCCCAACCCAGGAATTGAACCAGGTCTCCTGCATTGCATTCTATTTCAAGTTCATCACTAAAGAGATTGTTGCCTATAAGCTTAAATTATACATAATGGTCATCTCTGGGAACCTTGCTTCCCAGGGAATGAGCATTAAGCTAAAATACCTATGTTTATCTCACAGGAAACCTCTCCACTAGGCCCACTTGTGAATGGCTGCAGGAGGAGGAAATTCACGACCTGCCCAGAGGCTGATGGGAACCAGGAAGTATTTGACTTTACTCCCTCCCCTTTAGCACAGAAGAAGCCTAAATCTAACTCAGGCAAGACGGTTCTCTGGGGGCACAGGCTGACCATCTTCTCAGTCTGCTGGCTTTCTGAATGAAGTCATTCTTCCTTGCCCCAACAACTTCTTGATTACCAGCCTGCCGTGCGGTGAGCGGTACGAGCTTGGACTCGGTGACCCAGGAAGAGAATTCATGGGCCATTTCAAACAGGATGAAACGCTGGAATGTTAGTTGCTGGGTGTGGGTCTAAGTTTATCTAGTTTTGCCTGCTCAGGACAGGAAGAGGAAAGCATTGCATTTTCCACCTAGTGAAGTGAAGTCGCTCAGTCATGTCCAACTCTTTGTGACCCCATAAACTGTAGCGTACCAGGCTCCTCTGTCCATGGGATTTTCCAGGCAACAGTACTGGAGTGGATTGCCATTTCCTTCTCCAGGGGATCTTCCCAACCCAGGGCTCGAACCCAGGTCTCCCGCATTGTAGACAGACGCTTAACCGTCTGAGCCACCAGGGAAGTCCATCTAGGAAATGCACAATTTCTTGCTTCTTGGATTTTGCCAGACGTTAAGGTTTTCAAGGGTTAAGATTATAATCAGTCATAATTTTTGCACCTATGTTTCTTTATCGGTTATATCGTGATCAGGTATTTAACTGGGCCTTTTTAAGTTTTTTTTGTCATTTATAGACAGTTTTTGTTTTCTTCTGATTCTTTTGCAAAAGTGCTTCATCTTCAAGATGATTCATAGGAAGGATGTTTTAACAAGTACAGATCTCTGGTAAATTTCAGATCACACTGCTGACCTAGGTAAGTAGAATTCTAATGGAAAACCCAATGGTTTCATAAAAAGTTAACAAAAGGATTGGTTACTGAGAGAACTGCTAAATGTAGTTGTAATGGTCATGAGTTTTGTCTGGAATGTTACTGCTTTTAATCTGTATTTTTATGGGGAAGCCCTTCCCCTCAGATTAGTCAAAACTTACAGCAATTTGATAAACTACATGTGGATTGAACTGAAGCATTTTTATTTTCTCTCTGTCTGGTCTCCAGAAACTGAGACTCGTGGGTTCTGAGCAGCCTTAGCAGGGAACGGGAAAGACTCTCCCGTCCTGGGCAGGAATCTGATTATTTGGGGGACCTCTAAAAGAGAGAAATCCAGAGGTGGGGCCTGGTGACTGGCCTTTGGCATGGCTTTCCTGCCTGGAGAGGCATTTGGGGAACCCAGTCTGCTGTTCCTTCTGAGGAGCTCCATCACAGCCAATCTGGAGGAGCCTTTATGACCAACGACCAGACTTTTTTGACAAACAAATTAATCTTGCTTTGGCTGTGTTTGGTGGAGGTGCGTGTAATTTTATGACAGTATTATGTTTCGGTGGATGTTAGATTCTAGCTCTGCTCATTGAGGTATTTATGAAAGTGATTGTGTTAGCCATACTTTGGCCTAGATGTTCTGGTTGGAAAGAACATTATCCAGTGAAACTGTCAGTGTAACTACTCATGAAGTGTGACACGTCTGCTGCTAAAAGCAAACCTATGATGCTTGTGTGACAATGGGCATCAGTCATAGAACGCGCGGCCTGTAAAGTGTCTCCTCATTAACACACCCCGAGATCTGATTAGTTTTCTCTCAACATGAAGGACTAAGCAAACTATAATGAAGGCCTAGCAATCAGGGGACACGACAGAACCTGGGCCAGTGGAGCTCAAAGGTTGAGGACACAGCCTTTGAGGACACGCATGAACTGGCTAGAACCAGCGAGGTCCCGGGCGGCAGAAGACTCTACCTCCAGTAGACTTGAGCCTCATCACAGGCTCTCTGTAATGCACTAGCATCTAGATGACACACCCGCCAGCACCATGACACTTCCTGGGCCAAACGTGAGAGGCCCCAAACTGGGTGATGGCCCAGTTTCCGGAAATCCCCGCCCTTTCCCCAAAATAGTGAGAATAGCCCTCCCACTCTTTAGCCTAAGAAGTTACCCAGCCTGTGAAAACTGATGGCCCCAGCGCTTGCCCTCTGAGCTGGCCCACCCTCTGCCTGCGGACGGCTTCTCCCTTGGGTGCTCTTGCTTTCTGAGATGACCCCTGCCGTGGGGCTGCCCTCACCTTCTGAGACGGCCCACGTTCTGTCTGTGGCATGTGTCTCCCTCTAAAGAAATCCATACCTTACCTATCACTTTGTCCCTCAGTTCTTTCTGTGATGAGACATAAAGAGCCTGAGCTTCACCGAGTCCTGAGACCAGGCATGTCGCCTCAATTCAGAGAGTGGGTTCACGTCCGATCACAGCCTGGGCTGTGCCGTGTAGGTGGGAGCCGGCACCCAGCAACGAAGGACAGGTATTTTAATCATCAATGCTTTCTATGGAAAAGTTTGTGATCAGAAGGGGAAATGATGGGGAAAACTTGCATGTCTTCAGGCATGGGGAGGTCATTTTGGCTTCTCCATGGCTTAAATTTTAGTGAGTGGAGCTGCCTGTTTTGTGGTCTTTCAGATGGACAGAGGACATCTGCTCTGGCCACTGAGAAAGGGAATACATTTAAGTCAAGATGGAGTAGCTGTGATTCAGACATCCAAGGTAAAGCTGGGTGGCCACTGTGTACGTGATTTTGGACATGTCCTTGCATTACTGAAAACGGGAGTCTTGTAAATTGCACTGCAGACCAGGGCAGAAGCCAGAGGTGGGTGTGGCATTATCTCCAATGTAACCCGGTTGTCACCATCTCCTGTAACGGCCAGTCAGGGGTCTCCCCTGGCGTCCCTAGTCCGAGGGAGGAGATCTGAGCACCAGCGCCGGCTTCGCTGCAAGATTAGCACAGCTGCTGCGTCCACAGTGAGACGCTGCCGTGCTCCTCCGGGTTTCCTCCCGAGCAGCTTCCTCTGGCGACTGCGGCTATGTGGGGACTACTGACCAGGGAAGGGAAGGCTCTCCTCATCTTCCCCTCCTACCTCCTGGACGTGCCCAGCTCATGTCCATCGAGTCGGGGATGCCATCCAACCGTCTCATCCTCTGCCGCCCGTCTCCTCCTGCCTTCAATCTTTTCCCAGCATCATGGTCTTTTCCAATGAGTTGGCTCTTCGCATCAGGTGGCCAGAGTATTGGAGCTCCAGCATCAGCTGACTCTTGACTCAGCCAATGGAACATTTCTTTTAGAGCCAGGGTCCGCTCTTCGCCGTGGGGGTGGCCTGGCAGTATTTGTGATGTCCTGGTTGCACCTTCCCCAGGGATAAGGCGGAAGAGGGGCAGACCAAGATTGTAAGGGTGGTTCAGGGTACGAGGGGCAGGCGTAAGTGGTCAGGTCACTCAGATGTCTGTTTTCTGGCTCCCTGTACCTCCTTTGCCTGACCGGGGCCTGCTTCACCCACACCTTGCTGCTCCCCTGGCTGAGCTTCCTGCTTACTTGATCCAGGCCCCAGCTAGTGACNTGCCAGACGTTAAGGTTTTCAAGGGTTAAGATTATAATCAGTCATAATTTTTGCACCTATGTTTCTTTATCGGTTATATCGTGATCAGGTATTTAACTGGGCCTTTTTAAGTTTTTTTTGTCTTTATAGACAGTTTTTGTTTTCTTTTGATTCTTTTGCAAAAGTGCTTCATCTTCAAGATGATTCATAGGAAGGATGTTTTAACAAGTACAGATCTCTGGTAAATTTCAGATCACACTGCTGACCTAGGTAAGTAGAATTCTAATGGAAAACCCAATGGTTTCATAAAAAGTTAACAAAAGGATTGGTTACTGAGAGAACTGCTAAATGTAGTTGTAATGGTCATGAGTTTTGTCTGGAATGTTACTGCTTTTAATCTGTATTTTTATGGGGAAGCCCTTCCCCTCAGATTAGTCAAAACTTACAGCAATTTGATAAACTACATGTGGATTGAACTGAAGCATTTTTATTTTCTCTCTGTCTGGTCTCCAGAAACTGAGACTCGTGGGTTCTGAGCAGCCTTAGCAGGGAACGGGAAAGACTCTCCCGTCCTGGGCAGGAATCTGATTATTTGGGGGACCTCTAAAAGAGAGAAATCCAGAGGTGGGGCCTGGTGACTGGCCTTTGGCATGGCTTTCCTGCCTGGAGAGGCATTTGGGGAACCCAGTCTGCTGTTCCTTCTGAGGAGCTCCATCACAGCCAATCTGGAGGAGCCTTTATGACCAACGACCAGACTTTTTTGACAAACAAATTAATCTTGCTTTGGCTGTGTTTGGTGGAGGTGCGTGTAATTTTATGACAGTATTATGTTTCGGTGGATGTTAGATTCTAGCTCTGCTCATTGAGGTATTTATGAAAGTGATTGTGTTAGCCATACTTTGGCCTAGATGTTCTGGTTGGAAAGAACATTATCCAGTGAAACTGTCAGTGTAACTACTCATGAAGTGTGACACGTCTGCTGCTAAAAGCAAACCTATGATGCTTGTGTGACAATGGGCATCAGTCATAGAACGCGCGGCCTGTAAAGTGTCTCCTCATTAACACACCCCGAGATCTGATTAGTTTTCTCTCAACATGAAGGACTAAGCAAACTATAATGAAGGCCTAGCAATCAGGGGACACGACAGAACCTGGGCCAGTGGAGCTCAAAGGTTGAGGACACAGCCTTTGAGGACACGCATGAACTGGCTAGAACCAGCGAGGTCCCGGGCGGCAGAAGACTCTACCTCCAGTAGACTTGAGCCTCATCACAGGCTCTCTAATGCACTAGCATCTAGATGACACACCCGCCAGCACCATGACACTTCCTGGGCCAAACGTGAGAGGCCCCAAACTGGGTGATGGCCCAGTTTCCGGAAATCCCCGCCCTTTCCCCAAAATAGTGAGAATAGCCCTCCCACTCTTTAGCCTAAGAAGTTACCCAGCCTGTGAAAACTGATGGCCCCAGCGCTTGCCCTCTGAGCTGGCCCACCCTCTGCCTGCGGACGGCTTCTCCCTTGGGTGCTCTTGCTTTCTGAGATGACCCCTGCCGTGGGGCTGCCCTCACCTTCTGAGACGGCCCACGTTCTGTCTGTGGCATGTGTCTCCCTCTAAAGAAATCCATACCTTACCTATCACTTTGTCCCTCAGTTCTTTCTGTGATGAGACATAAAGAGCCTGAGCTTCACCGAGTCCTGAGACCAGGCATGTCGCCTCAATTCAGAGAGTGGGTTCACGTCCGATCACAGCCTGGGCTGTGCCGTGTAGGTGGGAGCCGGCACCCAGCAACGAAGGACAGGTATTTTAATCATCAATGCTTTCTATGGAAAAGTTTGTGATCAGAAGGGGAAATGATGGGGAAAACTTGCATGTCTTCAGGCATGGGGAGGTCATTTTGGCTTCTCCATGGCTTAAATTTTAGTGAGTGGAGCTGCCTGTTTTGTGGTCTTTCAGATGGACAGAGGACATCTGCTCTGGCCACTGAGAAAGGGAATACATTTAAGTCAAGATGGAGTAGCTGTGATTCAGACATCCAAGGTAAAGCTGGGTGGCCACTGTGTACGTGATTTTGGACATGTCCTTGCATTACTGAAAACGGGAGTCTTGTAAATTGCACTGCAGACCAGGGCAGAAGCCAGAGGTGGGTGTGGCATTATCTCCAATGTAACCCGGTTGTCACCATCTCCTGTAACGGCCAGTCAGGGGTCTCCCCTGGCGTCCCTAGTCCGAGGGAGGAGATCTGAGCACCAGCGCCGGCTTCGCTGCAAGATTAGCACAGCTGCTGCGTCCACAGTGAGACGCTGCCGTACTCCTCCGGGTTTCCTCCCGAGCAGCTTCCTCTGGCGACTGCAGCTATGTGGGGACTACTGACCAGGGAAGGGAAGGCTCTCCTCATCTTCCCCTCCTACCTCCTGGACGTGCCCAGCTCATGTCCATCGAGTCGGGGATGCCATCCAACCGTCTCATCCTCTGCCGCCCGTCTCTTCCTGCCTTCAATCTTTTCCCAGCATCATGGTCTTTTCCAATGAGTTGGCTCTTCGCATCAGGTGGCCAGAGTATTGGAGCTCCAGCATCAGCTGACTCTTGACTCAGCCAATGGAACATTTCTTTTAGAGCCAGGGTCCGCTCTTTGCCGTGGGGGTGGCCTGGCAGTATTTGTGATGTCCTGGTTGCACCTTCCCCAGGGATAAGGCGGAAGAGGGGCAGACCAAGATTGTAAGGGTGGTTCAGGGTACGAGGGGCAGGCGTAAGTGGTCAGGTCACTCAGATGTCTGTTCTCTGGCTCCCTGTACCTCCTTTGCCTGACCGGGGCCTGCTTCACCCACACCTTGCTGCTCCCCTGGCTGACCTCCCTGCTTACTTGATCCAGGCCCCAGCTAGTGACTGTTCTTACCAAAAGGGGGGTGAGGGGCCGCCCTCTACCAGGTTCCTTGGCAATTAATGAGCCCACCTGACGTCAGTTCCCCTAGGACTGGTAGCCTCCCCCTTCCCTGCAGTGACGGCCGCCTGCCGCGTCCTGCCTGCCCTCAGTGGGGCGTCGCCCCGGGACTTTGCTTCAGACAGGTGGGCTCCCCTATTCATCCCACCACGGGGTCTCTGTTGCTGACTCTGGGCTCGCTCGGGTCTTAAAGCTGGGCCAGTGCAGGCCTCATAGACCTGTGGGGTGTGGCCCAACACCCCCTATTCCTAGTTGGCTAAGAGTTTTTACCAGAGATAGGAGTTGAAGTCTGCCAAGCCTTCTCTCTGCATAATTTTTTTTTTCTTCTTTAGCTTATTGAGAAAGATGGACTACACAGACTGATTTTCAAATGTTAATACTTGGAATAAATCCTAGTCATGATATATAATTTTTTAGACATTACTTGATTTGCTAATATTTTAGTGAAGAATTTTTATGACTAAGTGTATGAAAGATTGGTATACAGTGTTATTTGCTTTTAAATACTGTATTTGATATCAGTATCAAAGTAATACTATCCTCATAAAAAGAACTGGATTTTTCTTTAATATTTCCATCACATATGGTTTTCTGTTCTTTTACTTTCAGCCCACCCATGTCATTGCATTTAAAGCCACTTTCTTGTAGCCAGCAAACAGAAGGATCCTGTTTTTATTATTCAGTCTTTAGATCTACATCTTGGACTGTGTGTGCGTCCTAAGTTGCTTCAGTCGTGTCCGACTCTCTGCAACCCTAAGGACTGCAGCCCGCCAGGCTCCTCTGTCCATGGGATTCTCCAGGCAAGAATACCAGAGTGGGCTGCCACTCCTTCTCCAGGGGATCTTCCTGGCCCAGAGATCGAACCTGCATCTTTCAAGTTTCCTGCATTGGCAGGCAGGCTCTTTACCACCAGTACCACCTGGGAAGCCCAGGTCTTAGATCACTTACATTTAATATAATTACTGATACATTAGGGCTTAAATTTGCCATTTTATTTTTCTCTTTCTTTCTTCTGTTACTCTATTTCACTTTTCTTATCTCCCTGTGGGTTACTGAAACATTTCTTAGGAATATTGTGATTTATTTCTAGTGTTTTTCAGTATCTTGAATGGTTTCCTTACAGGCTGATGTAGGTACTGTATGCATATATAAAACTTACCACTCTAAAGTTTAGAAAACTTACTTCCATTTAGATCCCTTTACCTTCTCCACTTTTAAAGATGAGTTGTTTGAAGTATTTCCCCTGCATATACTGAGCACCATCTCANTAGGATCAAGTGACCCAATGTTTTGTCAGTGGGATATGAAAGGAAAAAAAAATTGAACTCACTGGTGAGTATCTGCATATGGTAATCTCTAAAAATCTCCGAATACTCCACTTATTTCAACACTGCAATAAGTATCAAAATATTTGACATCCAAATTTGCCTCAAAATCCTACAATGTTTATTTGGTTGACTAATGAATGTGTCTGAAATCCCCAGTGATCATTCAGTTCTTAAGTCTGTGAGGCCACTTTTGAGATCAAAGACATTTGTGAGATTTATTTTTCCCCTGAAATCTTATGCCAGAAACACAATATGCTTTTCTACATTCTTAAATGTCTACCTGAACCATTCTATCTCTTAGAATTCTTATTCCAACTCTATCCTAGAATTTTAGGTACAGGTGTACTTATTGCAGCGCTTGATTTTCTTTCTCACTTGAAAAAAGTACAACATATACAAGCAGAAATAAACTCATTAAAGTAACATTTTGAAGGATTACTGTTTTTAACATTTTATTATTTATACAAGCATAATAAGCAGGTCAAATAATCCACAAAAATGCTTAGTGAAGTCGCTCAGTCACGTCCGACTCTTTGCGACCCCATGGTCTGTAGCCTATCAGGCTCCTCCGTCCATGGGATTTTCCAGGCAAGAATGCTGGAGTGGAGTGCCATTGAATGCTTAGATGGGTGCCTTAACTCAAAACATTTTGAAGACAATAAAAATAGAACTCTATTTTTTTTTCTTTATGATAAACATGTTGAATAATTACATTAATCAGAGATTCAGTAGAGGAGTCATTTGATATTAATTTATAATACTCTCTCATATGAGGAATTGGTGGGCACTTAACCATTAAGAAAATTGTCTGATTTTTCTGGTGCAAGTTTTTTCCTCAAAATTTCATTGATTTTCTTTTGTCCAACTCTGTGTCATCCCATGGACTGTAGCCCACTAGGTTCCTCTGTTTAGGAATTTTCCAGGCAAGAATACTGGAGTGGGTTGCCATTTCTCCTCCAGGAGATCCTCCCAACTCAGGGATTGAAGCACATCTCTTTTGGATCTTTTTTCAGGTCCTACACTATTCTGCAACAGTAAGCTTTGTCCTTACTCAGGGCCTTTGTGATTATCTGCAAAAATTCTTAGGTTTTGCTTATGCACTTGTTGAAAATTATTCTCTTTTGTGTAAAAAGAGTACAGTTTGGGGTCCATCTTGAGTGTTTTGGTAGAAACCAGAATGGAGCTCTTTCCAAGAAGGGCATAATTAGATATTCCCCTGGAGCAGAAGCTCAGGGCTGAAACAATCCGAATTTTTTCTGAAGCTGCCATAGTATAGACTAGACAAGCGCTCAGATCTTTTGTCTTTTATGAGTTTTTTTTTTTTTTACTATTATGGAGAAATAGATTTAAAAAAGCAAATTCTCTTAGAATAAGAAGTTATAGAACTTCAAACAGGTTACAAAATTTTTATAGCTGTGATTTATTATTTCTCCTTCTTGCATAAGGGTAGCTAGAAACTGCCCTTTAAGTTCTGCTGCCTATTTTATTCCTTTGGGCAAGTCTCACCACATATTAATCCTTTGTTCTAAGCTCCCATTAAATGGAAGCACACATCTAATTAGAGGACAATGGGTATAAAAACCAGTTTATGTAAAGTGGTTTCAGAATTATTTGCACTTCTGAGGCTTTCCAGAAGGAGGAAATCTATTTCAGTGGCTCCCTTCAAACTTTTGCTATACTTTCTTAGCATGTCTGGGTTTTATGTGACAATGCAGGGAACAGTTTAGGGCAAAGCTCTTCACAGGCCTACAACTAAATGCCTTTAAAGTCAGAGGATAATTAAACAATAGAGACTTTTATA
>SJYV01039904.1:1842-15161 GCA_006410875.1 Neotragus pygmaeus | reverse complement strand
CCTGAAGTCAGGCAGGTTGATTCCACCAGTTCCATTCTTCTTTCTCAAGATTGCTTTGGCTATTCGAGGGTTGTTTTTTCCATACAAATTGTGAAATTATTTGTTCTAGTTCTCTGAAAAATACAGTTAGTAGCTTGATAGGCGGAGAAGGCAATGGCACCCCACTCCAGTACTCTTGTCTGGAAAACTCCATGGACGGAGGAACCTGGTGGGCTGCAGTCCGTGGGGTCACTAAGAGTTGAACACAACTGAGTGACCTTTCACTTTTCACTTTCCTGCTTTGGAGAAGGAAATGGCAAACCACTCCAGTGTTCTCGCCTGGAGAATCCCAGTGACAGGGGAGCCTGGTGGGCTGCCATCTATGGGGTCGCACAGACTCAGACATGAATGAAGTGACTTAGCAGCAGCAGCAGCAGCTTGATAGGGATTGCATTGAATCCATAGATTGCCTTAAGTATTATACTCAATTTCACTATATTGATTCTTCCAATCCGTGAACATGGTATATTTCTCTATCTATTTATGTTTTTTCATTTCTTTCACTAGCATTTTACAGTTTTCTATATATAGGACTTTTGGTTTTTTGGTAGATATATCCCTAGTATTTTATTCTTTTTGTTGCAATGGGTGAATGGAATTGTTCCCTTAATTTCTTTTCTACTTTCTCATTATTAGTGTATAGGAATGAAAGGGAATTCCCTGTATTAATTTCATATCCTTCAACTTTACTACATTCATTGATTAGCTGTCGTAATTTTCTGGTGGAGTCTTTACGGTTTTCTATGTAGAGGATCATGCCATCAGCAAAGAGTGAGAGTTTTACGTCTTCTTTTCCAATCTGGATTCCTTTTATTTCTTTCTCTGCTCTGATTGCTGTCGCCAAAACTTTCAGAACTATGCTGAATAGTAGTAGTGAAAGTGAGCACACTTGTCTTGTTCCTGACTTTAGGGGAAATGCTTTCAATTTTTCACCATTGAGGATAATGTTTGCNCAATGTGGTCCACTGGAAAAGGGAATGGCAAACCACTTCAGTATTCTTGTCTTGAGAACCCCATGAACAGTATGAAAAGGCAAAATGATAGGATACTGAAAGAGGAACTCCCCAGGTCAGTAGGTGCCCAATATGCTACTGGAGATCAGTGGAGAAATAACTCCAGAAAGAACAAAGGGATGGAGCCAAAGCAAAAACAATACCCAGTTGTGGATGTGACTGGTAATAGAAGCAAGGTCCGATGCTGTAAAGAGCAATGTTGCATAGGAACCTGGAAAGTCAGGTCCATGAACCAAGGCAAATTGGAAGTGATCAAACAGAAGATGGCAAGAGTGAACATCAACATTCTAGGAATCAGGGAACTAAAATGGACTGGAATGGGTGAATTTAACTCAGATGACCATTATATCTACTACTATGGGCAGGAATCCCTTAGAAGAAATGGAGTAGCCATCATGGTCAACAAAAGAGTCCGAAATGCAATACTTGGATGCAATCTCAAAAACAACAGAATGATCTCTGTTTGTTTCCAAGGCAAACCACTCAATATTGGAGTTAGCCTTTCCCTTCTCCAGAGGATCTTCCCAACCCAGGGATCCAACCCAGGTCTTTCACATTGCAGGCAGATTCTTTACCAACTGAGCTATTAGGGTCGGGCTAAGTACTTGCAAATTTTGTCTTTTTAAAAAATCTCACTCATTGTTTTGTTAATTTTTTTCAATGTTCTTGTTTTCTGCTCTGCACTTTATTATTTCCTTCCTTTCATTTTGAGTTTAGTTTATTCTTTTTATAGTTCCTTAATTCAGTTCAGTTCAGTCGCTCAGTCGTGTCCGACTCCTTGCGACCCCATGAATCGCAGCACACCAGGCCTCCTTGTCCATCACCAACTCCCTAAGTTCACTCAGATTCATGTCTATTGAGTCAGTGATGCCATCCAGCCATCTCATCCTCTGTCGTCCCCTTCTCCTCCTGACCCCAATCCCTCCCAGCATCAACGTCTTTTCCAATGAGTCAACTCTGCATAAGGTGGCCAAAGTACTGGAATTTCAGCTTCAGCATCATTCCCTCCAAAGAAATCCAGGGCTGATCTCCTTCAGAATGGACAGGTTGGATCTCCTTGCAGTCCAAGGGACTCTCAAGAGTCTTCTCCAACACCACAGTTCAAAAGCATCAATTCTTCGGTGCTCAGCCTTCTTCACAGTCCAACTCTCACATCCATACATGACTACTGGAAAAACTGTAGCCTTGGACTAGATGGACTTTAGTTGACAAAGTAATGTCTCTGCTTTTGAATATGCTATCTAGGTTGGTCATAACTTTTCTTCCAAGGAGTAAGTGTCTTTTAATTTCATGGCTGCAGTCACCATCTGCAGTGATTTTGGAGCCCCCCAAAATAAAGTCTGACATTAGTCCCCCCTAATATCGTCTTTCATTTTTTGACTATGGATAGTGTTTAAGGTGGTGACTTAGCCTATTTCATGGATTTACTCAGTTTTCCTGGGTACCTCCTGTGTATCTGAGAGAGTAAACATATTATTAAACTTCTGTTTTTCTCCTACTAATCTGTCTTTTTATTTGGTGCTGGGGGGTCTTAGCCAAAAACCTAACTGTATAGAGGAAAATTATTTTTCCTCACTTGCCACAAGCAGTTGACATGGGAACCAGAAAGTAAGAGGGTTGAAAGGATTGAAATTAGGACTGAGACCTAACTCAGATTAATGCAGTTCCCAGTGTTGACACATCCTGAGTTTTCTCAAATAACCTGAATCATTCACTTAATTTCAGCAGATATTGTTGAGAATGTGATGAGTAAGATGGAGTCTGCTGTCAAATAACATGCAATATCATAGAGGGGAGAAATTAAGAAACTGAATATTAATTTTATAACTAACCAACATAGACAGGGCATTTGCTAAAAACATAGTTAGAGAGATGTTTAAGATTAAGTGTGTACCCCCCTATGTGCTTGATAGTGAGCTAACTTTAGAGGATAAAGAGGTGAAAAAGAAAAGTTATATACCCTTGAGTATTGAAAAGCTGGTAAAGGATTTATGCATGAGAATACATATAAAGATTTATACATGAGAATTACCATACAAGGAAGCAAGTAAGTGCTGCTAAAAATGGTTGCAGGAACACGTGGAAAGGAGCATGTAGGAAGCCTGGGGATTAAAAAGAAACTTATTTTGGATTGGGTGACAAGTGGTTTTCTTTGTGATTTTTTTTTTTTCTATTTGGCCAAGAAATAAGATATTTTGTATTTCGCTCAGAGGTTTGAACATATTTCATGAAGGCTGCATTTGAGATAAACTTTGAGGGATGAGTAGGATATTTGAAATAAGTGATGAGAGAATATATATTTTGTCCTGAGCATAATATAAGTAATGGAAATACAGACTGTCTTTTGAGAATGAAGAGTTGTCAAATGCTGAAGGGAATTAGAAGACGAGCATGTAAATGTAAATTAGGACCACCCAGGGAAGGAGCTTGAAGGCTTAAATAACTCAGTAGGAAATTGGGAGCTGCTGGAAGCTTTAAGCAGGGGAAAACATAAATGGAGTGGAAATTTAGGAAAATTAACTTGAAAGTTGAGTGTAGGATGGTGATCCTGGGACAAACTAAGCTGGGGAATCAGACGAGTTAGAGACTCTAGTGATATGATACTTAAAATAACATCCTGAAACAGGATGGTAAGTGAAGTGGTGGGAAAGAGGATTGGATTCTAAAGGTCATTTGGGAATAGAACTAACTGGATTTTTTGATTTAAGATGTGGGCACAAAACTTTTTTTAAGTTTCCAAGACCATGTAACTGGGCATTTGGGAACATAAGGCTTCTATGAAAAGACAAAGGGAAGTCATGAGGAGGTGCTCTTTGGTGAGATAGGCTGTGATTCTTCCGAGGGGTTATGTGTACATCCTATAGAAGTGCCTGGCAGACATTTGGAAATGTATACCTGGCATTTGGAAGGGAGAGAAGTTCAGGACCAGAAGCTACCAGCTCAGAAGCTGATAGTTGCAGCCACAGGAGTCAGTACGATTCCTGATGGAGTGAGGTTATCATGAGTTCGTTGCCCTGCTTGAGTTATGAAATTCTTGCAGAATATGATGACAATTCTGTATCTCCTTGGCCAGGAAAATGGGCAAACACAAAGGTAAAAAATTTTGTAGACCTTAGTTTCACATTTCTCGGTACCAAAGAAAAGAGAACGGAAGAAAGGACTTGGTAAAATGTTACACGAAGGGGACAAAATCAGGAAAAGATGACACAGCAGTAGAAAACAAACTGGGGGACTTCCCACGTGGTCCAGTGGTTAAGACTCTGAGCTGCCAATGCAAGGCGTACAGGTTCAATACCTCTAAAATCCCAAGCACTGTTTGGCGTGGCCAAAAAAAAAAAAGGGAAAAGAAGCCAGGGTGATGAGGATGATTTAAAAGGCACTTTAAAGTAATGCCGTGCTAGAGTGTTTCAAGTCTTGTAACTGAGGAGAAGTTGCTGGACTGGTGCTCACTGGATGAGGAGTTGATTGTGAATCTAGGACTAAAGACATCATTCATTAGAGTGGTGGGGACAAAAATTACCTGGCAGAAAGCTAAGGGGTAATGAATTGGGAGACTAAGTGGAGATAGTAAATGGAGAGACTAAGTAACTCTGCTCTTATGTTTAATCATGAAGGTAAACGAGAGCAGAGTTGAAGGAATATGCAGCCCCAGAAAGAATTTCTGATATAATTTTTTAAAAAACTGGGCATATTTATGGATGGAAGAAACTCTTGATGAAAGTGAAAGAGGAGAGTAAAAAAGTTGGCTTAACNCAGTTCTAACTGTTGCTTCCTGACCTGCATATAGGTTTCTCAAGAGGTAGGTCAGGTGGTCTGGTATCCCCATTTCTTTCAGAATTTTCCACAGTTTATTGACTTAGAAAGATGTAAATCTATCTAAAGGTCTAAAGATAGTTTCCAAGATCTTTCAGGAACTTAACTCTTTAGTTTTGCTAAGTTAAATGATGGAAACTCATTAGATGCCTAGATTATTTTCAGATAAGATAAAATGCTGAAGCATTAATTGCTAAATAAGCCTAAATTTACTTACTTTTTTCTTATTATTGAAAAACTAAAGATGTTTGGGTCTATTAGAAAAATGTCATGTACCACTGAAAAAAAAGTTATGCTATGAGGAAGTGTATATTTTTAGAAATTATAACATGTATAAGTTTGCCAAAGAAAAAATACTGGTATAACAAACAGTCTTCAACTGGTTGCTTCCTACTTTTAAATAGAAATTAAGGTTTCTAAAGGTTAATAATTCTAATTAACATATGTAATTAAAGTTGCTAAAGTTAAGGAGAAAACATTCTCATATTCAAAGAAAATTTAAAAGCATAAAGTTATGGAAATGCATTTTGTTAAGGGAAAAGAAAGTAATTTTATACTAAAGAGAGGTTGAGAGAGAGAGAAGAATGGGAAAAAATTCTGAATGTAAAGAATTAAATTATAGAAGATTTGTGGAAAAGGAACCTTGGAAAAAAGAATTTTATGTATGGTTAAGATGGCTAAGATTAAAATGAATTTAATTAAGTGAATGAGTTTTAATATAGAAGTAAACTGATACAAAATTAGAATTTGGTTTTCTCTCTCTAATAACAGGAGAGCATTTTCTTGGAATATTGATCTATTTTGAACTTGGGCCATGGCAGTTAAAGTGCTGAGTCCTAACCACTGGAACACCAGGGAATTCCCTATTGATTTGTTTTTGGTAACAAATTGTACAAATTTCTTTACCTTTTAAGTATTAATAATATGTTATAACTTTCTGTATTTGTCTTTGAAATCTTTTATTGAAACTTTGGTTACATGAATAAGTATTGTTTCACAGTGACTTATGATCCTATTTGACCGAGTGTTTAAAAAATCTTTGAAAAAATTCCCCAAATCAAATTCTAAATAAAGCCCTTTTGACCGCTAGCTAACAGAGAATCAAAGAGCCCCTGAAACATCTCCAAAAGAGATATTAAACTAATTAGTCTCATTCATTATGTTAAATTTCATGTGACACATTATCAAATAAATAATGATAAATCTTCTTAGGTTATATTGTATGGATAAATGTCATTAACATAAATATGCTAGAAACTGTATAAAATTTCTAAAAGTTGGATATGTCCTATTATATCATCAGTTATATTTCTAGTTATTATGTTAAAATTTCTAGTTATTATGTTAGTTGTATGTCACAGAAATGACCAAATATCTTTTTCAATTGCATTGTAATCAAATCTTTAATGTGGCATTTAAAGTCTTTTGGCATTTATAGACAGTTATTATCTTACTCTGATGTTTTTGGGGAAATGCTTCAAGCTTCATAGATAGGACATTTTTTAAAAAAACAGACAAGTTTCTGATAACTTCTAGATAATACCAGTGAAACTAGGTAAGAAATTACAGAACTCTAACGAAAACGCTGATGGCTTTCTGAATATACTAAAAATACTAACAAAAGATCAAGATCAACAAGAATTAATTACATGGGACTAAAATGAACTGATGAGTACAATTCTAATTTGTATAACTTTTTGTCTGGAATACTCAGTTCAGTTTCAGTTCAGTTGCTCAGTTGTGTCCAGCTCTTTTTGACCCCATGAATTGCAGCATGCCAGGCCTCCCTGTCCATCACCAACTCCTGGAACTTACTCAAACTCATGTCCATCAAATAGATGATGCCATCCAACCACNAGTTCAGTTTCAGTTCAGTTGCTCAGTTGTGTCCAGCTCTTTTTGACCCCATGAATTGCAGCATGCCAGGCCTCCCTGTCCATCACCAACTCCTGGAACTTACTCAAACTCATGTCCATCAAATAGATGATGCCATCCAACCACCTCACCCTCTGTCGTCCCCTTCTCCTCCTGCCCTCAATCTTTCCCAGCATCAGGGTCTTTTCCAATGAATCAGTTCTTAACATTCAGTGGCCAAAGTATTGGAGTTTCAGCTTCAACATCAGTCCTTCCAAAGAACACTCAGGACTGATTTCCTTTAGGATGGACTGGTTGGATCTTCTTGTAGTCCAACGGACTCTCAAGAGACTTCTCCAACACCAGAATTCAAAAGCATCAAAATAGTCCAACTCTCACATCCATACATGACGACTGGAAAAGCTATAGATGGGATATTATTGATTTTTTAATCTTTGTTTTCCAGTTATAAGGATACCTTTCCTTTTACGCTAACTATGACTTATAGCGATTTGGTAAATTATACCTTTGTAAGGACAATTGAAACATTTATTTGTTTTCTCTCTCCCTGGTCCTCTCAGAAGTTGGCAACTCTTAGTGGGTGTTCTTATTTTCACAGTAATATGTGTGTGTGTGCTAAATTGCCTTAGTCGTGTCCAACTCTGTAAGACCCTATGGACTCTAGGGTGCTAGACTCCTCTGTCCATGGGATTCTCTAGGCAAGAATACTGGAGTAGGTTGCCATAGCCTTCTCCAGGGGATCTTCCTGAGCCAGGGATCTTGTCTCCCCTCCACATTGGCCAGTGGGTTCTTTACCACTAGCGCCACCTGGGAAGCCCTGGCAATATAATTATTTAATATATTTGCTAAGAATCTGTCCTTGTTGTATAGGACACAATTGGAAACATTGGTTATTTTATAAGGACTTTGACTGGAATATCATATTTGAAGGAGACATGCATAGAATCAGATGTGACAGCTTTAAGGAGCTAAGATCGATGTTATTGAGTCTTAAAGCCCCTTGGAAAAATAGTCTGGAACCTTCCTTACAGGGTTCCCAGCAGTCTTACCAGGTGAGTAAGAATGGTCACTTCCTGGCAGGCACAAGAACCTCAGGATATTTGGGGGACCTCAGACAGAGAGGAATTCACCCAAATTTGTAGGGATCACAGGCAAGTCTGAGGGCAGGTTGTTGGCATAGTTTCCTGACCTCGGAGGCATTTAAAAGTTCAGTCTGGAGATTTCTTATGAAAGGTTCTCAACAAGCTGATTTAAAAGAGTCTATTGGTCAATAGCTATTCTTGCTGGATTTATGTTAAATAATCAGACTGAGTTTAATGAAACTAAATTTATTTTGCAAATGCATTAGTCTTAATTTGGCTATCTTGTTTAGAAATGAGGGTAATTTTAGAAAAAAATTGTTTCAGTAGAAACTATAGTAAATGCTTGTAGATTTTCATTAATTAGTTAACTAATTTTGGCCACACCAGGAGGCTGGACTTTCCTGTGTATGTATGTTATTAAACTTCTTTTTGATGCTTTCCCATTAATCTGCCTCATGTCAATTTAATTCTCACACCAGCCAGAAGAACCGAAAAGGGCAGGGAACATTTTCTTCCTCTCTGACAGAATAAACTGGTGATTGCCAGGGGAGGGAGATCAGGGGAGGATGAATGAAATAGGTAAGGAAGATGCAGAGGTAGAAACTTCTAGTTGTGAAATAAAATGTGAATAATGTGAAAATAAATGTGAAAAGCAAATGTGAAATTATATCCCCATGGGGATATATATACAGTATAGGGGACATAGTCACTAATATTATAATAACTCTGAATGGTGATAGATGATAATTAGAGTAATTGTGGTAATTGTTGTATAATGTAACATTGAATTACTACGTTATATACCTGAAACTAATATTGTAAACCAGTTATACTTTAATTTAAAAAAGAACACAATTTAAGAAAGCAATCATCATCAATGGTGCTGTCCTTGAGCTGTGAATGTAATTTTGTGGACAGTTTGACTGTTACTGAAGGTACTGCCATCTTCATTTAGACTGAGAGGGGTGAGGGGCAGCTGATTCCATCTCCTAATAACCTCATTTCTTAAAAAAATTTTTTTAAATTTATTTTTTGTCTGTACTGAGTTTTCATTGCTTTGTGTGGGCCCTCTCAAGTTGCGGTGGGGGAGGGCGCCATTCTTTGTTGCCCTGCGTGGCTTCTCATTGCTGTGGCCTCTCTTGTGGAGAACAGCCTCTAGGGCGCAGGCTTCAGTAGCTGCGGCTTGGGGAGGCAGGAGGGGGCTCCAGAGCTCAGCAGTTGTGGCAAACAGCCTTAGTTGTTCCAAGGCATGTGGAATCTTCCTGGACCAGGGATCAAACCCGTGTCCCCTGTGTTGGCAGGCAGATTCTCAGCCCCTGTACCCCCAGGGAAGTCCTCATTTCTTGCCTAATTTGAGATGCTTTTGAATTTGTTTTCGGGGCCTCCTGTCTTTCTTGCTTGTTGTAAGGTACAGCTTCTGTTTTAAAGAATATGCATTCAGCTTGCTTTGCCTTCCTTGTGCTGGGCTTAGTCGCTCAGTCGTGTCTGACTCTGCAACCTCATGGATTGTAGCCCGCCAGACTCCTCTGTCCATGGGATTCTCCAGGCAAGAATACTGGAGTGGGTTGCCATGCCCTCCTCCAGGGGATCTTCCCAACCCAGGGATTTAACCCAGATCTCCTACATTGCAGGCAGATTCTTTACCATCTGAGCCACGAAGGAAGTCCTTGTCTTCCTTATTGACTTCATATATGAATATGGATGATAATTTGGAGGAATCGGTATCAATTCCAGTACTAAAATGTCCATCATCCTTTGCTCAGGGATAAGAAGAATTATTTTTTACTATGTTGATTGCCATTTTCTGTCACCTTTTGCAGATTATGGAGGTATACAAAAATGTTTTCTAATAGAGTTAACCTTTGTTTGAGTTGAAATTTTAATGTAACCTATAATTCTTAGGTATACCTCAATATGAAAATGGTTAGGGTTTCAGGTTTTAAAAAATTTTGAATTAATTTTGCTATATTGACAAAATGCTAATAGTTTGGTACCTAAGAATTACACAATGTACCAGAATACAGAAATATATAAAACAGGCATTATAATCACTTATTCTTTAAAATAAATGAGCAAGCAATCAAATTCCCAACCAAGCAGGATACTCCTCTGCCTGCCTTCACTCTCTCTGGGAAGGAAGAACACATTTGCTTCCAGGAACAAGTAAAAACTTAAAAAAAAATTCTTTCAATTTTATATTGGAGTATAGTTGATTAAGAATGCTGTGATAGTTTCATGTGTACAGTCAACTGATTCAGTTACTAATTTACATGCATCTATTCTTTTTCACATTCTTTTCCCATTTAGGTTGTTACATAATACTGAGCAGAGCTCCCCCCGTTATACAGTAGGTTCTTGTTGGTTAACCATTTTAAATACGGCAGTGTATACATGTCAGCCCCCATTTCCTTAACTATCCCTACCCGCCTGGTAACCATAAATTCCTTTTTTAAGTCTATGAGTCTATTTCTGTTTTGTAAATAACTTCGTTTGTATTATTTCTTTCCAGATTCTGCTCATAGGATATTTCTTTTCCTCTGTCTGACTTCACTCAATATGACAGTCTCTAGATCTATCCATACTGCTGCACATGGCATTATTCATTATTTTTAATGGCTGTTGAGTAATATACCATTGTATATCTGTACTGTGTCTTCTTTGTCCATTCCTCTGTCGCGAAATATTTAGGTTGCTTTCACGTCTTGGTCAACAGAGCTTCAGTGAACACTGGGGTGCACGTATCCTTTCAGATCATGTTTTTTTCCTGGATATATGCCCAGGAGTGGGATTGCAGGATCACAGGGTAGCTCTATTTTTAGTTTTTTAAGGAACCTCCATACTGTTCTCAGTAAAGCATCTGTCTACAATGTGGGAGACCTGGGTTCGATCCCTGGGTTGGGAAGTTCCCTGGAGAAGGAAATGGCACCCCACTCCAGTACTCTTGCCTAGAAAATCCCATGGACGGAGGAGCCTGGTGTCTGTGGAGTCGCAAAGAGTCGGACACAACTGAATGACTTCACTTCACTGTACCGTTCTCCACAGTGGCTGTACCAATTTACATTTCCGTAAACAGTGAAGAAGGGCTCCCTTCTTTCCATTTCCTCTCCAGTGTTCACTATGTGTGGGTTTTTTTTTTTTTTTTGATGATAGGCATTTGAGTCGAAACTCTTTTAGTGCATACCCCTTCCCCTACAAAAAGAAAAGACAAGCATTTCTACTCTCTTACCAAATTTTCCTACAAGTACATAATTTCCATTTTACTGGTGACACACAGTTCCTTCCTGTTGATGTTCCACATTTGCTGCTGGTGGTGATTTAGTTGCTAAGTCATGTCTGACTCTTGTGACCCCATGGACTGTAGCCTGCCAGCCTCTTCTGTCCATGGGGATTCTCTAGGCAAGAATACTGGAGTGGGTCGCCAGTTCCTTCTCCAGGTGTCCCTTAATTTTGGACATTTAGATGGTCCTTTCCTCCTCTCAGTTACAGATCACCTATGGTAAATATATTAATAAATATAGATTTAAATTGTGAGTTATTCTCAAGAGTGTGAATTATTGCTGCTGCTGCTACTGCTAAGTCGCTTTAGTCATGTGAATTATTACCAGATTGTAGTTAGTTCTGAGGCTCACACCCAGCTCTAGCTTGTGATTTTATGTTCTGAGAAGGGTCCTTGCTCACAGCTCAGAACATTAGTTTAGGAACACACGAAAATATGACCCAAAACTTGATCAGGAAATTACTGAGTTTGGTAAGTAAAAACCTTCCTAAGAAACTGGGAAGAGCCTTAAAAAAAAAAAGTATGTGTGCATGTTTACCCTGAATTTTTTTGGGAAAAAAAAAAAAATCCCACCTCTTTCCTTTTCTGATCTCTTATTTGAGGTCAGAGTGGGGTTGGGGTGAGGGGTGGGAGAGGCTGGGAATGATGGAACCCAAGGGATCAGGCTGTGCCAGGGTCTGGAACCTGGAAGATTTTCCTTTTCACCATGTGGTGGGAAGGCTCTGACCAGCCGTGTGACAGTCCAATCACCAGTCCTCTGGTGCCCCCTGCTGACCATTCAGTCTCCACGCAGGGTGGTCCTGTATATGGGGAAGCCTGAGAGGCCAGCAGATTGCCTGGGAGAACCTGACCGCCAGATGTCTTGATCAGAAGCCAGACCCTCCCTCTTTAGTGTTGAGTCACACCGCTCTGCTAATGGGCAGCCTTACAGTGTAAGGAAAAATTGAGTTCAACCCGGTTTGTCTTCCACATTGCTGTCAAATTTGTCTTTCTGGCTAATAAAGCTGATTCTGTAGCTTAAAATTCTATATTGACTTCTGCTATGGACTGAACGTTCCTTTCTCCCACATTCATATGTTAATCCCCAACGTGATGATACTTGAAGGCTGGGGCCTTTGGGAAATAATTGGGTTTGGATGAGGTCATGGGGGTGGAGCCCTCAGGATGGGATTGGTGCCCTTATAAGTACCCTCAGCTGGTAGAAGGGAGCACTGCACACACGCTGGACACTTGCCCCCTAGATCTTGCCATGTCCATCCCATGGTTTGTCCAGGCAATTTCTTCTGTCTCTCGGGAAACCCACTCCAGGCTCAAGTGTCACCTGTTTTGTGACATGTTAGGTCTCTGCTCTTAACTCCTATAGTATCTCTTACACCTGTCTATATTAGTCCTGCTACACCTTAGTGTAAACACCTGTCTATAAGCCTCTTCTCCTTCATTTCCCCTTCCTTCCATCCCCTCTCCTGGTACTCACACTTGGAACTACTCAGAGCAAGGGACCGTGTCATCCTCATCTTTATTTTAGCACAGAGCCCGCCACCTAATAAGTGTCTGATACATCTTTGTTGGATGGATGAACACACTTCCACACTCAGGAAGGCTGTGGGATAAAGGGCTAGGAATGGGGGACTGCACAAGAATTTTTACATAGAACTCGGAGCCACGCATCTCGAAGCTGGAGAACAAATTCAGCTCTGAGGCAGGGGGATGGAGGAATTGATTAGTCAAGATCAGGCTCAACATGTGGGTCCTGAGTCTGCACATACCAAGCAGAGGGTATCCATGAGTTACCCTTTGAGAAAAATGGCTGAGGGGTGGCGGGGAAACACAGCAGTGGTGGGCATAGACCAGGAATTCCATTCTCATGGAAATGCCAGAAGGACCACGAGGAACCTGGGATGTTGTCACTGCTGTGTCCCTCATTCCCAGCACCATATGGGGTGTAGAGTAGGTGATTCATGAAACATAACCAGCTTATTGAATGCTCTGCACTCAGTGAAGTATAGATGAAAACGAATCTCTATTCCCTCCAAATGCTCTCCGTTAAACCTGATTTCTCATTCTTCTCTATCTGCAGAGGAAATCTTGCAGCTCTTAATTTTCAGGAAGTGAAAAGTTGAGTCCAGAGATCCATCTCTCATCCCAGTGAGAGCACTTGGCCTGTCTGGTGGGGGGTGATGATGTACTCCTTTCCCAATTTAGAACCAGTCTGTTGCTCCA
>SJYV01039903.1:218898-249478 GCA_006410875.1 Neotragus pygmaeus | reverse complement strand
AGGTGGCCAAAGTACTGGAGTTTCAGCATCAGCATCAGTCCTTCCAATGAATATTTAGGACTGATTTCCTTTAGGATTGACTGGTTTGATCTCCTTGCAGTCCAGGAGACTCTTAAGAGTCTTCTCCAATACCACAGTTCAAAAGCATCAATTCTTTGGCGCTCAGCCTTCTTTATAGTCCAGCTCTCACATCCATACATGACTACTGGAAAAACCATAGCTTTGACTGGACAGACCTTTGTTGGCAAAGTAATGTCTCTGCTATTTAATATGATGTCTAGGTTGGTTTTCAGATACTGCTTAAAAAAAAAAATTCAAAAATGAATGAGTCACCTCTATCAGTTTAAGTGGAACCAGCCTCCCACCCGTGCACACCTTTCACTAGGCCCCTCAGTCAAGCTCAGCTGCCTTAGTGAAGTCTTTAGCTCCACCCCCAGTTAGTTGACCCCTGTCTGGCCAGTCCCCTCCACTCTGACTTATTTGCTTGAGCCAGAGGCAGCAGTCGAGTATGAACTTGATAGGCTCGACTTGGGAGCTGATGTTCATTTCTATCCTCCTCATTTCAAGGCTCTCTTAATATCCACTTCTGCAGACTGAACTACCATATTCTCTATTCTGCAGTTCACCTGGGTTTCCCTGTACCTACTATTGCAGGTATAAATGCTCCCTGAGCCCACCCTGGAGCACTGGGGCCAGGATCCATACCTGTCTGGCCAGTCCTGTTTGCATCTCCACCAGGGAAGGAGGAGCCAACAAAATGTGGCAGTGCTCTTAGTAGGAAACAAGTATTGAACAAAAGCTTTCGCCAGCGATTCTTGCCTCTTAGTGCTTTTCCTTATTTGTTAAAAAAGAATTTCCTTATTTGTTAAAAAAAAAAAAAAAAGCACTTGAGATACCTGCCTTGACTTCTTCACAGGTTCTTACATAAGTCAAATGAGGTAATGGAAGGGAAAATACCTTGAAAGGGATAAAGCGTAACATTGAGTTATGGGCCTTTTCCAAATCTTTTTTTTTTTTTGAAGTCTGTTGCCTGTTAAAGCAACAAGTGTCAAATGAGTTTTCCTGTAGAGGTTCTCATACCACATGATGTCAGTGATGAGCTCTAACGGCTCTTTACGGCTGTCCTTGTGCACCAGGGGCCTCCTGCCTGTCTCTCCAGCTTATGTTCTTGCTCCTGCCCACTCAGACCTCACCTCCAACCAAACTGGACCTTGTCTTGTCCCTAAGCACCCACTTCCCTCTTCCATCTTGGTGTCTGCAAGCCTCCTCTTTTCTGCCATGCTGCTGGTGCTAAGTCGCTTCAGTCGTATCCAACTCTGTGCGACCCCATAGATGGCAGCCTACCAGGCTCCTCATCCTTGGGATTCTCCAGGCAAGAAAACTGGAGTGGGTTGCCATTTCTTCCTCCAATGTACAAAAGTGAAAAGTGAAAGTGAAGTCGTCGCTCAGTCATGTTGAGCGACTTTGTCGAGCAAAGTCAAGTCACTCATTTATTAGCCATGAATGCTGCCTAATTCCCCAACTCTTCCTCTGAAAATTCCTCTAACCTTCTAATGTCAACTGTCATTTGAAGTATATATTAATTATCACTGTGTGACAAGTTTGCCACAAGCTTAGTGGCTTAATAGAACATGTTTACTATCTCACATCTTCCTGTCCCACTGACTTATCCCACTGTAGGTCAGTGGAACATAGTAAGAAATATGTACTTGGCTTCTGCATCTGGCTCATGACGGGCTTCCCTGGTGGCTCAGCTGGTAAACAATCCACCTGCAATGAGGGAGACTGTGTTCGATCCCTGCGATTGGGAAGATCTCCTGGAGAAGGGAACAGTTACCCACTCCATTATTCTGGCCTGGAGAATTCCATGGACTGTATAGTCCATTGGGTCGCAAAGAGTCGGACATGACTGAGTGACTTTCACTTCTGGATCCTGACACAGAGCTCCTGAAGACCTTGGAATTTCCTGAGTGATAGGGGTGCTTGTTCTCGTTTTTGGTCTTTGACCCTGGTTCCTTGACACAGAGTTCCTAAAACCCTTGTAATTTCCCGAGTAATGGTGGTAATAGGAACATCTTAACAGAGCTCCTACATCTCTTGGAATTTCCCAAGTGGTAGGAGCATTTACTGTTCTATGCGGCAAGTCTTGGTGGACTCATCTGGAGATGCTTCAGGATGGGGTTGTTCATGAAATGATTCTAACCATTTCACACAGTGGTTAGAAGCTTGACATTTTCAGCCCTACTGCCATCCTTCAGGGAGCAGAGAGCAACTGAAGGTTGAGTTAATAATTGCTGATGCCTGCGTGGTGAAGCCTCCATAAAAAGTCCTGAACTGTGGGGTTTGGAGAGCTTATGGCTTGGTGAATACATTCACGTCCTGGAAGGGTGATGCACCGCTCGACTCCGTGGGGACAGAAGTTCCTGTGGTTGGGGTCCTTCTGGGCCTCCAGTGTCCCTCTCTGGCTGTATCCTTTATACTAAGCAAGTCAATGTAAGTTAAGTGCTGCCCTGGGTTCTGTGATGACTCATCAGTCATAATGATGACAGATTATCAGACCTAAGGGTGGGGCCATGGGAACCCCTCCATTTGTGGTCAACTCAGAGTGTAGGGTATCTGGAGACCCACAGCTTGTGTTTGGTGTCTGAAGTGGGCAGGGGCAGTTTTGTGGGACTGAGCCCTTCACTTGTGAAGCCTGTGCTAATCCCAGATAGTTCGTGTCAGGACTGAATTAAAGTGTAGGATGAGCAGGCAGTGTCCACAGAGGACTGGAGACTTTCTTGGTGTGGAAACCCATACAGTTGGTATCCTAAGTGTTGTGAGTAGAGGAAACAAGGTTCCCCTTTGGTCAGGAATCTGGGCGTGGCCCAGCGCAGTCCTGCTTCAGGATTTCTCACAAGGTTGCAGTCAAGGTGTTGGTCATCTGAAGGCTTTACTGGGGAAGGGTCTTCTTCCAAGTTTATGTGGTTGTTGGCTGGCCTCAGTTCCCGGTGGGCTTTTGGACTGAGCACCTGTTTCCTTGCCAGCTGCTGCCATGGGTCTCTCTGAATGGCAGTGGGCTTCATCAGATCCAGCAAGGGACAGAGTCTGTTATTAAGTGGAAGTTACAGCCTCTTGGAACCTAATCATGGAAGTGACACCGTATTGTCTTGGCCATGTTCTGTTGGTTAGAAGCAAGTCATGGTCCTACCTGCTCTCAGAGGGAGGAGGGAGTTATGTCATAGTGTGAAGAGCGGGAGGTGTGAGGGTCACTGGGGGCCCTCTTTAGAGTCCACTCACCACAAGAGGTTTTCTCCATGAGCCTGTACTTACTTCTTCCAACTAAATGTGTGATCTTTCCTATCTATGACTTTTTTTTTTTCTGTGTGTGTCTCTTCTTTATAGCTACTTTTTTTTTTTTCAGTTTACTTTTCATGACTGATATTATTGGGGTTGAATATTTTCTTTATTTCCCTCATATAACTGTTTTTGCTCACTTTTCATCTACTTCTAACCTCCAGAACAAAGTCTTGTACTCAGGAAATGTTCTGCAAAAGATTATTCTTTCCTCCTTTGAAACTGAAGAAGGACCAAACTGGTTGCTCTCCTGTCTAACACCTGAATCCTTTTTCTCTGTAGCAGCCACACAGGATCCATTATCAAACCTTCAGATTTGCCAGTTAGGCATCAGAAGCAGTGACTCATCCACATCTATATAACCTGGCAGCAGTGATCTGCCTGATTTGCATTTAGAGCTATTCTTGTTACCTTATTAAGGAGAAGCAATTTTCCATTAAAGAAGCTTCAAACATTAGCTACTTTTGAGTGGTGCATTGTTCTGTTTGCTGGGGGCTTGATGGCTCTCAGGAATGACGTAACCTCTAAGAATTTTTTTCTTCTTTAAACTGTTTTCTTTTGCCTGGTAATGATTATTTTGGAGCCCTGCCATTTTTAGGTATTTAATAATAACAACTGAATTGATAAAGGGGGCTGGTTCTTTAGAAGCAGCATTTTAATTCTTTCCTTTTGCCCAAGCAGTGAGCTGCATCTTATTATCCCTGTTGGAAATGTTCAAGAGGATGAAATGTCACATGTGCTTTAAGAGACTTAGAACATGAGACATATATATATATGTGTTTGCTGTATGCAGGGTTTGAGCTCAAAACACAGCAAAACTCATTTTCTTTAGCTTCCTATGCTTTGAGGCCAGTCTCTACCCTCTACCCTCTACAATAGCACAGCACTTTTTTCAGTTTTTGAAGTTTTGATGGATAGCTAATCTTTAGAAGGCAGGTAAAGAAACATTAGTCAGACACTGTTATTTCAGGTACTGAAAAGTAACAGGTCAAGCTTGGTCCCTTTAAGAAAAACTCAGATGGAAGTCAGCTTAAACTTGGAGGAGTCATTCATCTGTGGGGAAAAATGCAGAATTAGTAAGTCAAAGCCAGCTATAGATGGGAGCACATAAGTATGTGTGCCTACATTTTGGGTCTTTGGGGAGCCATGAAGCTCAAAACCAATTAAAGCTTTAGTAGAGAGAAATTTAAAAGTGGTTTCTCCTAAGGCAAGGGAAAGATTTGGAGCAGAGCGTGCTCAAAGAAAAGCAATGTTGATGATGTAATTAATACAGTTAACAGCTGGAAATGGGAATTGGTGCAAAGCCTCATTTGAGAAGACCCTGTGAAGAACTCAAGTTTGGTCCCCCAAAGTCACTGTATCCTGGGCACAGCTTCCACTCAGGAACCTGAGTGTATCTGCATAGTCAGCCTGGTGAGAAGGGTGACCAAGTCCTGCCACAGTGGGTCCCCCTGCTCTTCATCTCTCATCAGTCTGTTAATTAGAACAAGGAAGGGAACTGGTTGCTGAAGGAATTTTTTTTTTTTCCTTTTAATGCTGGAGTGTTAGTGTTATTTTCATTCATTTTTTCATCTTGTTACTCTTCTGTGAAATCCTTTTTTTCAAGTCTGTACACATCGGTCTACTTTCAGACAGTGTTATCATCTCGTTGATAATCCCATCCTCTACCCCAAGATGTAGAACTGGATCTCCAGCTTGAGTGGAGGAGATAGTCACACTTATATCCACAGTCACCCAAACTCAGGATGGGCCCAGGGGCTGATCGACTTCTCCTAGTACCTTATTCAGGCACATCTCTCTAAAAGCATGTTTTCTTTTTCATTCTCCCTCCCATTGTTGTTGTTCAGTCACCCAATCGTGTCCGACTCTTTGTGACCCCATGGACTGCAGCAGCTAATCACTTCCATTAATGCTGTTCAAATCTTGAAGGTTCTGAGGCATCACTGGGACAGGGTGAGATTTAGGATTGAATCCTGCCCTTGTCATTTCCTAGCTGGTATCCAGAAGCAAGCGTGTTATTTAATTTTCGTGATCCTCAGTTCCTAAACGATTTTTTAGAGCCTCATCTTTAAAATTGGCATGATAAACATGCCTCAGTTCAGTTCAGTCGCTCAGTCGTGCCCGACTCTTTGCGACTCCATGAATTGCAGCACGCCAGGCCTCCTTGTTCACCATCTCTTGGAGTTCACTCAGACTCATGTCCATTGAGTCCGTGATGCCATCCAGCCATCTCATCCTCGGTCGTCCTCTTCTCCTCCTGCCCCCCATCCCTCCCAGCATCAGAGTCATTTCCAATGAGTCAACTCTTCGCATGAGGTGGCCAAAGTATTGGAGTTTCAGCTTTAGCATCATTCCTTCCAAAGAAATCCCAGGGTTGATCTCCTTCAGGATGGACTGGTTGGGTCTCCTTGCAGTCCAAGGGACTCTCAAGAGTCTTCTCCAACACCACATTTCAAAAGCATCAGTTCTTCAGCGCTCAGCCTTCTTCACAGTCCAACTCTCACATCCATACATGACCACAGGAAAAGCCATAGCCTTGACTAGATGGACCTTAGTCGGCAAAGTAATGTCTCTGCTTTTGAATAGACTATCTAGGTTGGTCATAACTTTTCTTCCAAGGAGTGAGCGTCTTCTAATTTAATGGCTGCAGTCATCATCTGCAGTGATTTTNATGCTGTAAAGAACAATATTGCATAGGAACCTGGAATGTCAGGTCCATGAATCCAGACAAATTGGAAGTGGTCAAACAAGAGATGGCAAGGGTGAATGTCGACATTCTAGGAATCAGCGAACTAAAATGGACTGGAATGGGTGAATTTAACTCAGATGACCATGATATCTACTACTGCAGGCAGGAATCCCTCAGAAGAGATGGAGTAGCCATCACGGTCAACAAAAGAGTCCGAAATGTAGTACTTGGATGCAACCTCAAAAACAACAGAATGATCTCTGTTCGTTTCCAAGGCAAACCATTCAATATCACTGTTATCCAAGTCTATGCCCCAACCAGTAATGCTGAAGAAACTGAAGCTGAACGGTTTTATGAAGACCTACAAGACCTTTTAGAAGTAACACCCAAAAAAGATGTCCTTTTCATTATAGGCAACTGGAATGCTAAAGTAGGAAGTCAAGAAACACCTGGAGTAACAGGCAAATTTGGCCTTGGAATACGAAATGAAGCAGGGCAAAGACTAATAGAGTTTTGCCAAGAAAATGCACTGGTCATAGCGAACACCCTCTTCCAACAACACAAGAGAAGACTCTACACATGGACATCTCCAGATGGTCATCTATGGAGCCAAAGATGGAGAAGCTCTATACTGTCAGCAAAAACAAGACCAGGAGCTGACTGTGGCTCAGATCATGAACTCCTTATTGCCAAATTCAGAGTTAAACTGAAGAAAGTAGGGAAAACTGCTAGACCGTTCAGGTATGACCTAAATCAAAACATGCCTACCTCATTGGATTATTGGAGACTGTTAGGTCAGTACCTAGTTACCATCACTGTTTTGAATTCATGGAGCACAGTGCCCAGCATGTTCAGGGCAGCTGTTTGAGGATGCCATTCGTTTGTAATCCTCCCCTGGAGCTGTGGAACCTAGCTCTGAACGTATTAGGTATCCTCTGCCTCCCCTAGCACTTTTCTGCAGATGAACTGGCTTCTGTGTTTCAAAAAGCAAGAGCTGTTGCCCACCCGCTTCCCCTCTGGAACCCTCTCAACTTTCCAGCGCCAGATAGCAACTGGCTTGTGTCCAGGCTCATCCCCCATCTGATTTATTTTGATGCAGGGAAGCCAGCCTCTCTCTGTCCTGCTGCCTGAGGTTAGTCCTTCTGTCTGGCCTGGGTCCTATCCCTTCCTGCCCAGGGTCCCCTCCCTTTCTTCATGGTGCCCTCTTCAACCACACCTTCCTTACTGATTCTTTCCTATCAGCAATTAACGTGTTCAGGCTTCTCTTATCTTAAAAGCATAAAAGGAACCATGTTGTGATTTCCTTCTCCCCCATGGCTTCCACCCTGTGCCGCGCCCACCTTCACAGCCAGCCTTCCGGAGCCTGGTGCACGCACACCCTCGACCCCCCAGTTCCCACGCCCCGTGCTCTGCTGCACTCCATTTCCTCCTGTGACCTTGTCACCACGTACACCCTGCCAACCACACTTTCCTTATTGAGAGGCTTGTTTTCTTTGGCTCCTCTGACTTCACACTTGCCTGATCGTTCTCCTACCTTTTCTGATCATGCCGTACTTTCCTTTGCAGACTTGTGCTTTCTTAATGCTGTTCCTGCTGTTGTTCCTAGAACCACACTGCTCTGGACTCTTCTTCCCTTCTGATTCTGAACCATTTCCAAGGGAACTGGTCTATTTGTTCATCTGTCCTATGTACACATGTAATATGCTCTTTTTCCTCTCCCGCCCAGACCTATCTCTTAAGCATCAGATCTCATAGCCATCGCCTCAAACTCACCTGCACTTAGGTCCCTGCTTGGTTGCCTGAAGACTCTTCCTCTAGCTGGTCAGCACACAATCATTTAGAGCAGTGGTTCCGCACTTTAGTGGCCATCAGAGTCCCCTAGGAGGTGTGTTCAGTGGCTCGGCCCCATTCCTGGAGGGTCTGAGTCAGTAGGTCTGGGGTGGGGATCTGAGAATATGTCTTTCTAAGAGTTCTCAGGTAATGCTGATGTTCCTGGTCGGGAACTATACTTTGAGAACATCTATTACAAGGAAATGAGGCAATCTTTTCCCATTCCTTCTTGTTGTTGTTTAGTTGCTGAGTCATATCTGACTCTTTTTCGACCCCATGAACTATAGCCAGGCTTCTCTATCCATGGGATTTCCCAGGCAAGAATACTGGATTGGGTTGCCATTTTCTCCTCTAGGTGATCTTCCCGACCCAGGGATCGAACCCACGTCTCTTGCATCTCTTGCGTTGGCAGGTGGATTCTTTACCACTGAGCCATAAAGGAAGCCCATTCCCATTCCTTACTCTACCCCATGTAATCTCCCCAGCCTCCAGTTCCCCACTAGCATCTGAATAATCTTTTGCCTTTTAAATACCTCTGTATTTGGAATCCTCCATTCCTTTTGCCACTCATCTGATTTATTGAAGTCACCTGCTACCTGACCTTTCTGCCTCCAGTTTCACTTCTAAATCTGTTCCCCATACAGCCACTGGTTAGACCATGAGCTGATTAAACCATGTCATGTTAGTCCTCTGTATGCTTCCTTCCCTAACTCTCCATTGCCTTTGGGATAAATCCAAACTTCGTGACGTTGACCTAGCCTCTGCCTACCAATGTAGCATCGTTTCTTCTCCTTCCTTCCTTTGCACAGAAAGCACCTAGAGTACAGAAAAGTGCAGGCAATTTAGATACATATTATATGGCAGTTACTGGGTGCTTGCTGTGCTCTAGCCACTGTATATACGTTAATTTCATTTACTATTCCCACTAACTCTATAAGATGGGTTACATTTTACAGATGAGGAAATGTGACCCATTTTGTAATGTTGCCATTGTCCTGCATACCAGTCCCTGTCCAGTCAGTTGTGTTCAGGGTAGCAGGGTTGGATTTACTCAGAACTGACTACCAAGAGTTAATGATAATGACTGTGACAACAGCAACATTAATAATGATATCTAACAATTTTTGTTAATGTACTTTCTGCCAGGACACTACATGTAAACGTAACTCATGTGTACTGTTCCTGATTTCCAAAGGAGGAAGTTGAGAGAGGGAGTAACTTGTTCAAAGTTACAAGTTCAAGATCACAGGATCTAGGTTTGATTTTAGGTCTTTGGACTCCAAAGCTCATGCTTTTAACCACTCTTGTCATTTCTGTGAGTGGAAGCAGTGAAGTTATTTAGAGAGCTGTTTATCACTTGGCACCTTCTAAAATTTAAAATCCAGAGGTATCTTTCAGTGAATTATACAATTTTTGGCAACCCTCCTATCTCCTCATTGGAACCCACCCACATTCACCCATGTTTCTTCTAGATCTTGTCATACTGTGATGAGAAGACTTTAGACTTGGAGTCATACTGGGTTCTGACGCCACCTCTACTAATCATCTCCTTGGACGAACCTTGGGATAAGTTATTTTACCTCTGTGAACTACTGATTGCTCTAAAAACCAGAATAGTAATGCTTCCCTTGTGGAGTTGCTGAGAATCAGTGTGAGAACACCTGGCTCTTCTCTCCCTCCCTTGTGCTTCTGCTTAATGTAGCACTGGGCACTGTCACAGTACCTTCCTTGCTCTCATCAGGAACTTCCTTGCTGCATTTCCTGCGCAGGTTACCATTGTCCCTCTCCTCTTCTCACTCCTGTCACTGCTTACCAGGCTCTACGCTGCCACCTGAAAAATGTTTCTAAGATACAGACCTTAGTGACTTTCTGTTGATACTAATGGTTGACGGTTACTCAGTCATGCACCCTCATACTGAAACAACAAAAAATATTTGGATAAAATACAAAACCAAGACCAAACCAAACCCAGTCTTCTTCCTAAAGCATTAGAGAGCTCATAGGCTTTACCATCAGAGAAGGCGATGGCACCCCACTCCAGTACTCTTGCCTGGACAATCCCATGGACGGAGGAGCCTGGTAGGCTGCAGTCCATGGGGTCACTAGGAGTCGGGCATAACTGAGCGACTTCACTTTGACTTTTCACTTCATGCATTGGAGAAGGAAATGGCAACTGGGGTCGCACAGAGTCGGACACGACTGAAGCGACTTAGCAGCAGCAGCAGCAGCAGGCATTACCATGTTAAAATTGTAATGGAGAACCCATGCAAGAGTGCAGATTTGCCCAGCGGCTGTAGGAGACAGAAATAAAGCCCAGATTTCTCATAAGAAACTGGGACACCAAAGGACTACACTATCAGGCTGAGGGTAGACCTGAAACATACCAGCTCTCTTGTGGAATTACAGCCCAGGTTCAAGCTGACTGTATCAACCAAGAAATGGAGTCTTGAATCGGTTTATGGGGTGGTTGTGCCTCGGGGTATCTGGCAAAATCTAGTGGAAACTCTTTCAAAAGAAAGGTGTCTTCAGCCCAGGCCTCAAATTATTCAGTAACCAACATGTAAATATAACCAGGTACCCAAGGAAACCATATGCAAGGGCAAGAATCCACAAACAAAATCACAGACAACAGAAACAGCCCTTCATAGATGTTATCAGGTACTGGAATCATTGGCATCCTATAAAAGCTACTGTTTAAGGAAATAAAAGATAAGCTTGAATATATCTGCAAAGAATAGGAAACTGAAATGTGACATAGCATTTAAAAAGGAGCCAAATAAAACTTCTAGAAGTAAACATAACAGTAATGAAATTTAAAACTCAGTGAATGAGGAAAGGTATATTAATTAAAAGTTTAAAGAGAAGAACTCAATGGATGCATTTGACAGAAGACTGAATAAAGCTGAAGAGAAAAATTAACAAACTGGAAGACAGTACGAAAAAGTTATCCAGAGTAAAGCATGGAGAAAACAAATAGGAAATGCAGAGGGAGAGGGTTAGAGACATAGAGGATAGAGTGAGGTCTAAATAAGAGACCTGGAAAGGGGATGAGAGAGAAAATGAGCCAAGGTGAAATTTAAAGGTAATGATGATTTCCCATAACAATTGAGCTACCAAACTTCAGATTTATGACCAATGATTATATGTAGAATTAAAAAAATTCAAACTTAGATACATCAAGATGAAGTTACAGAAAACCAAAGGGAAAATCTCAAAAGCAGCTAGAGAAAAAGACAGATTATCTTCAAAGGAGCAATAGGCTGACCCTTGACTCCTCATCAAATATGGTTCTGATTACGTTATTCTCAAATCTTTGAATGTCTTTCCATCCCTGCAGGTAAAATACATGCTGTTCAGTGTGAAGCCTTTTGTAGTCTGGTCCCTGCAACATGTTTAGACATAGAGAACCTTTGTTCTTCTCACTTTAGTCTTGATTGTGTATCTTTACCCTTGGTTTTGTCCCTTTCCGGAATGCTCTGCATGCCCATACATCTAGCCAGCTCCTACTTAGCCCTCCCGTTTCAGCTCAGGGCTTCACTGCCAAACTCCCTAGCCTACTTCTTACTGTAGTCACCAACTCCATGCACCTTCAATAGTGTTTACATTTTGCTTCCCCTTGTGGCTCAGCTGGCAAAGAATCCGCCTGCAATAGGGGACACCTGGGTTCAGTCCCTGGGTTGGGAAGATCCCCTGGAGAAGGGAAAGGCTACCCACTCCAGTATTCTGGCCTGGAGAATTCCATGGACTGTATAAGTCCATGGGTTCGCAAAGAGTTGGGCACTGAGCGACTTTCACTTTCACTTTCCCGCACATGAGTTTTCTGAGGACAGAACCAGGGTCATTTGTAGTGCCTGACACCCCACAGGTACCCAGGACATTCACTGAGTTGATGCTTCAGGGAACGTTTCATACTCAATAGCATACCATACTTGGCTTGAGTATGGTATGCCCTTGAGCATTTCAGGGAATCCCATGGCCACTTAAGCAATGTCTTTTTTAAAAAACATGGAACTACGGGGTTTGATTTTTTAATTTAATTTATTTCATTTTATTTTTGATTGTGCTGAGTGTTTGTTGCTGCACGTGGGCTTTCTCTAGTTGTGGCAACCGGTGGCCACTCTTTGTTGAGGCGCACAGGCTTCTCATTGCAGTGGCTTCTCTTTCTGCAGAGCACAGACTCTGGGGCACTTGGGCTTCAGGAGTTGCAGTAATGGTGGCTCTTAGGCTCTAGAACGTGAGCTCAGTAGTTATGGTGCACAGGCTTAGTTGCTTCGTAGCATGTAGAATCTTTCCAGACCTGGGATTGAACCCATGTCTCCTGCACTGGCAGGCAGATTCTTATCCACTGTACCACCAGGGAAGTCCTTAAGCAATATCTTGACATAGGTTTTCATGGCATTTCCCCTGATGCTCTGATTCTTGCTTATGTGGAGAATAGGCTGCCACAGCATCAGGATCTGCCTGTCGTCATCACCTGCTCTGCCCCTTCATTATTCCCATTTCCCTGATGAACCTGCAATAACAATATCCACTCTACCTATTGTGTGAAGTTATGTTGTGGCTCAAACGAGATGATGTATGTGAACACACTGTGAATTCTCTGGCACCAGGCGATTTCAATAGCTTTACTTCAGAGTGAGAGGCTTGCTCGGGCTGGCAAACCTGCAGCACAGAAAATGAGGATAACATGAATGTTACCTGGCCCTGTGAGGACCTGTGTTGTCATTCCTACATTTCACTGGGGCCTGTAAAATAAGTTCTCCTCGTTGGCTCATTTTGAGAGATCTGAAGGGAATTATTTTGAGAGATCTGAGGGGTATAAATGTACCAATTTATATGACAGTTTTCATTGAATTCTTGGTGGAAATTGTAAATTTCTGTGACCATTCAGAGATGGAAAAGCTTAGATTTGTTACTCTTTGCATTGGAAAGGTTGAAACACCTTTTTTTGTCCAATTCCTAGCTTTTTTCTTCACATTGTTTTAGCATCATAGTCTAATCATCTGAAAAGCCAATGAGTTTGTCAAGTGTTCAGAATCATCAGCCTTGTCAATCCATTGCTTATGTATGAGAAGGCCTAATCAGAATCATTTTTAAGTAAGTGGCAATGCCAGCTCCAGCAGACCATGGTGTTTTACTTTTTGAATGTTTAAAATAGAAGTTTCAGATAATCAGCATAAAGAGATTAGGATTTCACTGGATTTTTCCTCTTAGAGTGTTTCTTGGAGAACATCGTGAGCAGTTGCTGTACTTGTAGTGTGTCTAGTTTTTAGAAAGTTCTCTTTTTTAGATGAAGAATATTGGTAGTCGCTAGTTTCTAGACATTTTTAACTAGAAGGGACCACAGAATGCATGGGGCCAGCTATGCCCTTAATATGGCAAAACTGAAGACTGTGGGCCACACAGCCTTTTCCTTTGTTGAGGACTGCCAGCAACTCTGCCCTATTCTAGTAATTCATCAAGGAGTTTTATTGTTCTGTCAAAGCATTCTTCCTGATATTCAATCAAAGGTCTTTTAACGTAAGCCCCTTTTCTTGTACTGAGTCATTCACAGTGATGCAAACACACTTAGCAACATCCTTCTCAGAAATCTCTCTCAGATTTTGCCTCTGTTCACTCCCACTGCCACTATCTTAATTTAGATTCTGATTGTGTCTTGCCTAGCCTGTAAACCCAGCTTTCAAAGATCTCTTTAACTGTTGTTTCTCTGCTCCAGAATACTACCAAATTCAGAGCTATAAATTGTATGTGTCCCTGGCCTTTATAATGCTTGGTAGGATAGTATCTAAACTTATCAGTTTCACTGTAAGGACCTGTGTGTTGAGTTCAGTTCAGTTCAGTTGCTCAATTGTGTTCGACTCTTTGTGACCTCATGGACTGCAGCACACCAGGTTTCCCTGTCCATCACCAACTCCTGGAGCTTGCTCAAACTCATGTCCATGTGTGTTAGGAAGTATGTTCTGCTGAGAGTGGCATTAAATCCTAAAATATCACTGACTTAAATAAGAAGGTTTATTTCTAGCTCACAGAAAAGAAGAACAGAGGTAGACAGGTCAAGTCTTGTGGGATAGCTCCATAGTCTTCAACTGTGCTGTGCTTCTCTGCACAGTAGAATGCACCTTTGACCTGTAGTCTCTAGGACCAAGATGAGTGCCCGAGGGCCAGCTCTCACATCCAGATTCCAGCCAGCAAGAAGGAGGAAAGGAGAAAAGGCTGTGCCTCCATCCTTTAAATCACAACTTTAATCTTCATCTTCCTTTACCACTTCAGGCTCTTTCACAGCTCTGGGCCACTGTACCAGGACTGGCCTTTACCTGGAATGCCCTTCAACTTTCTTTGTTCAAAACATCCGTATATCCTTCAAGTCCCAACTCACTTCCTCAGTGAATTGTTCTTTCTTCCTTAACAGTGACAGTACATTACTCCATACTTGAGCATGTGTCAGTGATTGAGCTTNTTAGGAAGTATGTTCTGCTGAGAGTGGCATTAAATCCTAAAATATCACTGACTTAAATAAGAAGGTTTATTTCTAGCTCACAGAAAAGAAGAACAGAGGTAGACAGGTCAGGTCTTGTGGGATAGCTCCATAGTCTTCAACTGTGCTGTGCTTCTCTGCACAGTAGAATGCACCTTTGACCTGTAGTCTCTAGGACCAAGATGAGTGCCCGAGGGCCAGCTCTCACATCCAGATTCCAGCCAGCAAGAAGGAGGAAAGGAGAAAAGGCTGTGCCTCCATCCTTTAAATCACAACTTTAATCTTCATCTTCCTTTACCACTTCAGGCTCTTTCACAGCTCTGGGCCACTGTACCAGGACTGGCCTTTACCTGGAATGCCCTTCAACTTTCTTTGTTCAAAACATCCGTATATCCTTCAAGTCCCAACTCACTTCCTCAGTGAATTGTTCTTTCTTCCTTAACAGTGACAGTACATTACTCCATACTTGAGCATGTGTCAGTGATTGAGCTTCATGAACTTACCAGCTGAAATGACTTGGGTTTGAATTTCTTCTCGGCGGCTTGTGCTGTAAAGTATAAATACGGTTCAGTTCAGTTCAGTCACTTAGCCGTGTCTGACTGTTTGCAACCCCATGGACTGCAGCACGCCAGGCCTCTCTGTCCATCACCAACTCCCGGAGTTTACCCAAACTCATGTCCATTGAGTTGGTGATGCCGTCTAGCCATCTCATCCTTTGTCATCCCCGTCTCCTCCCACCTTCAATCTTTCCAGCATCAGGGTCTTTTCAACTGAGTCAGTTCTTTGCATCATGTGGCCAGAGTGTTGGCGTTTCAGCTTCAACATCAGTCCTTCCAGTGAATACGCAGGACTGATCTCCTTTAGGATGGTCTGGTTGGACCTCCTTGCTGTCCAAGGGACTCTCAAGAGACTTCTCCAACACCACAGTTCAAAAGCATCAATTATTCAGCACTCAGCTTTCTTTATAATCCAACTTTCACATCCATACATGACTACTGGAAAAAACATAGCCTTGACTAAATGGACCTTTGTTGGCAAAGTAATGTCTCTGCTTTTTAATATGCTGTCTAGGTTGGTCATAACTTTCCTTCCAAGGAGTGAATGTCTTTTAATTTCATGGCTATATCACCATCTGCAGTGATTTTGGAGCCCCTCAAAATAAAGTCTGCCACTGTTTCCCCATCTGTTGCCCTAAAGCGATGGGACCGGATGCCATGATCTAGTTTTCTGAACGTTGAGCTTTAAGCCAACTTTTTCATTCTCCTCTTTCATTTTCATCGAGAGTCTCTTTAGTTCTTCACTTTCTGCCATAGGGTGGTGTCATCTGCATATCTGAGGTTATTCATGTTCTTGGCATATAAATAATACTTCGAGCCAGGGTCCAGATCTCTTTTCTTGAGTCCAGAACTTCATGTTGAACTGCTTATTCAATATCATCACTTGAAGGTCTCACTGGTGGCTTCTCAAAAGGAATCTCCTCCGAAATACTGATTGAACTCCTGATTTTCACCTCCTCTAGTTTCCCCTGTGCCAGCAATTCCTCCATCAACCTAGCTGCAGATATCAGAAAGCTGAAGTAATCCTTCATTTCTTATATGTAATAATCCTCACACTCTCATATTTAATTACCACCAAAGTCTATTAGTTCAGCCCCCAAATATGTCTTAAATTGATCCTTTTAGTTCCATCTCCAGTGCTGGCCTTATAGCACTATCCTCTCGTGTCTGGACTTGGCAGTAGCTCTTCACTGGCCTCCCTACATCCACCTTCTTAGGTTGGCCCAATCTCAAGTCAGGCAGTGACTTTCTTGAACAAAATCCTTAGCCAGCTTCCTAATGTATGCAGGTTTAAACTCAGGATCCTTTACTTCTGCAGGGCCCTATCTGACTTGACTCCTGTCTACCTCTCATTTCCATTTCTTGCCATGCCTTTTCTTGCTCGTGCTCCAGCCTATTGGTCTTTCCATTCCTTGACCATGCCTAGGACTTCACACCTCCACCCCTTCCCAAGTACCATTACCACCCAGAGTCTTTCGTCCCTTTCCTCATTCCTACACATATCTCCTCATGTCTCAGCTCAAATGTCAGTTGCACACAGGTCCTTTCTGTGACTTCTTAATCTAAATCCTATGTTCTCGTTGTTCTTCCTTCTGAGTGTTCATTCTTAGCATTTATCACAGTTTATAACTTCATATTGATTGAGTGCATATTTATTGAATATCATTCCAATGTTAAACTGTATGTTCCCTAAGAGCTGGGATCATCTTTCTTTTATTCACACTGAATCCTCAATGCCCAGTGCTAATAAATACACATGGGATAAGTATAATAAACAAATGGTCTTGTGGTTAAACAATGCAGTAGGTTCTCTCATTAAATTGACAGCTTTGCTATTTGATATGCCAAGATGTAGGTTTGTTGGAAACTTATTAAGGTGACTCACTTTTCTAACCTGGCAGTGTGTTTCTTCACATTTATTGAACGTATTTTTGGTGTTCACCTGTAAGGCTACAAGCTTCAGTTTAACTTATAATATTAGAATGCATCTTTGTCTGAACAAGCCTTATTTCTGCCAGGATATCCATATTCAGCATGCAAGGCTTCCCTGTCCTTCATTATCTCCTGGAGCTTGCGCAAACTCATGTCTGCTTAGTCAGTGATGCCATCCAACCATCTTATCCTCTGTTGTCCCCTTCTCCTTCTGCCCTCAGTCTTTCCTAGCATCAGGGTCTTTTCCAGTGAATCAACTCTTTGTGTCAGGTGGCCAAAGTATTGGAGCTTCAGCTTCAGTATCATTCCTTCCAATGAATATTCAGGGTTGATATCCTTTAAGATTGACTGGTTTGATCTCTTTGCTGTCCAAGGGACTCTCGAGAGTCTTCTCCAGCAATGCTTATGAACATAGACCCTGAAAAGGTCATCTCTGAAAATCATGATTGGCCACTTCCTCTTTTTTTTTTTTTAATGCAACCTGGCATAACCATTAGAACAGAATAGTTGCTTATGGTTGGAATGGAATCTGAAGCAATAGTCTACAGAGCCATCAGTGACCATCACAGAAAGCTACCTGCCCAGGATTTGGGGCTATCTTGGAAGCCCCCTCACTACCTTTTCTTGATTGCCAGGTCTTGATATCAGACATCTAGGTAGAGTATACTTGTTTGTGGTAATTCCAGCCTCCTAATCTTTCGTGAATTTACCTTGTTCTGCAGAACACATTGACAAGATATGTTACAGGATAGGTCAACAATTTGTATAGGTTTTTTTTTTTCTCCCTAAGAGTGTCAATCTTCCCTGGTAGCTCAATCAGTAAAGAATCTGCCTGCAGTGCAGGAGACCCAGGTTCGATCCCTGGGTTGGGATCCCCTGGAGAAGGAAATGGTAACCCACTCCAGTATTCTTGCCTGGAGAAATCCCATGGAGGGGAGGAGCCTCGTGGGCTATAGTCCATGGGATTGCAAAGAGTTGAATATGACTTAGCAATTAAACCACCAAGAGTATAAAAAAGGTTGTTCTGGAAGCATCTGATGCATTTGGAATCCTGAACTTGGTCTAAAATAAAGATGAACTTAGATGATGTCCCTCTTTTACTGATAAGCATGATGATTGACAATGGGAAAGTTTTCATTTGTTTTTCTTTTCAGAAAACAGTAAGAATTCTGCTTTCAATGGGCACTAGGTAGGTAGATTTTAGCATAGATGGAAAAGCATACAGTTGATAGTTCTTAAGCCCCAGTAGGTCAGATCATGTCAGTGTTTCCAGAGTACGCCCAGAGTAAAGTTGGCTTTCAGCTGAGCCTTTGCTAAGAGGCCAGTCCTGAAAAGGATTTATTTATTTATTTTGGCCATGATAATGTCTAAATGATGATAAGTACAAGTCTCTCTTAGCTAGATGGAGTGGGTCCCACATGAATTGGTTGTGACCCCTAACATCTAGAAACTCCAGAGTAGTTGGATAAGAATATTTTGTGGGGGAAATCTAATGTAACACATGAAAATATAAAATATTAAATGTTCAGAAGTGTGTAATTTGCTGCTTTTTTTTCATGAGTGGTTTTAATACTTCTGGTCCAGAGCCTAACTCTCTCTTTACTGGAGAGATGTGGTTTCAGTTTTTTGGGTGAATGTGCATTTTATAAGACTTTTAAAAAAGGAAATTAAACATTAAAAGACTGTAAGTACTTTATTCTTTATATAATGTCACTAAGAAAAGCCAGGAAAATCAGGGTTGGCTTTTTTATTTGTTTATTTAATAAATATAATCTATTTTCCACCATTTTGTTTGTTATGGCTGGTACCAAAGTACTTTTAAAAGTTAACATTTATTTTGATTTTGTTTTATTACAGTAGATGTGCATATAAGTTAACATGTCTCTCATGTCTCTCTTCTTCCTTGTAGGTGGGGACAGTGTATAGCATTTAGTTTTTTTGGCATTTTGACACAGGCGATTTAGTTTAATTCAACATATCTCCACTTATATGATGCCTAATATATGAATAATGTTAAACAGATAAAATGTGGCCTGCTGAGTGTGAGCATTAATACAAGTTGGTGATGTAATTGACCTTAGCCAAGTCACCTAACCACTGTGGGCCCGGGTTTCCTTTTCTGTAAAATGAGTAGTTTGGGGTAAGTGGTATCCAAGAATCCTTGCGGCTCTGAGTTTAAAAACACCATGAGTCTGTATGCCTCATACTCTGCATCTACCTGATGTCTCCTCCTCTTCTGTTCTCTTGTTTGAAATTAGGCAAAGAGGATGCTGGTGCACCAGTGATAAAAGATGAGAACACCTCCACATCACAGGACTCCAGAGTGTTACCAGAGAGGTCGCTGCAGAGATCAGCAAAGGTCTTTGCCTGTTTCTTTCACTTGTCTGGCTTGTAGCTGCTTCCTCTTGCAGGCCTTGCGTACAATTCAGTTAGGACTGTAGTTGCTCAGTTCATCAGAAAAGTCAATGGAAGCAGGGAATCATAAAAAGTGAATCTTTTAAATATATATATATAAAAACTTTAAACATATACCTATATATTCACTTGCCTGTCTTTGCCTGAAGGGCCAAGGCCCTTTCTTGGTGTATGGATTTATTTATTGAGGTTCTGTGCTATCTTTCTGCATAAACTGCACTATAATTTCAGGTTTGGTTTATTTAAAGCAGAGTGAGAATTTAGGCACTGGTGAAGCAATGAGTGTAGACGCCTAGATTTTTATAGTTTTTGGCTCCAGTTGCTTTTATTGTTGTCATGACCATATCTAATTCAAAAGTAAGTTTTTAATAAAGTATTTTTTAGTTCCTCCAAAGCGTTTAATTTAGTTATCATAGTAACAAACCAATTTGTTAGTTTGTATTTTTTTGCATAATTCAACTTTATTTTTTAATGATATATGCTGGTGACATACTCAGATATGGGATCAGATGCAGCTGATCCTCGCTACGGGGGTAGCTCTGGGTAGAAGGAGTGGTACCAAGGGCGAAGTGTGTGAGAGCACCTGGTCTTCCCTCTTTTGGCACGTGTACCCTGGGAGTGCAGTGTTGATGCTCAGTATAGCAAGTTGGTTAGGAGAGTGTCTCCTGCATACCGACATGGGGAATTTCTAAATTATATTCAGTTCAGTTCAGTTCAGTCGCTCAATCGTGTCCGACTCTTTGCGACCCCATGAATTGCAGCACGCCAGGCCTCCCTGTTCATCACCATCTCTCGGAATTCACTCAGACTCGCGTCCATTGAGTCCGTGATGCCATCCAGCCATCTCATCCTCGGTCGTCCCCTTCTCCTCCTGCCCCCAATCCCTCCCAGCATCAGAGTCTTTTCCAGTGAGTCAAAAATTATATTACATTTATATTATTGCCCACCCCCTACCCAGCCAAGTGCCCATTCAGTTACCTAGATCTTTATTTTAAGGAGCATTTTGAATACTAACCATATACTAGGCAACATGATAGGTGTGAAAGATTATAACGAATGGAAAGACCATGGGCTGGATCTGGCTCACGAATTTGTGCCTTAAAAAAAAAAAAGAAATACTTTAGTTTTTTAATTTTTTGGCCACACCATGCAGCTTGTAGGATCTTAGTTCCCCAACCCTGGCTTGAACCTGGGTCCTCAGCAATGTAGTGGTTCAGTTCAATTTAGTCTCTCAGTCATGTCCGACTCTTTACGACCCCATGAATCACAGCACGCCAGGCCTCCCTGTCCATCACCAGCTCCTGGAGTTCACTCAGATTCACGTCCATCAAGTCAGTGATGCCATCCAGCCATTTCATCCTCNAAGGGAAAGAAGAGCTTTGCATGAAGTCTGGACTGACACTCAGTGGCTGGTCTCACACGGCCTTAGAGGGGCAGGTTGCATTCCAGACAAGGATGGAGATAATGGGGCGGGGGGCGGCAGAGCTGCGCAGGGAGGATTTGATTCTTCTGGCTGGAGGATAATTTACAATATTGCATTGGTTTCTGCCATATATCAACGTGACTCAGCCGTAGGTATATATATGTACCCCACTCCTGAACCTTGCTTCCATTTCTCTTCCTATCCCACCCCCTCTGTGTTGTCACAGAGCCCTGGGTTGAGCTTCCTGTGTCATACAGCAAATTCCCACTGGCTATCTATTTTACATATAGTAATGTATAGGTTTCCACGCTACTCTCTCAGCTCATCTCTCTCTCTGCTTCCTTCCCCACCGTGTCCACGAGTCTCTTCTCTATGTCTACGTCTCCATTCAGTTCAGTTCAGTTCAGTCGCTCAGTCGTGTCCGACTCTTTGCGACCCCATGAATTGCAGCANAACCATAGCCTTGACTAGGCGGACCTTAGTCGGCAAAGTAATATCTCTGCTTTTGAATATGCTGTCTAGGTTGGTGATAACTTTTCTTCCAAGGAGTAAGCATCTTTTAATTTCATGGCTGCAGTCACCATCTGCAGTGATTTTGGAGCCCCCAAAATAAAGTCTGACAAGGTAGTAGTAGTGAAGTTCTAACCACTGGACCACCAGGGAATTCTCACAAATTTGTTTTTTGTTTGACCTGCTGCTGCTAAGTTGCTTCAGTCATGTCCGACTCTATGCAATATTTAAAATTTTTGACTTAGTAGCTTTCATTAAAAAAAAAAATGGAGTGGTTCGAGTTAAAAAAAATCAGGCTTCTGGCTTCTCTCGACAAAACAAAACATCTGGGAACACTGGGCCGTATTCTTAAATGACTTTGACTTTGGTCAGAACTGAGTAGAGACAACCTCTGTAGATGGAATTTGTGTTCTGCAATTTGCTGCTGCCCCCCAATGGTGCTCTCTCGGTTTTTGTTTTTGTTTTTAATAGTTTCTTAGTTTGATCTAAAATTACCAGGCAAACAGTACTCATATGCAAAACTGACACTGTGGTAAAGTCATTTAGTCACAGAGCATCACTGAGAAGTACTTCAGTAGGACTTAGAAAAACTCTTGGACCCAGCGAGGTGACCAGGTAACGTTCTGCCTTCTTCCAACTGTTGTCTAGTACTGTAGATAAACAACATTAACCATATATGTATCCTTGGTATTTTCAGGTGGTTTACATCTTGGAGAAGAAGCACTCACGTGCAGCGACTGGCTTCCTCAAACTCTTGGCTGATAAGAACAGTGAACTGTTTAGGAAATACGCCTTGTTTTCTCCCTCAGACCACCGGGTGCCTAGAATATACGTGCCTCTCAAGGACTGTCCGCAGGACTTTGTGACCCGGCCCAAAGACTATGCCAACACACTGTTCATCTGCCGCATCATGGACTGGAAGGAGGACAGCAACTTTGCCCTAGGGTAGGTGACCTTTGGTGAGAAAAACTACCGAAATCAGACACCAGTTGGTTTAGGTAACATTTAGATAAACATTTTTGTGTGTATTTTAATTATTATTTCTTCATTAAAGCATGGGTCCTAGGCATATTTTGCTGCTAGTTCCTCAGAAATGGCCCTTAGCTACCACCTCAACTGGTCACCTGTAGGTTCCTTGAATTGCCAGGCATTTACCCTTTTTGTTTGTTTCTGTTTTTTGGCATAAAACATAAGTACATTCTAAGCCTCGACTTCCTGTTATGTTATGAATCCTGTTTGTACTTGTGAATTTGCAAAGAATTCATTGCATCCAACAGTCACACCCCTCCTTTCAGACACTAGTGTTAAAAATGTGAAATTGGAGGCATATTCATGGGACCTCAGTTTCCCAGGCTTAAAAACTAAGCATGTAAAGATATATTTGAATGATGTGCTTTTTTGGTATTGATCCTTCAGAGGTTTCCTGTAGGAAGAAATGGCAACCCACTCCAGTATTCTTGCCTGGAGAATCCCATGGATCCAGGAGCCTGGTGGGCTATAGTCCATGGGGTCACAAAAAGTCAGACATGACCGAGCAACTAACACTTCAGAGGTTTCACTTAATAGCATTAAATGTTAAATCTCCCTGCCAAAAGCAGGGGAAGGGTGCCATGTTTTTAGGGAAGCTTTCAGAAACCTGTCTCACTTAAGTATAGATTCTGTAGCCACAGAGCATCATCACTAGCCACTTCTTTATCATCTGAAGAAGCTGCTGGACCCAGCTGTTTGAGCAAATGCTGCGCCTGTTCCCTTCTTACAATTGATGTTCATTTGGAAAGAGAAGCAGTATTAAGTTTTAGCTTTATCTGTAGCCCTGTATTATGGGTGGCCTCTGGTTTATGCTTCACAGGAAATGCAAATGTAGGCACAAAAGCTGGAAGAGTCTGTTCTGATGCTCCTCCCAGCCTGATTCGGGGCCTTGCTGTTGGTCAGCTAGCTTGTACAGGACGGACCCTCCTGGGAACGTCCCTTGGTTGCGAGTGTCAACACAACGGATGGCCACCAAGTGCAGCCTTGATGAACTTTATTCTCTGCTTAGCCTTTTATGGTTAGTGAAGAAAAGCAGGTCATATCTGTGTGTCCTAATAATGCAATTTAAAATATACTATCTTGGGACATCCCTGGTGGTCCGGTGGCTAAGACCCTACACTTCCAATGCAGGGGGCCCGGGTTTGCTCCCTGATTAGGGAGCTAGATCCGTCATGCTACAACTAAAAGTTGGCATGCCACAGCTAAAATTTCCACATACAGCAACCAAGACCTCCTGGTGCAGCCAAATAAGTAAATGAATATATTTTAATAAATATATACTATCCTGGGCCACTTTCTCAGTGACTTGAAGATCACTGCTGTTGATGTGTTCTCAGAGACACTCAGGAGCACTTGCACTTTCTTTTCTGTTCTCAAGTGATGTGATTGCAATGTCATAATTTTGAAGCCTAACTCATTATCCAAAAGTGACGTCAACCCCTTGAGCCCTAAATAGCCCTTCTCAGCAGCTTGCCAGTTTCTCACCATCCACTCAAAAGGCTCGATAATGGCTGTGCCACCTGGCTCTGGTGGTTGTGCCCGCCACTCTCTGCTTGGCAGTGAAAAGGGAACATTTCACATCAAGGCAGGAAATCCAGCCTTGTCTTTATCTGCCTTTCTGTCATATCCCATTGTGTATACTTGATTGGGCTACTTCCTTAGTTTTTGAGCTGTAAGGGTGTAGTCAGGGTATAGTCAGGAAATCTTCACAGAGTGAGTTTCTTATTGTTCAAATGGCCCTTCAGGTGCCATTACTTCATCAAAAACTCTTTTCTTGTGGGTAAAGTACAACAGTAATCAAAAAAGGAATTGAGTCTTTGAAGCAGCAAGGACATTTGCTGAATCCAGAAAAATAGTATTTTAAAATAATAACTGTATGTTACATACAAAAAATTAAAGATTCTCCTATTTAGATGGAAAGGTGTGCTTTTTCTCTATCTTCTTACTCTAAAGACATTAAAAGTTGTCTTTTATGGAAGTAAGCCTATTAAAAAGTCTTTGTGGAAAAGAGAAAATTTATCTTCGGAAGTAAAGTGCGGCAAGCTTCCACGATGCAGTTCCCCGCTGACGTCTGTCTCACGGGGGGTGCGGGCCGCAGCTGTTGCCCGTTGGTGGTCGCCTTGCCGTTTTGTTCTGGCTATCAGTTACTGATCTTCAGGAGCTGAGGTCACCATTTCCCAACCAAGCGTGCTGTGCTATGACTGCCTGGGTTTCCTTTCTCATCCTTGCTAGGTTTTGACCAGGAGTGTGGAGGTAGTGCTTGCTACAGGTGTGAATGTGTGTGGTTTGCTTTCATAGAAATCATGCCTCAAAACCAAGTTTAGCCAAAATGCTTTCCTTTTGAATTTGTTCTCTGCCCCAACACTCTATCCTTGAGAATTATTGAACCTCTACCTATACAGTTGCCACGAATCATCCAAGTCCAAAGCCATTTACTTCATCTGTAGTTAAATTCAGTTCACAAGACAGGTGTTAATTGTATGTGTAAGTCACTGCTGTATTATGTGAGAAACACAAAGGTAAACAAGCCCTGGTTTCTTTAGAGAAATTATAGCCTGATGCAGAAGGACTTCACATAAATGTCGTAGGATTAATTATTTTCTAGGAAATAGACTGCTGCTTGTACTAATTGACGTGAAAGTGGCGGTTGGTGTAAGGAATTGGTGGTTTGCTTAAAGCCCAGGGCAGTGAGTATAGCACATCTTGTGGGGAACTCAGAACTAACAAGGTAGCAAAGGAAACACAGCTTCTGTCTCAGCCACCCTGACCAGCCCAGCCACCACACGGCATCTTTCCTTTACCCTGTTCTGCACATGAGCTGTATTTTTCTGCTCTTTTCCACACAGTAGCCATTTCCCTTCTCAATAACACACATGGCCCCCAAATGATACTGCCAGTCCCCTGCAGGTCACACACTGAAGTCTAGAGCACAGAATTTCTAGAGTAGAAAATCTTTATCGGTCTACTGAGACAGTTATTTGCTCAACAATTTTAAACAGATCTGGGGGGTCCAAGGTCCCACAATCCACTGCCTGCTTATCAGGGACTATGGGACTCAACTCTCTCGCGTGGAATGTGAACAAAGCAGATGGATTGAATGGCCTGTCTTTTTAGCCCTATGTATAATACAAGGCAGAATGCTATATGTTCTTCCTTAGGCATAAAATATTTTTCTGAAAGTGTAGAGAAGGTGGATGAAGGGGGAAATCTAGAGTTGTTTCTTGGAGAGTGGAAGCTTCTTTGCTAAAGAATCACTCTGGCTGGGAGTCCAGAGTAGGCGGGAAGGGCCACGGCTGGAAGCAAGCCAGATGTCACACTGAGATGAGATGTGAGAACCTGAAGTGAAGGAGCTGTACAGAGGGAGTCAGAAGGAATGAAAAGAGGCAGGGGAGAGGAAGAAGCAAATTTCTCAGACATGGTGACCAGCTGGAAACGGGACAGAATCTTGAATGAACTCTCAGGCTTCTGATTGGGTGGATAGACAATGACAATGGCATTTAATCACGATTCACCAAGAGCATCTTTGTCTCTTGCTGTTCCCTTCACTTGTGCCTCATTGCTTGCCATTTCATTGCTAACTCTGTTCATAGCTCCAAACTTCTGCACACAGCACTTCCTTTCTCAGCAGTGGCTTTCTCCTCTCTGCAGTGTTTAGTGAAATACTCAGCTTTTAAACTTCAGTCAGTTATCTGCTCAGAGAGTGTTCCCTGACTGAGTCTTCTGTCATGGGTACTCCTGTCATTTCTAATAATATCACTCTTATAGCTCTTGTCTGTATTACAGTTGCTTGTGTAAGTTACTTACTTAGCCATGAGTTTCTTTAGGACAAGGATACTCAGTGAATGTTTACTGATTGGTCAGATAGGTAGATGAAAATGATTTGGTGACCCCAGGGTCTTTAGCCATGTTGACTAGCAAGATATTGTACCATAAATCAAACTAGAAAACACGAGTGGTTTAGAACAGAAGGTGATGAGAACCAAGATTCTTTGGCTTCAAAATCAACACTTCATAACAACATCCAGTCAGTATATAAACTCAGGGGGAGAACCCCAAGATTGGAATTTTTAACAAAAAGGTTAAGTAGAATGTGCACATTAAGAGAATATATAATTTCAGTAGCTTTGGAAAGGGCCTTCAGGAGGCCGTCAGTCTTGGTGCCTCCGTCAATGTAAGCATTGCTTCTCTGGCACTCCCAGTAGCACCAAAATGCCAGTTAAGAAGAAAGAAAGAAAGAAAGTGAAGTTGCTCAGTCGTATCCGACTCTTTGCGACCTCATGGACTGCAGCCTGCCAGACTCCTCCGTCTATGGGATTTTCCCATAGAATACTGGAGTGCGTTGTCATTTCCTTCTCCTGGGGATCTTCCTGACCCAGGATTGAATCCAGGTCTCCCACACTGCAGGCAGACTCTTTACCGTCCGCACCACCAGGGTAGCCCATTTAAGGGGAGCCCAAAGAGTATTACAGTACTAGAGACTTCTGGTTGTTAAAAAGTTATTTTTTATTTTGTTCTTGGAATAGTCATGAGAGACTTCAGTTGAGCCCTATTCACCTGTGTGTATGTATATGTATCATATACCACACTTTCATGAATCTTAATCCTGTAATGCTATCGAAAGCCTAAAGGTAATCTGTTCTTGAGGAATGGCTTTTAGGCATCACTGCTTTTTGCTATGCATCACAACATACTTAATTCTTTTTATATTTAGTACTAGAACTCTTGTCCAAGATACTTAAAAAGCCACATTTGCTTCCTTGCTGGAATGATTTGTAATTATATAATTAGACTTACAGTTTTAAGAGCTTCCCAACTCTCATGAAGGGATAACTAGAAAGTTTGGGATGGACATGTATACACTGCTATACTGAAACTGGATAACCAACGAGGACCTACTGTATAGCACGTGGAACTCTGCTCAGTGTTATGTGTCAGCCTGGATGGGAGGGGAGTTTGGGGGAGGATGGATACTTGTATATATGTGTATGGCTGAGTCCCTTCACTGTCACCCAAAACCATCATAACGTTGTTTGTTAATTGGCTGTACCCCAATACAAAATAAAGATTTAATTAAAAAAAAAAGAGCTTCCCAACTCTCTTAAATCATTTTTTCCTTTAGAAACTCTTACAGTGGAATTCATGCCTGTATTTTCTCAGATCTCTGTGAAATCTGTTCTCCTAAAGTCTAGAGTTTATAGTCCAAGCCTTTCCTCCCAGGATGTCACGAGCATGGAGATACCAAGATCACTTTCTCCTGGATTGGTCATAGTTTCTTCTTCTGGAATATTTTAAGATAAATTTTGAAGAAAGTGGAAAAGTTTTAAAGCAACTACTGTGAAAAACATAATAGTGTTTCTTGGCAACATTGAAGACTGACTAAAGATCTATGAATTGACCCAAAGCAAACTGACATATTTTGTTTTATTAATACTATAAACTAGCAAAGTTTGGTAGCTTTAAGGGTTGAGAAAGAAGAAAATGAGTAGGTCAGTGCGTGTGTTGCATGGTTGAAAAATTTGGTGTTGAACATGGGATTGTCCAGGCTTAATGTCATAGTACTGCACATTTTAAGAGAGGGAATGGACAACAGCTTGCACTGGAGAGAGGGACTGGGTGAGGTGAAAGGAGGGGAAGGGGAGTTCTGATTGACGACGCGTGTGGTGGGGAGGGAAGTGTTTGATGGGGAAGGGAACCGTTCTGGTATCTTCTTCAACTCTTGCCTTTGTAACCATAACCTTTCAGTAATCAGACCATCAGATATATTTGTTGACTGACAGAAGCAAATAGTTTTACTCTTCTCTTCAGGTTTGCAAAATTTCTTATGTGGTAGATATGAATTTAAGAGGTGGACATTACATTAACGTGTGTTTAGGAAGATGAAACAATAACTAGGTTGGTAGAAAAAAACAAACAGGATACATTGGTTTGTTTCGTGGAAGCATAGCCTATAAGATTAGTAAATTGAAAAACAGCTCCATCCAGTCCTTCCCCCTGTGCAGGGTATTTCACCTTTTCAAGAGGATGTTCGTTGTCTGAAGACTCTCCTGAGGAAGAGGCTGTGTTACGTAATCCTGAAAACTTGTATTACCAATCTCAGACTTTGTAAGACCTTTTCAGGAGGAGTGACTCTATCTTGGCTGGTGGACATGAAACAAATTAGGCTGAGGAGGGGGCTCTTTCTGTGTGACTGTTGGGCTCTGCCTCGTGGCCTCTGAGGCTCCACTTTGGAAAAAGCTATGTGTGCAACACTGAGAGAGCATCTTGGTCCAAACAGAGCAAAAGTAAAAGGAGTGGAAGAGAGCAGTCCTGATGTAGGCTTTGCTTCCGAATCATTCCCTCCTTGCACCACATGCAGTCATTAACACTTCTTCCATGGTTGCCAGCTTCATCCACAATCCTCTTGAAAATATTAAAGTATGAGAGAACCTTAGCTATCATCAGCCTTCTCCTTTACCCCTTAAATGCTTTCAGCCTCCTCTTTGCTCCCTTCACATTGACGTTAAACTCTTTACTGTCAATCTTCTGGACCTTCCCTAAAATCAAACGTTGTCAAGCCTTGCTTCTCTTCCGCATCTTGTCATCACTGATCCACCCCAGCTTTTTCTAAAATCCCCAGTTCCTTACTTACTGACTTTTGCTGCATCATAATACTGAGCCAGAAAAGGGGAAATGATGTGTTCTTTTCTCTTGATTTTAGAAAATAATACCTAAAATAATACAGCTCAAGTCTTTGCCACACTCTGTTTTCACTGTGTCTCATTACTGAAGTTCCAGGCCCTAGATGTGGCCATGTTTATTGTTTTCCACTTGCAGGTTCTCAGGGATCGGATACCATGGTATCTGTTTGTACAGAGTTTCCAGCATGGGCCAGTATGCATGAAGGCATGAGGGCGATAATGATAGTGCCGATCACTGCAAGAGGGTAGGGCTGCCTTTCTGTGTGTAGCCGAGTTTTAAGGCTAAAACTTGATGAGCAGTTGTGATGGAAAAGGAGGATGAATGGCTTGCAATGCCAGTGTTGACTGTTGCTTTTCCAGTTTTCTTTAAGGCCCAGGGGCCAATTCGTAGGACTTTCTTGTCTTAATTTCTCCTACCTGTAGCTGGTCTTTTCCCTTGGTAAGGTTTTAATGGCACATTACCCAGAACAGTGAACCCTAAAAATGCTGATTTGTATAGACTGTTTACATGTACACATAGCTCCCAACTGTAAGGAGCTAGAAATGTTTCAGCTCTGTCCTGATTAATTTTATAGTAGGACCCAGTTGTCATATCATGGATTGTGAATGGGTACAGTATGTGTGGAAGAACTCTGATGAATGAAAAAAATTGAGGTAGTGATCATTTAAATTATTCTAACTAGGAAAGCTTTCTCACATCTATTTGTTATTGTGTTAGCAAAATTTTTATAAAATTTTAATTTTTTCCAGTACATATATGCTATATACTTAATATTATTTAAAATATGTACTATAGAAAGTAAAAATTTTCCAGAATTTCATCCCCTGAAATAATCACTATTAAGGATTTGGTATATATTTGTCTAAAATATTATTTTTAAAATATTTATTAACATCAATTGTAAAATATGTTTCACAGTTAAAAGAATACATGTAACATTTATGTGATTTTTGAGTTCTGGTATTTAAACCAACCAACTCACCACCCAGATTAAGGAATCTGTCACAATAGTATTGAAGCTCCCTGTGTGTTCCTCTCTATCCTAACCCCTAATGTTTTCCCAAGAGGTAACCATTGTCTCAGACATATGCTTTTCCTTATAATTTGCTCATATTTATGTCCCTGAAAGTGTTAGTTTTGCTTGTTTCTGAAGCTTATAAAAAATACAAGGCTACACATATTCTTCTGTGATTTGCCTTTTTTTCCTTTTAACATTATGTTTCCAAGATGCATTCATATATTTCATTCATTTTAATTCATAATATTTCTATTTGCAGAAATATAATTTATTTATCTAGCAGTAAAGAGTAAGATTTGACTTAGCAACTGAACAAATGACAACAAATTACTAATGAGATTGAGCATCTTTTCATATATTTATAGTCATTATGTTTCTTCTCTTAGAGACTATCTTTGTGTCTTTACTCATATTTTTTCCACAGTTAATTTTTTGTTTAGATAATTTAGATTTACAGAAATTGCAAAAATGGTAGAATGTTCCTATATTCTTTACCTAGGTTTTCCTTATGTGAACATCTTATCGTAGAATATTTGTCAAAACTAGGGAATTAACCTTGGTAAAATGCTATTACATAAAGTATAGAATTTATTCAGATCTTATCAGTTTTTCTACTAACCCCCTTTTTCTGTTCGAGATTCTGGTCCAGGATTCTACTTTGCAGTTGTCATGTCACTGCATTTTTCCA
>SJYV01039903.1:160525-218719 GCA_006410875.1 Neotragus pygmaeus | reverse complement strand
AGTATGCATGAAGGCATGAGGGCGATAATGATAGTGCCGATCACTGCAAGAGGGTAGGGCTGCCTTTCTGTGTGTAGCCGAGTTTTAAGGCTAAAACTTGATGAGCAGTTGTGATGGAAAAGGAGGATGAATGGCTTGCAATGCCAGTGTTGACTGTTGCTTTTCCAGTTTTCTTTAAGGCCCAGGGGCCAATTCGTAGGACTTTCTTGCCTTAATTTCTCCTGCCTGTAGCTGGTCTTTTCCCTTGGTAAGGTTTTAATGGCACATTACCCAGAACAGTGAACCCTAAAAATGCTGATTTGTATAGAATGTTTACATGTACACATAGCTCCCAACTGTAAGGAGCTAGAAATGTTTCAGCTCTGTCCTGATTAATTTTATAGTAGGACCCAGTTGTCATATCATGGATTGTGAATGGGTACAGTATGTGTGGAAGAACTCTGATGAATGAAAAAAATTGAGGTAGTGATCATTTAAATTATTCTAACTAGGAAAGCTTTCTCACATCTATTTGTTATTGTGTTAGCAAAATTTTTATAAAATTTTAATTTTTTCCAGTACATATATGCTATATACTTAATATTATTTAAAATATGTACTATAGAAAGTAAAAATTTTCCAGAATTTCATCCCCTGAAATAATCACTATTAAGGATTTGGTATATATTTGTCTAAAATATTATTTTTAAAATATTTATTAACATCAATTGTAAAATATGTTTCACAGTTAAAAGAATACATGTAACATTTATGTGATTTTTGAGTTCTGGTATTTAAACCAACCAACTCACCACCCAGATTAAGGAATCTGTCACAATAGTATTGAAGCTCCCTGTGTGTTCCTCTCTATCCTAACCCCTAATGTTTTCCCAAGAGGTAACCATTGTCTCAGACATATGCTTTTCCTTATAATTTGCTCATATTTATGTCCCTGAAAGTGTTAGTTTTGCTTGTTTCTGAAGCTTATAAAAAATACAAGGCTACACATATTCTTCTGTGATTTGCCTTTTTTTCCTTTTAACATTATGTTTCCAAGATGCATTCATATATTTCATTCATTTTAATTCATAATATTTCTATTTGCAGAAATATAATTTATTTATCTAGCAGTAAAGAGTAAGATTTGACTTAGCAACTGAACAAATGACAACAAATTACTAATGAGATTGAGCATCTTTTCATATATTTATAGTCATTATGTTTCTTCTCTTAGAGACTATCTTTGTGTCTTTACTCATATTTTTTCCACAGTTAATTTTTTGTTTAGATAATTTAGATTTACAGAAATTGCAAAAATGGTAGAATGTTCCTATATTCTTTACCTAGGTTTTCCTTATGTGAACATCTTATCGTAGAATATTTGTCAAAACTAGGGAATTAACCTTGGTAAAATGCTATTACATAAAGTATAGAATTTATTCAGATCTTATCAGTTTTTCTACTAACCCCCTTTTTCTGTTCGAGATTCTGGTCCAGGATTCTACTTTGCAGTTGTCATGTCACTGCATTTTTCCAATTTGTGACCGTTTCTCAGCCTTGTCTTCCGTTTTGACGATTTTGAAGAGTACTGGTCAGGAGTTTTGTAGAATGTTTCTCAGTTTGTGTTTGTCTAATGTTTTCTCATGGTTGGATTGAGCTTAAGCATCATTGAGAAGGATACCACAAAATGAAGTGCAGCATATCAGTGGGTACATGATATCAGTATGTATACTGGTGATGTTAACCTTGATCACTTGACTAAGGAGCTATCTGCTAGAATCCCTAACTTTATTATTTTCCCTTATAAATATACTATTTAATATACTTGGGGTGATATTTTTGAGACTTTGTAATTCTCTTTTCTTAAAATTTTACCCACTCATGTTAGCATCTTTTAAAATTTGACCTGTTTGTCATTTGATTTTCTGGAGTTAAAACCATACTAGAAAGTAACCTTTTAACAGTTAATAATATGGAAAATACCTTTTCCTTGGTTTGTGAATTGTCTGTTCATGTTGTTAATGTTGACTTCTGAAAAGTAGGCACTTAAATTGCATTTTTTAGCTTTTTGGTGCTCGTGTATAAAGTTAGAATTAATTTTTTAAGTTATAATTAATTTTTGTGTATTAATCCTTTATCCCGCCTCATTGCTAAATCCCGCCTCATTGCTAAATCTTATTAATTTTAATACTTTGGATATAGTTTCCTTTGGATTTTTTCTGTAGGTAATCATATCATTGGTAAACAGATTTTTTTCTTTCATTCAAATCCCTAAAATACTTCTTTTTAAAGTCTTCTTGAACTGGCAACTCATAATTAAAGAGGTGATATTTTCCACATCAGTAAGTAATGTCAGGTCAATTTTGAGTGAAAGAAATAGTAGCAGGCATTTTTTTTCTTGTTCTTAATTCTTTGATATGTTAATATTAGTAACTTTGCTAATGTGGCAGCTGATTATTAAAGGACTCAGGTGTTTACTTAGGTCCACATCTTTGGGTTTTATTTGTTTGTATTTTACCATCTTCAGTTTTCTTCTTTTCCTTTGGAGTTTCATGTAGGAATAGAATACATTTTTTCCAGGCTCAAAAGCATTACTTTGTTTATTTATTCATTCAACCTCTTTTATGGGGCTCTTAAGATGAACAAAGTCTCAGTGTAAGATACAGAAACAAAGAAATGTGTATTCTCTCTAGGATGTTTCTCCTCATCTATTAATAAATAAGAGATGTACCTAAAACATTGTTAGACAGCTGGAAAGAGGCATGTTCCAGGAAGGAAATAGAACCAAAGGAGAGGAATTGTTCTGAGGAGAGAGATTGCTCTGGGGTAGGAATGGCTCCATGGCCTTGCTGCTGTATTCTGTGAAGGTGAATGAGCTTGTTTTGTTTTGTGGGCCTAGTTCAACATGGAAGTCATAAAGGAAGTGCCTTTAAGATAGAGATACATTGCTTAAGGAAGGAGCCGTATAGTCCTTTTATGCTCTAGAACCAGCAGTACCATGTCAGTATGTTATGGATTTGTTGTTCAATTGCTCAGTTGTGTCCAACTCTTTGTGACCCCATGGACTGCAGCACACCAGGCCTCCCTGTCCATCACCAACTCCCGGAGTTTACTCAAACTCATGTCCATTGAGTTGGGGGTGCCATCCAACCATCTCATCCTCTGTTGTCCCCTTTTCCTCCCACCTTCAGTCTTTCCCAGCATCAGGGTCTTTTCTAAGGAGTCAGTTCTTTGCATCAGGTGGCCAAAGTATTCTAGGTTCAGGTTCAGCATCAGTCCTTCCAATGAATATTCAGAATTAATTTCCTTTAGGATTGATGGATTTGATCTCTTTGTAGTCCAAGGGACTCGCAAGAATCTTCTCCAACACCACAGTTCAAAAGCAGCGTTCAACCTTCTCTCACATCCATACATGACTATTGGAAAAAATCATAGCTTTGGGTATATGAACCTTTGTTGGAAAAGTAATGTCTCTGCTTTTTAATATGATGTCTAGGTTGGTCACAGCTTTACTTCCAAGGAGAAAGCGTCTTAATTTCATGGCTGCAGTCACCATCTGCAGTGATTTTGGAGCCCAAGAAAATAAAGGTCTCTCACTGTTTCCATTGTTTCCCCATCTATTTGCCATGAAGTGATGGAACCGGATGCCATAATCTTTGTTTTTTGAATGTTGAGTTTTAAATCAAGTTTTTAACTTTCCTCTTTCTCTTCCATCAAGAGGCTCTTTAGTTCCTCTTCACTCTCTGCTGTTAGGGTGGTGTCATCTGCATATCTGAGATTATTGATACTTCTCCTGGCAATCTTGATTCCAGCTTGTGCTTCCTCCAACCCAGCGTTTCTCATGATGTACTCTGCATAGAAGTTGAATAAGCAAGGTAACAATATACAGCCTTGATGTGCTCCTTTCCCAATTTGGAACCAGTCAGTTGTTCCATGTCTGGTATTAACTGTTGCTTCTTGACCTGCATACAGGTTTCTCAGGAGGAGGTAAGGTTGTCTGGTATTCCCATCTCTTTCAGAATTTTCTGCAGTTTGTTGTGTTCCACACAGTCAAAGGCTTTGGCATAGTCAATAAAGCAGAAGTAGATGTTTTTCTGAAATTCTCTTGCTTTTTCGATGATCCAACAGATGTTGGCAATTTGATCTTTCCTTCTCTAAATACACCTTGGACATCTGGAAGTTCTCGGTTCATGTACTGTTGAAGCCCAGCACAGGGAATTTTGAGCATTACTTAGCTAGCATGTGAAATGAGTGCAATTGTGCAGTAGTTTGAACATTCTTTGGCATTGCCATTTTCTGGGATTGGGATGAAAACTGACCTTTTCCAGTCCTGTGGCCACTGCTGAGTTTTCCAAATTTGCTGGCATATTAAGTGTAGCACTTTAACAGCATCATCTGTTAGGATTAGAAATAGCTCAGTTGGAATTCCATTACCTCCACTAGCTTTGTTCATAGTGATGCTTCCTAAGGCCCACTTGACTTCGCATTCCAGGATGTCTGGTTCTAGGTGCGTGATCACACCATCATGATTATTTGGGCCATTAAGATCTTTTCTGTACAGTTCTGTGTATTCTTACCACCTCTTCTTAATATCTTCTGCTTCTGTTAGGTCCATACGGTTTCTGTCCTTTATTGTGTCCATCTGTGTATGAAATGTTCCCTTGGCGTCTCTAATTTTCTTGAAGAGATCTCTAGTCTTTCCCATTCTATTATTTTCCTCTATTTCTTTCCATGTTCGCTTTGGAAGACTTTATTTCTCCATACTATTCTTTGGAACTCTGCATTCATATGGGTATATCTTTCCTTTTCTTCCTTGCCTTTTACTTCTTTTCTTAGCCCTTTATAAGTCATCTTGAGGCAACCATTTTGCCTTTTTGCATTTCTTTTTCTTGGGAATGGTTTGATCACCCCCTCCTGTACAGTGTCGTGAACCTTCATCCATAGTTCTTCAGACACTCTATCAGATCTAATCCCTTGACTCTTATTTGTCACTTCCACTGTATAATTGTAAGGGATTTGATTTAGGTCATACTTGAGTTGCATAGTGGTTTTCTCTACTTTCTCCAAGTTAAATCTGTATTTTGCACTAAGGAGTTCATGATCTGAGCCACAGTCAGCTCCTGGTCTTGTTTTTGCTGACTGTATAGAGCTTCTCCCTCTTTGGCTGCAAAGAATATAACCAGTCTGATTTTGGTATTGACCATCTGTTGATATCTCTCTGTGTTGTTGGAAGAGGGTGTTTGCTATGACCAGCGAGTTCTCTTGGCAAAACTCTGTTAGCCTTTGCCCTGCTTCATTTGGTACTCCAAGGCCAAGTTTGCCTGTTACTCCAGGTATCTAGGAAATGGCAACCCACTCCAGTGTTCTTGCCTGGAGAATCCCAGGGATGGGGTCGCACAGAGTCGGACACAACTGAAGCGACTTAGCAGCAGCAGCAGCCAGGTATCTCTTTACTTGAACAACAACAATAAAGTTGGTTTTTAAGAGAATGGGCCAGACATTTTGATGTAACATTGAGTCATATTGTCCTAAAGCAACTGTTTCCATCTTTGCAAACAGTGAATGAAAGACAGAAATTACTTAGAACGTTGTAATATTTGAACTCTAACATATGAAAGTTACTTTCACTATTCATATAAAATAAAATTTACAACCAAAATAAAAATATAAAACAGATCCTTCTGTTAGAGGAAAATATACAGTGTATAAATCGATTCTCTACTAGATTCTGCTTTTGGTTAGATCCTAAGATATTATGGATTTTAAAGTGACAGAATTTATAAGTAGGCAGCATATGATTCTTTCTGGGGCATCTGAGTTCTGAATGCATCTAAGTTTAATGCTGACCTGTTAGATTTTTATCTCCTGCAAGCTGTTTAGTCTATGCTGCTATCACATACATCTCAAGTGAATATCTGTGATAAATTATTTAAATATGGCACTTGAGAAATGTTTTCTGGAACTTAATAAAAATAAATGTTAATTACTACTAATAGAAACTTGGCTTTATGAGCCATCTTCCAATTTCAATGAACAATTCAAGATTCTTTGGACTTAGAGCCTGGTGAAAAAAAATTGCCAGAACACAAAGCAAGAATAAAATTAAATGAGATGAAAGACAAAGTATTTTTTTCTTTAAGTGTCAGCAAAGGGCTGATGATTGCAGGGACTTGTTCTGACAAATACTAGGTCCATCATCACCTGCTTACTTTTGTCCTTTCCTTTCACCTTCTCACCCCAGTGGAAGTGGATCCAGCACTCACCGCTAGTCTTTTTTTATTTTATTAATGTTACATTTATTAATATGGTACAGTAACATTATATATTGTTATTTTTTAAAACTTAATTTGACAACCAGGTGTCTAATTATTTTGTATTAAACAGCTTCTTACCAAGAATGGCACAACGTATAATACTTTCTAGTATTTTTTATGCAACTTTGCTTTGTTTGTGCAAGGGTTTCTTTAGCAGATTTTCACCCAGTTCGTGGCCACAGTCATAACTNAACACTGACAACCAGGTGTCTAATTATTTTGTATTAAACAGCTTCTTACCAAGAATGGCACAACGTATAATACTTTCTAGTATTTTTTATGCAACTTTGCTTTGTTTGTGCAAGGGTTTCTTTAGCAGATTTTCACCCAGTTCGTGGCCACAGTCATAACTGTGCTTATATACTTATCTAAAAAGATAGAGCATAGGAAAATACTGAGAGCAGAATAAGTACAAAGCAAGAGACTATGTTAAAATACAGAGAAATAACATGTGTGTGCATGATACAGATGGAAAAATCTTCACTGACTTTTCCATCTGTATCATGCACACACATGTTATTTCTCTGTATTTCAACATAGTCTCAATGTTATTGTGAAATAATAATGAAAACGTTTATGATTGTATGAAAAATTATTGAATGATAATTTTGCTTTGATTTTTGAAATAAAAAGTTACTCTTGCTTAAAAAAAAATAATTAAAAAAACCCACAACATTTAAAGCACAGTGCAAAAATGTTAGCACTAGTCTTCTTTTGGAAAATTTCTCCATCTCTCGGTAGAATATTGTTTTCACTTAGTAGTCTTTCAGAAAGGGTTTGTGAGAATTATATTCCCTGAGTTCTTGAGTGTTAAAAAAAACCCAAAAACTTCGTCTTTAAGTCCACAAACTTCAGTGATAATTTTCTGTATTAGTTTTTCCTGAGACATGGTATACCATGTCTGTAAAATTTCTTTGATTTCAGGGAAATAGTCTTAATGATATTTTTGAAAATACTTTCTGTTTTATATATGTACTTCCTTCCTTCAGGAATATGAGTTATGCCAAAGTTTGTTCTCCTTCTTCTGCCTTTCATATCTGTTTTCCCTATAATCTCTTCATACTCTTTGTATATACTTTCTAATTTCATTTTTCCCCACTTCTTTCAGACTTTTCTCTATGAGTCTTATTTTTTTTCAAATAGTGTCAGTTCTTCATTAATTTTATTTTTCCTTTCTACTTAATTCCTATTTCCTAGACGTAGTTAGAAAACTAGAAATCACACTAGTTTTTATTTCCTTTTGTGAAATTTATTTCTTATGCACTTGGATATTTACTTTGAGCTGTTCTTTAGTGGTGATATTTTCATTAAACTTTTGAGTTCTTGCTAGCATCTTTGGTGAAGTGAGTAATTTATGTGTCTGCATGCATGTAAACTATGTTTTATTCTTCTCCCATTTCTCTTGCCTGGTTTCTTCCTTTTTACATGAAGTATTTTTTTTTTAATAGAACACCTGGAATGGCTCCTCTTCCTGCCTCCCACCCCGTCTTTAAATAATGAGTTCTTAGATTTTAGTGTTATATTTTTAAAGTTGGATATTACAAAATGCCTTCTGTTCAGGCATTTGAGCCCTCCATTACAAGCATAAGATAATCAGTTTTGAACACTGCAACCTCACCAAGTAGGAATAGGATGGCCACTGTGTTTTAAGGCAGCCTCACAAAAACTGAGACTCTTACCACGTATCAGAATGTGTTTCTTTTCATAGTCTCTAATAAATGCTATATGATCTGCTTTGTTGTTTATGCTTCTCCCAGAAACTGTGTATGCTGTTGGATTATATGTATGGTTAATTATTTTACATAGTTTTTAATACTATGGGGAGAATCATTTGAAATTGTGTTTTCTCGGTAAAACATGGTCAAATATATTGGTAATTTCACGTGTCTCAATATATGATTATCTTCTTTACATCATTACTTGCTACCCTTGAATCCTTATTTCTGAATCATCTCTCAGCTGACTTGAATTGTAAATAGTTTTTTTAGAAAATATTTTTTTGCTGTGTCTGGTCTTGGTTGAGGCAGAAATTCTTGACTACAAAATATTGAATGAGCTAACATAATAAGCTTCAACAGTATTTGATAAATCTATGCATTATGATGCTTATATAAGCAGGGTGGGTAGAACAAATGAAGACCGTCAAGCCAAATCCAGAATTAGTGTTTCTTTTAATGGAGAAAGATTACTGCCCTCTCCGTCAGAGGAGAGCTCAGTGAACTTCACCTGCCTTCACCAGGTTGATGGGTCTTCCTGCCATGGTTCTGTATTAGAGGCTCAGAGTTGGACACAACTGAGCAACTTCGCTTTCACTTTTCACTTTTCATGCATTGGAGAAGGAACTGGCAACCCACTCCAGTGTTCTTGCCTAGAGAATCCCAGGGACGGGGGAGCCTGGTGGGCTGCCGTCTATGGGGTCGCACAGAGTTGGACGTGACTGAAGCGACTTAGCAGCAAGTGTGGTGGCCTGGTTGGCATTGGTGAGAGGAAGCTCATGTGTGGAGCTCATTTCCTGCTACCAGGTACTTTGTTCTGATGCCAGTTGAGCAAACACTGCAGTGCCTGGGGAAGGGGGTTAGTTGACATTTTCAAGGTAGATCATCTTGCCCCCACAGTGAGAGTCTTATGCTGAGTATTCTCATGGAACACAAATAGCTATGCTCTAGGCCCATTTCTCCATGTCTGTCCCTCAGATGTCTTTGTCACCAGTCCTCCAATCTTTCTTCTTTCAGGTCCCTATCCATTTGGCTAAACTTGTAGCCACTGCCCATCAGGCCATCTTTCCTCAGCCAAAGTAGACCGTGGATGTATTGCTTCAAGTTCTACCTGCAGGGAGGAAGTTTCTGCTCCACTGTCTTTTCAGAGACCATCCCTTAGAATGGATATACTACCAGAGTCCACTTATGATTCGTGACAATGAAAGGTCAGTTGGAACTAGGCATCCAAGGTATTCAGACCTTTCTGCATCTTCCTGTATCTTGTATTTCCTAATCTTATATTTCATATTTATATATATATATATGAAATATATATATCATATAACATATATAGATATATATGGTTTGGTTCTCTTGAGGCTTACTCTTTCTGATAAGTGTTCCTACTTTTCATGTAAGAGACTTAGTGAGACTCTGAATTTAATGATGGTAGTAATTTATCACCCCTTGATTTTTGTTTATTTGCTGTCTTAGCCTGGAAGCTGCAATAGACTCAGAAAACTTTTTTGATGTACATAGGAAGTCACTGAGTTTTCATCTTAGCCAGAAAGTAAGACTTTAGAGGTTGAGCACATAATTCTTTTGTTTCTATCCTCTTTTCAGGTTTTCCACATCTCTCACTGTTTCTGTGAGCTTTTGGTATCTTTCCAAAAAATTTCTTTTCAAACAAGAGTTAGTTTCTCATGCTTACACCAAGAACCAGACAAACATGTTCGTATTAGGAAATGGGTGTAGAGAACAGAACCTTAGGAACCTGTGAGAATAATTAATTCTTTAAGTGGGTTGGATATAACTCATGTCCCACTTGATTTTCAAAATACTAATCAGTCTCCAAAATGTTCTTTAAACTTAAAAGGCGTTGACAACAGGTTTCCCAGATCCTCAACAGGAACTTCATTCTAGTGAATGAGGATAATACACAGATAATAATGTTGTCATTTTGAAAATTAGTGAGACCTGAGTTTTTAACTATCTGGATCCTTGGTTCCAAAACAGGAGAAAACAACTGTGGTCGAAAAAGGAATTTATTAGCGGGATATTGAACGGTTCACAGTAACAGTGAGAGTCTTGAACGTCCTGAGAAAGTTATGGGAAGGAACAAAGGCCAACCTGGAAAGCCAAGAGCAAGGTCTAGCCATTGTCTTTTATCGGGGTTAGTTTGGCCACGGGGGCAGTGGGTCCTACCACTGGCAAGACAGCATTGCCACTGGGCACTGCTACCACCACTGCTTTCACTGGCAGCCCTGTAGCCACCGTGAATGAATCCTAAGCACCCCTTGTCTTTGTGTCACTCTCTTCCCATTCAAAGCCTTGAGCTGAAGCAGAGTCTAAGTAGGAGGCTGCTCATTTCTGTAATGGGAATTGTACTCCTTTGGCCCACTTACATGCAGTGTGGAAGTCTTTCTAATTTGCATTCCTTTTCTTCATTTTCTTGCTTTATGGTTCTCACTGGGACTTTTGATACCATGTTTGATACTATTTGTGAACAGTACCAACTGAACCAAAGAGAATGAACTTGTTTCCTTCCTAATCTTGAGGAAAGCATTTAGACTTTCGCTGTTAAATTGAGGATGTTCCTGTTCATTACTCATTTGCTGAGTGTTTTGATCATGAATAGATGTTGAATTTTGTCAATTTTTTTTTATTCTGTTGAGATGATTGTATGTGTTTTTTCATTGTTTACTAGCTGAGTAATTAAATAGATTAAATTTTTGAATGTCAGACAGATCTTGAAATATTTGGCCCTTTTATATATTGCTGTACTCTGTTTGCTAATATTTCATAAGAATTTTAAGTCTGTTTTTCATGAGGGATATTGATCTCATGAATCTTTTGCTTCGTTTTGGTATCAGAGTAATTCTAGCTTCATAAAACTAGTTAGGAAGTGTTCCATCCTATTCGATATTCTGAAAGAGTTTGTGTGAAATGAGTATTAATTCTTTCGTAAAGACTTGGTAGCATCATCCAGTGAAACCATTTGGGCCTGCATTTTGTCTTTGTGGAAACATTTTAAACTATGAATTTGGTTTCTTTAGTAGATGAAGGGATATATGGTGTTGGTATCTCCTTGACTAGTCTTAGGCAGTATGTGTCTTTCATGGAATTTATCCATTTCATCCAAGTTAATTGATTTATTGGCCTAAAGTCATTTATAATTCCCTTATTATTATTTTAATGCTCAAAAGATCTATAATAATGGTCCCTCTCTCATTCCTGACATTGGTAACTTATTCCTTATTTTTCTTGATCAGTCTCACCAGAAACTTACCTATTTTCTTTTCTTTTCAAAGAATCAGCTTTTGATTTTGTTGGTTTTCTTAATTGTTTATTAATTTTCTAGTCATTGATTTTTATTTCTTTATTATTTCCTTCCCTCTGCTTTCCTGGGATCTAATTTGCTTTTCTTTTTTCAGTTTTTTAAGATAGAAGTTTAGTTCACTGACACATTTCTTCTTTTGTAATATGTGCATTTAATGCTGTAAAATTTCCTCAAAGCACTGCTTTAGCTGCATCTCACAAATATTGATATATTGTATTTCATTCAGTTCAAAATATTTTCTAATTCTCTTTTTATTTCTTCCTTAACCCATGGGCTGTTTAATTTTCATATATTTGTGGATCTACCAGATAGCTTTCTTTCATTTTTTTCCCATGTATTTTTGCTGTCTTTGGCTTTTTGATGTGATTTATGGGAAATCACCACCTACCTTTGAGAAGAAGGCACTGGTTTGAGCCACCATTGTATGTGAAATGCCCACAGGCTGCCTCAAGCCTGTGCTGGTGGGCAGGTATATGTATCAGCAGTGGGCTGCTCTCTCTTGGCTGGCATATGAGAAGTGGGGCCAACCGTTCTACCACCACTGCCATGTTCTAGTATTGAGGCCAAAAATTTGTTAAAAGTCTGCATATAAGGCAACCACATCCTCAGTCCTCCTACACCACTGTGTACCTATGAACTCTAGTGGCCAGGCATCTACCCTTATATAAGGAAATGGAATCTTCTTCAAAGAAATCAAATGGTCCCAGAGAAGGCCCTAACGCCAGAGCTAAACTCCTTGCAGGAATTACTGAAGGTAGATTCCTAGGTCACCCTGGTGGATGAATAGACCTATGCAGTGGAGGAGGTAGCCAACTATGCAGTGGAGGAGGTAGCCAACTCTGGTCTCCTCAACACTCTCAATGAAGGCGGCTGATTTAAGACTCATGTCGTATTTCCTATTGACTATCAGCATTCACCACTTAACTTTAGACTTGGCTGTATGTGGCATGCCAGTATTTACAAGAATGAAGAGTTATCAGTTTTGATGTATGTGTAGATGACCCACAGATAAAGAGTAAGATCAGCCCTCTAAAAGATGGTATTTCAGGTATTTAAGGTAAATATCTGAAACCCTTTAAAGAATGACACATTTTCTGCCTTTCTGTCTTCTGACTTAACTTTCTGTGGAGCTGGCCTCAGGTGTTGCCATTTCTCCACCAACACTCAAGTTCTGTACAATTGAACTCAAGTGCTCTGTACCAGAGGTTGGCCAGTGACAGGACTGTCCTGTTCAGTAGAGTCTTAATTTTTAATGGACCAGGACGCTAAAATGTAAATGATCATTTGCTGGGTGACTGGATTAAAGATAATTTCAGTTTTCTTCTTGTTGTACTTCTGTCTTTTCTATCAATAACTTCTCTAAAGTGAATATATATAGCTTTTGTGTTCAGACAAAACGTCTTAAACCATTAAGGCAAAAATTAGCAAAATTGTAAAATAAACGAAAACATCAGATCTGATCTAGTGCACATGACGTAAGGTATAGTCAGTGTGAAACTAGTGATTTAACAGCAAACTGGGTTGATCAGAATTGTCCTAAAGGTGTTTACAAGAGAAGTAATTGACAAAAGCTTTCACTTCTCCACGAAGAACAACTGCAGGAGTCCCACAGAGCGTTGTCTGGCCCTTCTCCGTGGTCAGCATTCCTGAGGAAAGGTAACAGTACACTGTAATCACGGCGTTAACAAGACAAGAGTATCCTAAGCTCTTCAGCTTGGCCCCCTGTTCATCCACTGGTGATGGTGTTCCTGCTGGGGCAGGGGCAGGAGAGTCTGAAAGACAATGTTAAGTTAAGAGAGGAGACAGGTTGCCCGCGTTCCATTACTAACACAGTCTTTCCTGTCCGTCCCGTACACAGGCAGCTGGTGAAGAGTCTTGGGCAGGCTGGTGAAATCGAGCCTGAAACAGAAGGGATACTTACAGAATATGGTGTGGATTTCTCTGATTTCTCTTCAGTAGTTTTAGAATGCCTCCCTCAAGGCCTGCCTTGGACAATTCCACTAGAGGAATTCAGCAGGAGAAGAGATTTAAGGTAAATATCTGAAACCCTTTAAAGAATGACACATTTTCTGCCTTTCTGTCTTCTGACTTAACTTTCTGTGGAGCTGGCCTCAGGTGTTGCCATTTCTCCACCAACACTCAAGTTCTGTACAATTGAACTCAAGTGCTCTGTACCAGAGGTTGGCCAGTGACAGGACTGTCCTGTTCAGTAGAGTCTTAATTTTTAATGGACCAGGACGCTAAAATGTAAATGATCATTTGCTGGGTGACTGGATTAAAGATAATTTCAGTTTTCTTCTTGTTGTACTTCTGTCTTTTCTATCAATAACTTCTCTAAAGTGAATATATATAGCTTTTGTGTTCAGACAAAACGTCTTAAACCATTAAGGCAAAAATTAGCAAAATTGTAAAATAAACGAAAACATCAGATCTGATCTAGTGCACATGACGTAAGGTATAGTCAGTGTGAAACTAGTGATTTAACAGCAAACTGGGTTGATCAGAATTGTCCTAAAGGTGTTTACAAGAGAAGTAATTGACAAAAGCTTTCACTTCTCCACGAAGAACAACTGCAGGAGTCCCACAGAGCATTGTCTGGCCCTTCTCCGTGGTCAGCATTCCTGAGGAAAGGTAACAGTACACTGTAATCACGGCGTTAACAAGACAAGAGTATCCTAAGCTCTTCAGCTTGGCCCCCTGTTCATCCACTGGTGATGGTGTTCCTGCTGGGGCAGGGGCAGGAGAGTCTGAAAGACAATGTTAAGTTAAGAGAGGAGACAGGTTGCCCGCGTTCCATTACTAACACAGTCTTTCCTGTCCGTCCCGTACACAGGCAGCTGGTGAAGAGTCTTGGGCAGGCTGGTGAAATCGAGCCTGAAACAGAAGGGATACTTACAGAATATGGTGTGGATTTCTCTGATTTCTCTTCAGTAGTTTTAGAATGCCTCCCTCAAGGCCTGCCTTGGACAATTCCACTAGAGGAATTCAGCAGGAGAAGAGATTTAAGGTAAATATCTGAAACCCTTTAAAGAATGACACATTTTCTGCCTTTCTGTCTTCTGACTTAACTTTCTGTGGAGCTGGCCTCAGGTGTTGCCATTTCTCCACCAACACTCAAGTTCTGTACAATTGAACTCAAGTGCTCTGTACCAGAGGTTGGCCAGTGATGCCTTGTGAGCTACACCTAGCCTATTGCCTGTTTACTCACAGCCTTGAGCTAAGAAGGCTTCCTAGGTGGCTCAGTGGTAAACAATCCATCTGCCAATGCAGGAGACACCAGAGACGTGGGTTCCATCCCTGGGTCGGGAAGATCCCCTGGAGAAGGAAACGGCAACCCACTCCAGTATTCTTCCCTGGGAAATCCCATGGACAGAGGATCCTGGTAAGCTACAGCCCATGGAACTGCAAAGAGTCAGACATGACTGAGCACACTTGTATGCACTTGTGAGCTAAGAATGGTATTTATATTTTTCATGGTTGAAAAAAATGGAAACAATAATTTTTAATGAAAATTATATAAAATTCAAATTTCAGCATTCATAAAGTTGTGCTGAAACTTAGCCATGCTTATTTGATTATATATTGTCTTTGGCTGTTTTTTTGCAATACAATAGCAGGGTTGAATAGTTGCAACAGAGGCCATATGGTCTGCAAAGCCCAAGATATTTGCTGTCTAGCCCTTTATTGAAAATGTGTGCTGACTCTTCTTCTAGACCATTCTAATTTCAATGGGTACAGTTGCCACCTTCTTTTCTCATTGCTAAGCCCCATAGGTCTAGTCCAATAAAGACAATATTATCTTGTTAGAAGTGCCCTCCTTTATATGGGCCTCTTCAGGCACAGAGCAAAGGATTCAAGACTTCTGTGCTTGGAGCTTCATTTTAAAGCTTTACTTTTAGGTCTGGAATTTGTTGGAAAGTACTTTTGTGGTATTTTTTTTAACAACATCTTCTTTGAAGATGTTTCTTCATTGTGGGATGTTAGTTCTTTTCTGATATTTCTCTTCAGAATTTGGTTTCAGTGCTGGCATTCATGTTGGATGCCACATGGAGATATTCAGAACCAAGAAACTTTTCATACAACCCACTGAGGCCGTGGAAGGTTTTTTGCTAAGGTCATCCCGTGTCAGAGTCTTTTCTACCACCACACTTGCTCACTTCATGTAGCTGAACTTATGATACCTTAAGCTTGTGGCGCCTATTACTCCACCTAGTTTAAGAATCCTCCTTTCTGGCTCCCTCTTGCTTTTGTATCTTTTAGGAATTTACTTCTTCTTCTTTTTTTTTTTTTTTCCCTTTTCTTGCCAAGGGTAGGCAAGGAAAAGGAGTTGATGGTTCCCTTTCCTACTTGTTAGGCTCAGATGGAACACACATTATATTTGAAGTCAGCTTTCAGCAGTAACCATTGTTCATAGAACTGCTTCTGGTCAGTTATCTTGTCAAGGATTTTGGGATCCTGAGGCCATAATCGTATTACTCTCTCTGAACCTTCATATTCTCATATATAAATGGAGGGACTTGTTTTCTGAAATCTTTTCCTAAATCTTGGAATCTATTAAAAAATAAGAAAAAAATAGAATGGATGACTGAATTTTGTTGTTTGAAGTTTAAGTTAGTAGAGCTAATCCTCCGTAGCTATCGACATTTTAAATGTGCCTACCCTTTCAATTCATGCTATTCAAGGAAGTATATTAGGGTACATGTACATGAATGTTTGTTGCTACCTTATTGTAAAAGTGACACTGCTGATGTCCACTAGTAAAGGAATGGTTACATAACCTATGTCATATCAATAAGCTAGCATTCTCTGCCACTGTAAAAAAGAAGCTAGACCCATGTGGACTTTCCTAAAAGAATGGCCATCATATATTGCAAAGTGAAAGAAGCAAGTTTCAGAACAGTAAGAATATGAGCCTAGTTTTTAGTAGTCAAATTATATAAAAACTATGTAAATGTATATGTATAATATACATGTATACATAAAAGTATATATATATATATTTTAAAAAGTCCTGGAAGGAAACACATCAATCTCCTGACAGTGATTATTGTGCATGGACTCAGTGAAGTGGTAGGAGGTATGGAGGCAGTATTTTACTTTTCATTTTATAAATTGCTCTATTATTCAAGTTATTTAAACAAGTAACCTTTATAACTTTTTAAAATTATGAATGGAAATATCAGAAGAGAGAGGTGCTCAATCTTTCCAAGCCTGACTCCTAGTGTGCAGGTAAATAATAAGTCATGCCAATAGTCCCTGCAGCCAGTATTGCTCAATTCCCCTCTCATGACCCCACATTACCTTTTTCTTTGGCCTCTGTTACCTTCCGAGTTAGACCACAGACTAGGAGGTCTTGTTCTGCAGAAGGCTTCTGTTAAAACACACCTATGTGTCCTGCAAAAGGATCCAAAGATTTAGGAAGCCTGTGGAATGCTCTCTGCTGTTAGCATAGTAACAGGGATTTTTTTTTTTTTCACTTTTGTAAATATCATTTTTTGCCTATCACTATCTTTTTTAAAAATTTTATTTATTTATTTTAATTGGAGGATAATTACTTAACAGTATTATGATGGTTTTTGCCATACATCAACATGAATTGTTACAGGTATACATGTGTTCCTCCCACCTCTGAACCCTCCTCTCACCTCCCTTCCCACCCTATCCCTCTGGATTGCCCCAGAGCACCAGCTTTGGGTGCCCTGCTTCATGCATTGAACTTGCAGTGTCATCTGTTTTACATATGGTAATATACATGTTTCAGTGCTATTCTCTGAAATCATCCCACCCTTGCCTTCTCCCACTGAGTCTAAAAGTTTGTTCTTTATGTCAGTAACAGGGTTTTTTTGGAAAAAAAAAACAAAACACTTTAACTTCCAGGAGGTTTTTCCCTGTCCATTATCCTCTAGAATTGTTTTTTAAAATTCAAATCTTACTCTTTTGTTTTTACTCCTTTGGCTTAAAATCTTTCACCTGCTTGTGATGCCTAAAGTGGTAACCTCTAAACTTTGTTGGACATGCATTTCCTGTAACTTCTGTGCCTTTATTCTAAAATTACAAGTGTATGTACTACTTTACCAATTTATTATGTGTTATTAACATACATAAAAGTGGAAAAATAAGAATGAAACAAATTTTATTTTATTTTACTTTAAAATGGTAGAGAAAGATGTTCATATTAGCATTAATCTTTTGGTGAAAGCAATGTGATTGAATATTTTATTTTTTTATTTTGCTTGAGCAACTTGCAATATGGAAATACAAAGGTCTGAGTGTAAGTTTTTTATATTTTGATACTTTGGTTTGGTTTTAATGGTTATCATAACTGAAAAAGATGCCTCATATCTTAGGAAGAAATGAGCTGAACTCACTAAATCATGATACTCATTTTTCAATCCTATTCACTGATCATATTCAGATTCATTTTGAAATCCATCTAATAGACTGCCACCTTTCATGATGTCAGTCCTTTCTTGTGGGCAAATTGAAAGGTGCTACATTTTTAGAGTTTTAAAAAATGGTTTCATTATCTTCAATTATTTTTCAGTTGGCATCTTTAAAAACTACTTATAAAATTACATGAGAAAATTTAAGTGTACAGATACGAGCAGTTTGGTAGCTTATAAGATTAGGTCATTTTAGGTCCCCAAATTGTGTAATAATGAAACATTTCAAACATCCATTTTTAGAATTTTATATTAAAAACTTGAGTTTCTTGTTTTATTTTGCTTTCAAAAAGCAATAACTTTTAAAAATCATTGTTAAAAGATCACATTTACTTGAAGGGACAGATTAAGTGTATTTTTTTTCTAAGTATCTGCTAGGGAACATATGATTGACAGTCATTGTTTTGAAATCATAATGTGGCTGATGATGAATTCATGTTAGGAGCAGAAGAAAATGTCAACTTTGCTATTTTCATGGTATTAGTGCTATTACTATTATTAGTTTAATATTATCTTCAATCTGGATCTTTGAAATAGTCTTTTTTTAGCCGTGTACCTATTTTGTAAGGATTAACTTTGCTAAAACCATAAATCCATGGTACTGGCCATGTGTAATTACCCACTGTTCATAGTTGGCTGAAAATAAAAGAACGAACAAATGTGCCAATATCATTGCCTTTTGTGTTCTGGAACACCTGAGGTTCACCTCATTTACCACCTGATCCACACATCTTGTGAGTATGCCAGGGTTATTTCATGTGTTTATGTAGCCACAGTAAATAATTTCCTGTTTTTTTTACAATCAAAAATAGAGAAGTACTTAGTATGCTGAAGGATTTGGATCTGATTACCTTTTCCTCTCTTTTGATTTGTCTTGTAATAGATTTATTTCATTTTTCTATCAACAAATATTTATTGAACACCATCCACGGGCAGTAGAAATTCAACATGAGTAAGAGTAGATAATGCTTTCTGTTCTTGTGGAACTCTTGTCTTGGAGCAATAGTCAAATATGGAATTATAATGGAAGAGAGATACTTGGTACAAGAATTTATAATACTCATTTCTTCTGCTCAGAGGTTCAGTGCCCTCAAAGAGGTTTTGCCAATATTTTTCTAGGAAAGTCAAAAGAACTAGGAATGAATCCTAATATACCCTAAGAAACATGTTATGATTAAATAATACATATTCTGTAAACTCCTAAATCAAACTTTTTTCCTTTTCCTCTCTTCTTCTCTCTATGGCGGTTTAGTTGCTAAATTGTGTTTGACTCTTGCGACTCCATGGACTGTAGGCCACCAGGCTCCTCTGTCCGTGGGATTTTCCAGGCAAGAGTACTGGAGTGGTTTGCTATTTCTTTCTCCAGGGTATCTTGCCGACCCAGGAATCAAACTCGGGTCTCCTGCATTGCACGCAGACTTTACCAACTGAGCTATGAGGGAAGCCTCTTGTGTTTATATATATATATAAATAAATAATATGTGTACATATATATACCAAGTGTACTAAATCAGTCACTGGAAATGCAAAGGCAAGTAAGGCCCAGCCCTTGTTCTTCATGACTTTACTGTTCGCAGGAAGGCAGATTTATACTCAGATAAATTACAGCAGAGAATGGCAAGTCCTATAATATCCGTATGAACAAATTGGCAATGTCATTGGTGCTAGAGCTGAGATCTGAGAAACGAGCAGGCATTTCTAGAACTAGAGTGACTAAGTTTAGTGGCAGGCTGTGGCTGCAGAAAGGGTGGGGTGTTCCCTTAAGCCTCCCTGGTCTACTGTAACAGGGCTCACAACTCCCATGGTTTTGATGGCTTCTTGACCCCCTCTGCTGGGCCGCCCTGCCGTGGAGCCTGTGATGTTGCCCTGGCTCTAGCTACGTAAGGACTTCTACATACCCGTTTAGGTTTGGTATTTGAACAATTATATTTGGAACAGAAAAGTTCCATCAATCTTTAAACCTCATAATCCAATTATGTCAGTAAAATTCCAGTTTTTTAGTCCAGTGGAATTGGGGTAATATTTTGCAAACTGAAGTTGAGAGAAATAGTGTTTATTTTGAAAAGAAAAATGGTTGGTTAGCAGTTTTCAAGAAGGAAGGCTGGTGTGAACTCCTGGGAGGAGTCTGGCCCTTCTGATTGGGAGCACCATTTTTCTGGACCTTGGGCATCAGTCTCTGGAGAATTGGTACTTGCATGGCCTAACCTGCAGCTCTCCTTAGCAGGGCATTTCAGGTTAAAAAAAAAGCAACACCAATACTGCAAACCTTTGGGGATCAGGAGGAGAATATATCCAAGGAAACTGCTTAAAGGGGGTTGCACCAGAAGCCCAAGAAACCCCAAGGTTATTTCTGAGACTGGCTCCAATTATTTCCAATTTCATTCATATTGTTTTGCTTCCTTGGTTGCTAAACTGAAACCAAAGCTTAAAAGCTTAATTAAAGTAGAAAGTGAAAACCTAAATTATTGGAGGGGGAAAATACCATGCTAAACTGATTTTTATACTTCAGTAGTATTGTAGAAGTTTGGATCATGTCACTTTTCAGTAAAACCATGAGCTTCCTTAAAGTGGAGGTGATTTCTATAATTTTTCACAGCAGAACTTGTGGATATCTATTTCTTTACTATTCCCTCAATAAAAAGGAAGCCCAGTGACCTCCACTGGACCATTACAAATGCAAAACTTGGCACTTAAAATTGCTTGCTCTAAATTTTCCAATTGCTTTCCCTTTTTTTTTTCCATTTAGTGTTGTTCTGCCAACTAGTGATTTTATTATTATAAACAGGACATTGTATTCACTTTTAAGAAGAAATATGAAGCTGGAGGTAAAATTACAAACTGCACCTTCTCAGCTGCCAAAATAGAAAACAATGAGCTAAAAATACTGAGCACAGAAAGGGTGTTGTGGTGAGAAATATTGAAATATCTTCAGGATGGAACTGTTCCAGATAGACAGAAATTTCCTCTCACTCCAGGTAAAACCAACCTTGAAATAGCAACTTGAAAGGAGAGACATATAATACTAACCTCTTTTAGGTCAAGCCTCTTGTGGGAAAGCTTTCAAACATAAGTAACATTAAATGACTAATGATCTTGCTGTTTATCAGGAAGTCCAGTCTGATTAAATTGCCATTTAGAAAAGGTCCCTCTGGTGAGGGAGTGTGGCAGCATAGAAAGAGCACTGGAAGTCAGGGACTAGCTGGGTGACCTTGGGAAAATCAATTACATTTGGGGAAACAGTGAGCACAGATGAAACTGGTTTCATCTTTGGTAAAATAGATTATTTGACCAAGTTAGGTTTTCCAAAAGGTGTTGGTAGGCTGCAAGTTCTTTGGGATTTTAATATGTGCTATGGAGAAAAAAGATTCCGTGGCCACCCTGTTTTGGAAAACATTGGGTTAATAATTTCTTACAACATTTTTTCTTGTGGATCATCTCATGAAACTAGTGTTCCTTAGTATACACTATGAAATGGCTAAACTAAATATTTCACAATGTAATAGGTCTAATGGTGTGTGACTGTGTTTGAGATGTCCTTTCTGAATTATTCAGAGCAAAATTCTTGGATTTGAAAGAAAGTGGTATTCCACTGGTGATTATCTGCCACATTTATCTGACAAATATTGACTGCTTCACTGTGGGCAACAGAAGGAATTCAAGAACTGTGCTTTAAAAGCAGTCTTTAAAGCACTCTCAGCTCTTCCATTGCCAAGGGAACCCCTTTTTTTCTTGCCTGGTGGAAAGCAAAGTTTAATTGTGTTAGCTGCTTAGTCGTCTCCAACTGTTGCAACCCCATGGACTGTAGCCTGCCAGGCTCCTCTGTCCGTGGAATTTCCCAGGTGAGAATACTGGAGTGGATTGCCTTTTCCCTCTCCAGGGCATCTTCCTGGCCCACGGATTGAACCTGGGTCTCCTGCATTGCAGGTAGACCCTTTACTGTCTAAACCACCAGGAAGCCTGGAGGAAGCTGTCATTGTCATTTGAAACAGCAATGCTGTTCCCTTCATATAAATCCCAACTCACTGTTTATGAAAATACATGAAACTCATAGATAGTAACAAAGATGACTGAGTCTGAAAGTAGATCCACAACTAGATATTCATAACTATAAGTACTTGAGCAGTTTGTTAACATAAAATTTATATAGATAAGTAGCACTAAATCTCAAAGAAAATAAATAGCCAAAGATTAGTAGATTTTATCTGAACAGGTAGAAAAACGTCTGTTGACAGAGAAGACAGTATTTGAACTTATACTCAGAAATAATTTTGTACCATTTTGCAAATATGAATGCATAGGAAAGATGATTAATTTCTATACATTCTAAATATATAAAATTTGTTTGGAAGTTACACTGTAATGATTAAAAAAAACTTATTTTTATGTGGGTGGCTGAGGATTTAGAGTAAACTAGTAGGATTTAGGGATAATTAAATGTCAGAGTGGCAAATTCTCTGAAATGTTTTTTATATTGAGATATTCAAATACCATAAAATTCATCTTTTTAATATACAATTTGACAACTTATTGGACATTCTTAAAATTATGCAACCATCACCACTAATTTCAGAACACTTTCACCCCTTGCAAAAGAAATCCTAGACTTATTGGCAGTCGGTTCCTGTTCCCTCTCCACCCTAACTCCTAGCAACAGTTAATCTACATTCTGTCTCTATGAATTTCCCTATTTTGGACATTTCATATAAGTAGATTCATGTAATAAGTGGCCTTTGTATTTGGCTTCTTTAACTTGGCATAATATTTTCAAGATTCACCCCTCCTATAGCTTGTGTCAATATTTCAACCCTTTTTATGGCTGAATAGTATTCCACTGTATGGATATACCAAATTTTGTTTACCCATTTGTTGATGGCCATTTAGGGTGTTTCTAGTTTTTTTGGGGGGGGTGTTTCTAGTTTTTAATGGTTATAAATAATGCTGCTGTGAATATTTGTGTACAGATTTTTGTGTGTACCTATGTTTTCAATTCTTTTGAATGTATACCTAGGAGTGGAATTGCTGGTTCATGTAGTCACTTTATATTTAACCTTTTGAGTAACTCAAACTTTTTTCCAAAGTGACTACACAGCTTTACATTCCTACTAGCAGTCTGTGAGTGTCCTAATTGCTCCATGTTTTCACCAACACTTGTTATCTGTATTTGCAGTTATAGTGAGTCATACAGGTATGGAGTAGTAGCTCTTTGACAGTATCTTGCTGATAACATTCACTGGGTGGATTGATTCTATTATCATTATAAACTGTCCTTTTTGTCTCTAGTAACAGTTTTTATCTTGAAATCTATTTTGCTATTAGTTTAGGTACTCTGGTCTTTTTGATTATTGTTTGCATCTGTATCTGTATCAAAAAGGTATACCTATATCTCTTCCATTTTAAATGATATAAGTGAAAAATAGATTTAAGGGACTAGATCTGATAGATTGCCCGATGAACTATGGATGGAGGTTCGTAACATTGTACAGGAGACAGGAATCAAGACAATCCCCAAGAAAAAGAAATGTAAAAAAGCAAAATGGCTGTCTGAGGAAGCTTTGCAAATAGCTGTGAAAAGAAGAGAAGCCAAAAGCAAAGGAGAAAAAGATATACTCATTTGAATGCAGAGTTCCAAAGAATAGCAAGGAGGGATAAGAAAGCCTTCCTCAGCAATCAATGCAAAGAAATAGAGGAAAACAATAGAAATGGGAAAGACTAGAGATCTCCTCAAGAAAATCGGAGATACCAGGGGAACATTTCATGCAAAAATGGGCTCAATAAAGGACAAAAATGGTATGGACCTAACAGAAGCAGAAGATATTAAGAAGAGGTGGCAAGAATACACAGAAGAACTGTACAAAAAAGATCTTCACGAACCAGATAATCACGAAGGTGTGATCACTCACACTCACCTAGAGCCAGACATCCTGGAATGTGAAGTCAAGTGGGCCTTAGAAAGCATCACTNCTGATGTGAAGAGCTGACTTATTTGAAAAGACCCTGATGCTGGGAAAGATTGAGGGCAGGAAGAGAAGGGTACGACAGAGGATGAGATAGTTGGATGGCATCACTGACTCAATGGACATGGGTTTGGGTAGACTCTGGGAGTTGGTGATGGACAGGGAGGCCTGGCGTGTTGTGGTTCATGTGTTTGCAAATAGTCGGACACAACTGAGTGACTGAACTGAACTAATGTGTGAACTCTTGAAAATCACCTCCCTATCTCCCTAAGGTTTGTTATTGTTGCTATTTTTATTGCCCTTTGTGACTTCACTGAAATAATTCTACTTGTGTAGAGTCTGTATTCTTTGTTGTGTGAATTCACTAAAATTTCTGCTTTGCTAGCTTAATGGTCAGCTAATGAATGAATGGAGATTTTCTTAAATGCTTTGAACCAATAGTCTCCTAGCCTTTGCTGAGAGCCGCTGTGCATGTATTGATTGGGTCATACCTCCAATGTTCAGATGTGCACTTTACAGCTCTGCCTTAGTCTTCACTTCCTGCTGTGCACAGCTTCAAGGTCAACCAGAGGTGAGAGCTTAAGTCCTTTTCTGGTGTCTCTTGGCCTGTACGCAGCCTTATGCATGTGTGCAGCTGTCTCAATCCCCAGGAATATGTCAAGTCTTCGCAAAGACTCTTGGGGAGTCCTTTAACTTTTTTGGGTAGCTTCTTATCTTCCAGCTGTTACTGCTATCTCAGAAATCTGTGATGTTAAATAATTGCTGTTGACTGTTTTTAGCAAGCACCTCTGAGGCTATAAAGCTTTTTGCATGGGAGTTAGATATGAGTCAGGTCAAAGTAACATGAATGGGGTTTTTCAGGGAACTGCCAGACAACTCCCATAATGACAAGAATGCAGATTTTGGTGATCTTCTGAACCGTTCTGTCCCCTCCAGTGGCTGCTAGGCTGTTGGTTTTCACCAGAATTAGAAAGCTGTTGGTTTTCAAGGCTACCTCAGAGCTGGGGAGAGGGCCATGGGAATAAGGCAAGTAAAACCGTACAGAGCTCACTGTTCTAATTGAAATTCATCTTTTTTTCTTGAATAAATGTACATCAGATTTTTATAGGCCTCTGGTTAATTTCTGGAATTATGAAAAGGTGCATTTTAACCATTTCACCAGTGTTACTGAAGCTTGTATGGAGAGGTCCATACCCTGCCAGTCCCACTGCTCTCATTCTCAAGTCTCTTCATTCTTTAATGCCAGGGATGGGGCTAAAAGGAGACAAGTTGCAGCAGAAAGTTTTGAGAAAGAAGCAAACCTTCACTGAAGATAACAGAGAAGAGAAAGAATTTGAAAATAAGGGCCATGAGAAGTAAATAAATGTATGGGCAAATCATTCTTAACATTTAGAAATGTTGGACAGCTTGACATCTGTATCAATGGAGTGAAATTAACAAATTTATTGATAATAGAAAAAGAGGGGGATAAATTTCTTAGCTTTCTGGGCAATATCTTGTTCTATACTTAACCCTTCATCTTTCCCCAAACATTTTACTCCATGGTAGTTCTCTATCTTGCCCTTGCCCTGTACTGCATTTCATCCATTTTTCAGGCCCCATCTTTACTACTGTGAATCTTTTGACATCTCACTCTGATGAAAGTATTAGTCATGCCCCGTTCTTCTTTCCCTTGACCATTTGTTCATACCTATGTTATAACTCTTGCCATACTGTATTTCTAATTTACCTGTGTACAGCTCTCTCTTTCTGATGGAGAGCAGTGTCCTCAAGAGCAAGGACTAGATCTTACTCGCCTTTCTGTTTCTAGAAACTAATTGGTATATAATAAATCATATATGTATATGTATGTATAAGATAAAGGAGAAGAAGACAAAAAGGGTTTTATATAGAAGTTTGGAGAATGTGTTAATGTATTCAGAACTGAACTGAATGTGTTTTTAAGCAAGAATAGGAATCATTGCTATTTCTTTTTGAAATTCCTAGGCAAAAATATAGATAAAACACAGTCCAGTGCCTTTAAAAAAGAAGTTGTTAAGATGTTTTCCTATCTGATTTTAACACTAAAGAGTAAAGTGTTAACATTACTATAATAAAATAAGGCACAACTTCTATTTCTGACAAAGATGGAGTAAACGCATTCTTCCTGGCTCTTTGTGATAACAACTATAAACATGGGGCATAACACAACAAACACGTATAGGAAGGTTCTGAAAGGAGGGGAAGAGAAGGTAGACTGCCTAGGGGGTCTCCGGACTCGAGGGCCAGCATGCCAGTGATCCCCTGGTTTTCTTATTGTCTCCTACATATCCTAAATAGGGTACTGTGGAAATTGCCAACCTGGAATGGCCAAAAAGCACAGGAAAAGCGATCTCCAAGAGAAACCTTTCTGTTCTAGCCAAGAGACAAAGAAAAGGGTGGTCTAAAACAGAAAAGCTTTTTAGCAGTGCTCACCATACTCCAACCAAATGCCAGTGGAAAAGATACACACACGCACACCGTGATTTCTGTGGGCCTGGGCACAGTGTTAACAGTCTACACCCCACCCCATCGTATCTCATGAAATCATGCCGCAGTGCTCCAATTGCTCCCTCCCTCCGCCCCATTTGGTGATGTCTGTGGAGCCATGCAGGGACTTAATCTTCCATTCTGCCTGCCACATTGCAGGTGACGCTGTTTCCTGCTTAGGGAGATGTCTGCGGATCTGAGCAGGAGACTAATCTTCCCTCCCCTGCCCAGAAGAAGTGGTTGGTGGTGCTCTGATTCCTCCGCCACAGTGGTGTCAGTGAAACTAAGCATGAAGCCATTCCTCCTTCCCCTCCTAAGTAGAAGCAGGCATGCTCCAATTCCCTAACTGCGATAGTATCACTGGGGCCAAGCAGGGAGCTCACCTGTTCCCATCCAGTGGAAGCAGACTATTCTGTTTCCCCCACATGGGTAGAACCGACAGAACTACGAGTGGAGCTGACCTTTCCACTGTCCAGTAAAAGGAAGCATTTTCCTACTGTCCCCTGAGAGCACTACCAGCAGCTTCCAATGATGAGATGAGCCTCCATTCCTGCCTGGCAGCAAAGAGACTATTGGTCAGGGCCACTCACCATAACATCCTTGCCTGGTGTCAGTGGAACTCAGGGCAAGCTGAGCCTCTGTCTTCTGCCAGCATAAACAACGTGGTGAGAGAGGGATATTTAGCACTTACCTGCTTCCCTCTCCTTGTGTCAACAGGGATTTGAGCTTCTGCCCCCAAATTATAGTGACAAAGTAGTGTACATCAGACTTTAGCTTTTCCTATTCCTGATAGCAGTGGGGCTTAGTGGGGAACTAGGCTTATACCCAGCTAATAATGGTTGATAACTTCCCAAATTTGGCCAAAGACAAGCCCGCAGACTCTGAACTTTGCATGCCCTATAAGGAAAAGCACACTCCTCCCGTGTGACTTCTGCTCTCAGTTCGTGCATGCAGTGTTGCTTTGCTTCTGACACCAGATGTGTGTAAGAGCAAATCTTTGTCACCTTTGGTCAGACAAAGGAAAAGTGATCACAGGAAAAAACATTAACTAGGATAGCTGCGGTCAAAAATACAGATAACAAGTGTTAATGAGGGTGCAGAGAAATTGAAATCCTCACAGATTGCTTGTGTGAATGTAAAATGATGTATCCACTTTGGAAAACTGTTTGGCAGTCCCTCAAAGGGTTAAACATAGAGGTAATAAGCCATCAATTTGGCCGTTAAAGAATTAGAAACATATCTATCCAAAAACTTAAATGTGGATGGATAACAGTGTCTCCTTAATAGCCAAAAGATGGAAACAACCTAAATGCCCATCAGCTGTAAATGGGTTAAGGCTACGTGGTGCATTCATTCATTGGAATATTTTTTGGCCGCAAAAAGAAATGAAGTACAGATACATGCTGCAACATGGAGGAAACCTGAAGACATAACGCCAAGCTAAAGGAACCAGACATAAAAGGTCACATGGTGTACTACAGATAAGAAACTCACATAGTAGTGGCTAGGGGCTACAGGGAAGGGGTAGATGTGAAGTAAGTGCTAATGGGCATGGAGTTTCTGTTTTGGGTGATGAAAATATTATGAAGGTAGGTAAGGGAAATGATTATGTAACTCTGAAGTGTCCATGTGATTTATTTCCAATTAGCAGTAATTATGCCTTGAATAAACCTCACTGGTTGCAGTACTACAGCTGTACAAAGCTTGAATTGTATATTTTAAAGAGTGAATTTTATGGTGTGTGAATTATATCTCAATAAAGTTATTATTAAGGGCTTTCCTGGTGGCTCAGTGGTAAAAAATCTGCCTGCCAATGCAGGAGACATCGGTTCAATCCCTGGTCTGTGAGGATCCGACGTGCCACGGAGCAGCTAAACCTATACACCTCAACTATTGAGCGTGTGCTCTAGAACCCGGGAACCACAACTACTGAACCCTCTTACTACAACTGCTGAAACCTATGTTCTAGAGCTCGTGTTCACAGCAATGAGAAGCCTGCATGCCACAACTCGAGAAAAGTTTGGGCAGCAGTGAAGACCCAGCACAGCCAAAAAAATATAAATAAATAAAAAAATTTAAAAACCATTGTTAAAATTCAATACATGTAATCTATCATGCCAACAGAATAAGATCCCATCAACTATTACAGAAAAGGCATTTGGAAAAAATTCAACACGCATTCATACCAAAAGCTCTCAGCAAACTAGACAAAGAAAAGAACATTCTTAGCTTGATAAAGATCATCTACAAAAAAACCTATGGGCGATAGGCACATCGATATATGAAACAGAATAGAAAGCTCAGGATTAGTTCCACACAAATATGCCCAATTAATTTTTGACAGAGGATCAGAAGCAATTCAATGGAGGAAAGATAGCCTTCCAGCAAATGATGTTTGTTGGAGGAATTGAGCATATATAGACAAGTGAATGATCCTTGACCTAAACCTCATGCTTTAGGCAAAAATTAACTGAAAATGGGCTTCATTATAAACTATAAAACTCACAGAGAAGTGTATAGAATGTTTGTATGATAGAAGGTTAGTAAAGGGATGGCTTCTACTTTGCCACTTCCCTGGTGGCTCAGTGGTAAAAGAATCCACCTGCCAATGCAGGAGACACGAGTTTGATCCTTGGTTCAGGAAGATCCCCTGGAGGAGGAAATGGCAACCGACTTCTGTACTCTTCCCTGGGAAATCTCATGGACAGAGGAGCCTGGCAGGTTTCAGTACTTGGGGTTGCAAAGAATCAGACACAACTGAACACATATGCTTCCACACTTCAGAAGAGTTCCTAGACTTGACACAAAAAGCACAGTCCATGTCAGGAAAGATTGATAAATTGGTTCTCAGTGACATTTGAAGTTTTTGTTTTTCTGTGAAAGACTCTGTTAAGATGAAAAGACAAGCTAGACTGGGAGAAAATGTTTGCAAACTGCATATCCAACAAAGGAATAGTATCTACAATATGTAGAGAACCCTTAAAACTCAAAGGTATAAAAGCAATCCAGTTAGAAAATTGGCAGGAAACACATGCTGCTTATGGCAAATGCATAAACAAAAAAATGTTTAAGAACTTCCCTGACTTTGGTCCAGTGGCTAAGACTCCACGCTGCCAATGCAGGGTGCCTGGGTTCAATCCCTAGGCAGGAAACTAGATTCCACGTGCCACCACTGAGAGTTTGCATGCTGCAACTAAAGATCTCCCTACTGCAGTGAAGATCAAAGAACCTGAGTGCTCCAGCTATGACCTGGTGCAGCCAAATGAATAAATAAATAATAAATATTTTTTAAGTTGAATATCATTAGCCACTGCTGCTGCTGCTAAGTTGCTTCAGTCGTGTCCGACTCTGTGCGACCCCATAGATGGCAGCCCACCAGGCTCTGCCACCCTTGGGATTCTCCAGGCAAGAACACTGGAGTGGGTTGCCATTTCCTCAGGCTCCACTTGCCGGGGTTCTGCCCCAGTTGTATCCACAGTATCTGAAGTGTGACGGCATCGATGAATGAATGATTTAGAGAGATAAAGAAAGAATGTTGCAAATAAGAAAATAGAGGAGAAAAAGAGATTGATATTCCTTAGTTTACACAGAAAGTCAGTAAAGCCCCAAGACAAGGACTTGCTCTGTTCAGGGAGGCTGCAGGTGCCCTCCCGGTCTCCCGAGGGAGTGAAGACACAGAGCACCTTCCCATTCAGGTCTTAGAAGCCCAGGCAGGAAAGTGAATGCAGAGAGCCTCTACGCTCCAAGGGATCAGCCTGAAAAAAGAGGCTAAGAGAGAGAAAGAGAAAGAAAGACACGGGGAGACCAACCTGCTTCAGTGACGAGGCCTGTAACTTTATTTTCAAAAGGGACTTTTATGCCTTGACTTGTACGTAGAGGGAAATGAAAGCTGCAAGGTCATGCAGAATCAGCCCAAACACTCTAGCAGTTTTGCCTTTATCAAAACCAGGATTTTCTCTGCATATCTTTCCCATAAACAATGTTGTGTACATTATCTTCTGGCCTTGGAGGCCTGTGGACATTTTATGACCCTCTTTTGATAAAGGCTGCTCAACCAGAAAACTTATTTTCCCTCAAAGTATTTTTTCTTTATATTTCTAATCTATGTGAGCCTCAGAAAGTATTAAACAGAGTTACATTTCTCAGGGAGCAAAGGTGCAGTGAGTTACAACAAAGAAAGAACCAATTAGCTCAAAGGTCTGATGTGGTTAATTTCAAGGCTACACTTGTTTTTCTTATATGCCAACTATGTAAACTAATGCACTCCCAGGTGCACAGTGAATAAGGGATATGGGAATTTGGCAGCAAGCATTGGCTCAACAGTGAAATCCTACATTAGCACTACTCTAATAGTTTTTAACTCTTCGAAAGTCTCTATATTTTCAGAATGTTTTAGGCTTTCCGTGCCTCTCACAGTTGGGAGACTGTGAACAATCACAAGTGTAGCAGCAAGAGTCTGGATAAACTTGTCAGGCAAGCTAAAAAGCCATCAGAGGGATTTGAATTGAAACACTCCTATCGTATCCAGGAGACTTATTAACTAAAGCCGTAAGTTAACATTTTCCAGAAAAAGGTGGTCAGGGATAGCCCCCTGTTAATGTCAGAAGAGTTGGTGAAAGACATGAAATAGTAAGACAGACGAGTCCTGAAGCCTTGCTTATCAGGTCTCTTCCACATGACCTTGTCATGGGTGGGATCTCCCGTGCTGGGTCTCGGCACTTCTCCAATGCATGAAAGTGAAAAGTGAAAGTGAAGTCGCTCAGTCGTGTCCGACCCTTAGCAGCCCCATGGACTGCAGCCTACCAGGCTCCTCCATCCATGGGATTTCCAGGCAAGAGTACTGGAGTGGGGTGCCATTGCCTTCTCCGTCATTAGCCACGAGAAAATGCAAATTAAGTCTACAATGAAAATACCAGTACTTACTTATGGCTAAAGTAAAAGCAAAAACCAAAGTCTGTGAGAAGTTCCAAGCAGAGAAAGTGATTCATTCCCACACTGCTAGTAGAAGTGTAAAATGGCACAGCCACTCTGTTAACACTTTGCAGTTTCTCAGAAAGCTAAATGCAACCACCATACAGCCTGGTAATTGTATTCCTAGGCATTTATCCCAGAAAAATGAAAACTTACAGGTCACACAAAAACTTATGCACAGGTTTTCATAGCATCTTTAGTTGTAGCATCCCCAGACTGGATACAACCCAGATTTCCTTCCATGGGTGAATGGTGGTACATCCACATCATAGAATGGTACTCAGCAACAGAAAGGAATGGACTGTTGATATACACAACAATTGCATGAATCTTCAGGAAATAAGCTGAGTAAAAGAAAAAGCCAGTCTGCAAGGTTTACAGCTGTGTGATTCTATTGATGTCACTTTTTAGGAAAGACACATTTTGAAAATGGAGAATAGGTTTGTAGTTGTCAGGGTCTGAGGTGTGCAGATGGGTGGGAGTTGGGTATGATTATTATTAACAGACAACTTGAAGCAACCTTGAGATAAGATAGCATTCTTTATCTTGACTGAGGTGGTGCTTACATGAACCTCCGCGTATGATGAAATTGTTGAGGACTTCATGAATACAGGTATCAATGGGTTATCTAAATAAGATCAGTGCACTGTCTCAACATCAACATCCTGGTTTAGGTATTGTACTATAATTTTATAAGATTTACCATTGGAAGTCACATAAAAGGAAGATGTGTGTGTGCTCAGTTGTGTCCGACTCTTTGCAACCCCATGGACTGTAGCCTGCCAGGCTCCTCTGTCCATGTAATTTTCCTCTACAGGCAAGAATACTGGAGCCAGTTGCCATTTCCTCATCCAGGAGATCTTCCTGACCCAGGCATCGAACCCACATCTCTTGCATTGGCAGGTGGATTCTTTAACACTGAGCCACCTCGGAAGCCCCAACAGGAAGATAGCATCTCTCTATTATTTCTTACGTTGTGTATGAATCAATTATTATGTTAAAATAAAAGTTTAAAATTTTTTAAAGGGGCACCAGATGAACACAGATGAGAAAGTAATTAATTTTGCATGAGGAAACTTTAAAGCCAGGTAATCTTTGAACTTGATCATGAGGGATGAATAGAATTTCCGCTTTTGTCTTATTATTATTTAAAAGGAAGAGGAAAAGGCAATTAACACTGTCACTGACATCCTCTGAGAAGACCTTTCAGTAGGAGAATATATCTGTATGTTAGTAACCTTAGGCCTAGGTTAAGTTCAGGAAAATCTGAGGATGTGAGTTAGAAGGCAAGAACAAAAAGTTTGGATGGAGGAAGATGAGTAAAATTTGGGTATTAAGTGCCTAGGATAATCCATAGGAGATGTCCAAGAGACAGAAAGAAAAACTTGGCACTCATGAAAGGAGTCTGGGCTGCAGATACCTACTCAGGTACATGAAATAGTAGTTAAAGCCACAAAGTGAATGAATATACCTAATAAGCCTATAGTCAGAAAAGAGAAAGAGGACCAATGATGGACTGTGAAGAGTCCATCATTCCAACATTTAAACAGTGGAAGCTTCTTAGGAAAAGGTGAGGAGCAGGCTACAGAAAGGAGGATATTAGAAGAGTTAAAGAGAAGGCTCAGGAGGTGGCAAGTTCCAAGCAAGGGTGAGCTGCCCTGGGCTCTGGGACAGAAGTCATTGCATTCATTTGTCAAGCCCTTTTCTTTGTCTTTGGACTATCTCATGAGTTGTTTCAGTGGTATCACCAGAGCCAAAAGAGTGGAAGGGACATGAAAAAGTGGGGACGCTAAATACACACATGCCTTTCAGAGAGCTTTGCCACACCAGAGGCTGTGACGGGGAGTCTGACAGAAGCAGGGTCCTGAAGATGTTTGTGAGAATGAGGAGGGTTTGAGCCTGCTGGCAGGCAGCGGGTAAGGAGCCATACACATTTTTGGACTCCTCTTCGGAAATTGCCTTCAGAGCCTAAGGCACATTTTCAACAATGGCAAATCTTCATCTTTTGAGAGTGCATTTGAATTTTGGAAACAGCCAAGTCAGTTTGGAGCCAAGAGTGGTAAATCAGGTGGGTGATCAGGCTGGATAATACGACTTCAAAAAAAAAAGTATAATTATAAAGTCGTAAAACTGATTTTCTTGTGAAGCTCATGAATTGGCCTAGAAAGTAGTTCTTACAGAATTCCAAAAACCTCTTGAGCAGTTGTGGCATGATGTGAGCAAGAGAATGAAGTTTCTTTGTAGGTTTCAGAGGAAGACACTGATGTGCATAGAGGTCCTGTTACATGTGTGATGGTTTTGTTGCATATATTTACTCATATTTGTTACATATATTCACTCAGAGTGTGCAAATGTAAAGTTGCCCTGTATTCTTTTTGCCTGAGAGGTGACCTAGTGGAATTATACCAAAGTTTGCATGTGGGAGAATCCAGAGTTTCAAATTGTGATTGTTTAAACAGTTCTCCTGTGGTCTTACAGATGTAATTAGAATTCCTAGGATAGGAGTGTTCCCACAAGCATAATAATGCTTTAAATGTGTGTTCAATTATCCTTTTCTATAGCCATATTTAATAGTTTCTTTTTGAAATAGAGTTACTTTGAAAATATTAAATCATTCGCATGATCTTGACTGTTGGTCAGACCTGACGCGGTGCTGGGCACATAGGAGGTGCTCACTGGGTGTCCCTTTCCTGTTGTTTTCCTGGGGCTTGATACACACCAAGGACACACCAAGAGAAAGACCCATTTCCTAGTAATAGATCATCTCTGTTAAGTTCTGCCAGAAATATCCAGCATAAGGAAAATTAACACATGGGAAAGTTTGAAGTTTTCATTTAGCCTTGTTGTTAATGTGGCAAATATACATATGTGCTAAGTCGCTTCAGTCATGCCTGACCCTTTGCGACCCCATGGACTGTAGCCCTCCAGGCTCCTCTGTCCATGGACTTCTCCAGGCAAAAATACTGGAGTGGGTTGCCATTCCCTTCTCCAGGGGATCTTCCCAAACCAGGGATCAAACCTGGGTCTCCTGAACTGCAGGCAGATTCTTTACCATCTGAGCCACTGGGGAAGCCCAAATATACATATACCAAAATATAATTTATTGACTGTATCCTTTGTACTTTTTGATAGGTATAACTATTTTATACTTAAGCATTACCCTATTTAATCATTAAAACAACCCTGTGAAATATTGGATTGGCCAAAAAGTTAGTTTGGGATGGTACAGAAAAACCCAAATGAACTTTTTATCCAATAATCACCCCTATTAGACAGATGAAGAAACTGTGGCTCTGATGAGTCTAGTCACTTGCCCAAGGTCACATGGCTGAGAGGGGCAAAGCTTGGACTTGAATTCAGTTCTGCAGTCTAGGAACCTCTTACCACCATCTCCATCTGTCTCCACATTAAAACTCATACCCTTGATAAAACATTAAAAAAAAATTGAGGAAAACATTAAATCAAAACAAACAAACACACACCACATGCTTCCCCTCCCCTTATTGAGAAAGAAGTTAGAGCCTGCTTCAAATCTCTATTGGCCAAAAAAATGTCATAGCATTGTACTTTGTGTAACTCTAATTACAGAAGCAATCCTAAAAGTTAATTTGTTTTTGAAATAGAAACTTGAGGGACTTTCCCGGGTGGTCCAGCAGTTAAGACTCTGGGCTTCCACTGCAGGGGGCACGGGTTCGATCCCTGGTTGGAACTAGATCCCGTATGCTATACAGTGCGGCATGCCCCTCCTCCCACACTAGTAACTCAGCTGATACCCTGCCATGCCCTCCCTCTGCTTCCCAGCACCTGGTGCTCCCAGGAGTGGGCAGCGTGGAAGCATCAGCTGTAACCTGTCATGGCTTGCTAACGAGAAAGCCTTGGGGAAAGCCACACGGAGTTAGCCATTCTAGGAAACTTTCCACAGCTGTTGCATTAATTAAGACTTTTGGTCCCAAATAACAGAAACCACTGGAGCTCACTTAAGCAGAAAGGGGAATTTGTTTTAAGGATCCTGTGGTGACTCCCAGAATTCAAGGGCAGGGAACCAGGGACTACAATGAGGCAGGAAACCCAGAAAGGCTTCTTGCTTCACCTCCGCCCCTCACGCCCTCTACACCCTGGCTTCCCCTAACTCACACCAGCCTCTCTTGCTTCCTGCCCCTCAGGGGGATGGCTGCTGCTAAGAGCTACCACAGCCACCCAGAAGGAGCCTTGTTTTCCTCTCCCTCTTCCCACCTCACGTACCTTCCTCTCTCTCTCACTCTCCCTGTTCTGATTCCAAATTCAAGGGTGAGAATTAAGTTTTGTCCTGCTTTGGGTTACATGTTGGTTTGGGAGAGGGAGCGTCAAGCCAGTTAACAAGCAGTCCACCACAACTCTTGTTTCCTCCTCCCTTTATGCCGTGGTGCCACTGGTTACTTTTCTATCCCAGGAGATTGAAAATGTTAATGGCCCTGATAGCACAGGAGTGAAATACTAGAATGTAGGTTTTAGAGACAAATTTGGCTAGCGTTATCCCTCTGCCACTTACTAGGTATGTGTTCTTGGGAAAGTTACTTAAATTCTCTGAGCCTTTCTTTCTATACAAGTTAAAAGGAATGTACAGTTACTATATTTCTTATGAGGTCGTGGCAGGGATTAAATATAATAACACTTATAATGCTTAGCCCAGATCTAGCATACATTATGCTTGATAAAATACTGCCCCTTCCTTCTTTCTGGTGAGCATTAAGATGCATTGCCTTGGACTTGGCAAAGGACTTGGGTTCTAAACCTAGAAAAGTGTCTAGGGTTGTATTCTCAGGCCAGAGCTAGAGGTCCCTAGGTATCACCTGAAGTGGATGTCACTCTCACAGATAGATGGTACTTCCAGTCAAGGGGTATATTAGCTTTACCACACCTCCAGCCTTTTTTCCTGTGGTTAGAGCTGAAGAAGCCCAATTAAAGATTCAATTCAGTAAATATTGATTATCTTTACTGTTTGCAAGACCCTGAACTCTAGGTTCTAGATCCAACCAGTCAATCTTAAAGGAAATCAGTCCTGAATATTCATTGGAAGGACTGATGCTGAAGCTGAAACTCCAATACTTTGGCCACCTGATGTGAAGAACTGACTCTTTAGAAAAGACCCTGATGCCGGGAAAGATTGAAGGCAGGAGGAGAAGGGGACGACAGAGGATGAGATGGTTGGATGGCATGCCCGGCTCAATGGACATGAGTTTAAGTAAACTCCAGGAGTTGGTGATGGATAGGGAGGCCTGGTGTGCTGCAGTCCATGGGGTCACAAAAGAGTCAGACACTACTGAGTGACTGAACTGAACTCTAGGTATTGTTAGAACTGAAAAATACGTAATTGAAAGAGATAGTCCTTTCTACTAGAGATAATAAAATCTAGAAAAAGGAATGATGGATCTACACAAGTAACTAATTCAGGATGCTTGGTAGAACTGGCACTGTGTTAATGAAGATAGGTCATCTTAAGTAAGGGGGGAAAAGTAGTTTAAAGCCAGATCATGGAGGATATGGAATGCCAAACTGAGGAATGTAATGTCAGAATGGCTGGAAGCCAGTGCAGATTTTTGAGAAAGCATACATTATGAGAAAGGAGCGTAATCTAATGGTGTGTTTTAGGAACTGCATCCTGGTAGTCAAATGCTAAAAGATCTGAAAGGCAGGAAAGCAAGAGAGGAAGGAGACTGGAGTTCAGCTGGGGAGCTGTTTCAGTAGGATGTGAGGGTGGGATTATGAATTCGTGGTCAGTTCAAAATGTCATAAAGGCTAAAAGATGGGGATTGGGCTGAGATAGAGGAATTATGCTGGATAACTTGAACCCTAAAAGTGCAGGAAGAAGTGTAGGCTGTGGATGAGGTCATTGGGGATCACTTCAGGGCTCCTCCTGTCTTGAAGTCGGAGTGGGAATGGAGAAGGGAACATTACATGGTTCACTGCACGCTGTGGCTGAGGGATTACCTACTGTAACTAGAGGTGCTGTATTAGAGGTTGAGTTGCCTGGAGAATTTGTGGGTGGTAGTGTTGTTGGGGAAAGGAAATCTAGATAGATTTCAGTGCCTTAATTGGAAACTCTATGGAGCAAACAGTATTTTGAACACATTTTCATCCAAAATCTAAGTATTCTATGTTAAAATCAGCCAGAAAGTTATTACCAGGCTGCTTTTTTTTTAAACTATGGAATCAGTTCTGTGAACAATGAAAGAGAATTTTGACCTAAAATTAATATTTAAAAGACAAGACTAGAGTTTGCTTTCCCCATTACTCATTTCTGTTAAAAATTACAAAATCCTACTTACGTTGGCCAAAGTGATTTTTAAAAAGAGTCCCTGATCATCATGAAATACAGCTGGAATTTTTGATATTTTAGTTTGCTATATTCTTCTTATTATTATTTCCTACAGTAAATTTAATTAAAATGCTTATGTGTTTTCTTAAATTTCTCACTTTCCTGAACTGAGACTCTAGTTTTTCTCTGTACTTTGCAGAACTGATCGAGGTCTAATAAGGCTCATTCATGGTGCTCTTATTCATGCTTATAATAAAATCAGTCATTTAGGGGAATACATTTTCTAGGCAGTTCCCCTGCCTCCCAAGGGAAATATTTCGAGGCCTCCCAGTGACCATGGGATTAAAAGGCTTGACAGGGAAGTCCTAGAATTCTTGAAGAACTAGGCCTTTGAAAGATTCATTGTTGTGGACTCTCCCTTTGAAAGAGACCACTTTATCTTGCTCCTAAACATCTATAGGACAGACATAGCACTTTCTGAAAAGAAATTCTGGGTGATGTGGAAGAGCAGACTATGTAGGTAATCCAGTATGGGTAGTGTGTAATGTGAAGAATGATCGTTCCATTTTTATGGTTGCCATAACAATCATACAGTTGTGCCGAAAATGTGTATAGCTTTTATAGAAGGGAGCTGGCACCATTGTAATGATTCTTCTCATATCAGAACAACTGTTTTCAGATCTGAAAAATAGGGGTGGCTTAACCCTTCCCCAGTTAGCTCAGCATGCTCCCTGAGAAGGCTCTTTGGAGCTCCAGTGCTGTGGAAATGTATTCACCACTTACATTTGCATTTTAGCCTGATAAATGGATTGAGAATTAAGGATGATGATCCTTTCAACAGCAGGTTCTGAATTCCTGGCTTGGGAATTCAAAGGATGACTGTTCCTCAAATAGAAATCTAGGAGAGATGTCTAGACATAGTTAATTCCTTGACTTTGTGACTATTCTTAATTCTGTCCACTAGAATTTAAATCTGTCCAATACTGGCCTTTACCATTGTGCTTAAGTTGCTAATAAAGTCATATTAAAATTTGGTTTACATTTTCTGTTTTATTTCAATATATTAACTATGGTTTTTCTGGAAATTGCAAAGCCAAATTTAAAAGAGTAGTATTTTAAAAGTAGTATACTTTATGTTCCTCTTTGGCTACTTTTTCCTGCTTTTGGATACTTAGAACTTGACTTTCTCTGGCATACTAAAGAATATTCATTTTGAATAATAACTTGATGTCAGAACTCTGTATATGGATTTTAAGGCTGAGGGTAAAAAGTTGTCATATTTAGATTTGGTACCTAAAAATGAAGTCATTGTCAATTTAATCAACCATAGAGAAATGTTTCTCAAAGAAATTTGGGGTAATTATTGGTTCTGCCAAAATGGTTCTGGGCTGTTTAAATCTTAAGTTAAACTATGGAACTAAGGATGACTAGAAGAGATTTCAGCTTCCATTTGAAATCAAACTTCTTGGTCTAATTAACTTCTTTTAACACCTTCTCTTTTGAATTCTTCTTCCATTAAGTTAAAGTTTTGCAGTTCTGTGACGTTAGCAAGTTACTTTATCTCTCTGAGCCTCAGTTTCCCATCCATAAAAGGAGAGTGAAAAAATCACCTCTCATGAGATGATTTCTAGGTGGTGCAGGGGGAGGAAAAAGCATTTTTAATGAGAGTGAGATTTCCTGTGTCTTGAGCTGAAGACCTCAGATACATTTTACACATAGGAGAACTTTTCATGCCTAAACTCTTAATCTTATATTTAGGGGTTTAGATATTTGATCCCCCTATGAGAGCATTTCCTGTAAGCTTACTGTTACTTCATTTTGTCTGATTTTATTTATTTATTTTTTTACTTTATTTTACTTTACAATACTCTCTTGGCTTTGCCATACATTGACATGAATCCACCACAGGTGTACATGAGCTCCCAATCCTGAATCCCCCTCCCACCTCCCACCCCACAACGTCTCTCTGGATCATCCCCGTGCACCAGCCCCAAGCATCCTGCATCCTGCATCGAACATAAACCGATGCCTCGTTTCTTACATGATAGTATACATTCTTCAGTGCCATTCTCCCAAAGCATCCCACCCTCTCCCTCTCCCTCAGAGGCCAAAAGTCCGTTCTATATGTCTGTGTCTCTTTTGTTGTCTCACATATAGGGTCATCATTACTATCTTTCTAAATTCCATATATATGTGTCAGTATACTGTATTGGTGTTTTTCTTTCTGGCTTACTTCACTCTGTATAATAGGCTCCAGTTTCATCCATCTCATTAGAACTGATTCAAATGTATTCTTTTTAATGGCAGAGTAATACTCCATTGTGTATATGTACCACAGCTTTCTTATCCATTCATCTGCTGATGGACATCTAGGTTGTTTCCATGTCCTGGCTATTATAAACAGTGCTGCAATGAACATTGGGGTACATGTGTCTCTTTCAATTCTGGTTTCCTCAGTGTGTATGCCCCATTTTGTCTGATTTTAAAACTTATTAATCAATCGCTGTTCTTCCACTCTGTTTTAAAGAAACCCCAATATGATATTTTAAATCTGGGTTATAAGAAAGTTCTACTACCAGAGGTCAAAGAAGAGAGTGAGATGTTCAGTGAACATTTCTGGTAGAAAGACTTTCTGGACCCAGTGGAACTGGGCTGTTCTCATTGCTCCCTTAGCTGTGCAGAGCTGCGTTCTGAACACCCGCAAGCCTGGGTTTTAGACTTGGACAGGAAGTGAAAGAGTGAAGAGGACAAGCCATTCCTGATCTACATATCATCTGTTTTGGTTGAATTGTGCCCAGTAGGTCAGGGCTTTCAGATAAACTAATTGGTGGCTTCCAGGCCTTTGCATTAGCTCTTGCTTTTGCCCAAGTCTTTCTTCCATATAAAGTCCGTGGCTCACTCCTCACCTCCTTCAAGTCATCTTCAAATGTCACCATCTCTTTTGAAGCCTGTGCTGACTATCCTATTTATAATTGTTATCAGTACTGCCAGCCCTCCTTACTCTGTTCTAATGTTCTTTTTTTTTTAACCTCCATCACACTTAATTACAATACTGTTTATTTTCTGCAGTCCCCTCCCCCACTAGAATGTAAATAGGTAAGATTCTTTACCCTGATGTTGGGAAAGATTGAAGGCAGGAGGAGAAGGGGATGACAGAGGATGAGATGGTTAGATGGCATCACCAACTCAATGGACATGAGTTTGGGTAAACTCCGGGAGTTGGTGATGGACAGGGAGGCCTGGCGTGCTGCGGTTCATGGGGTCGCAAAGAGTTGGAAATGACTGAGCGACTGGACTGAACACTTAATTACCATACTGTTTATTTTCTGCAGCCCCCTCCCCCACTAGAATGTAAATGGGTAAGTTTCTTTGTTCTCAAATGTGTCCCAGACACCTAGAGTAGTAAATGCCCATAAGCAATGAATGGAGGAATTCTGGCCTTCTTTCTGTTAACCTCTGATAGCTTCACATTGACATTCTACTGGTTCCTACAACTTCAATTTGTTCTTGACACAAAATAGGTGAAAATTTATGAAAAGAGCTGCAACTATACATAGGTATCAACCATTTAGTACAAGAAAGTCAGACACAACTTAGCGACTGAACAACAACAAAAGCAAAATATCTAAAACTGACATAAGACAATAATAAATGGTCCTAATGTTTATCAAATGTATGGCATCATCACACAGAGGAAAAATTAACTTTTGGGCACTGTGCTTTTGACCTCCTTCCTGCCTATATTCTAAGGATAAAACTCCAAAGAAATCTTAACAGATACTTTGTTTCCGGCAGATATTGGGATTGTAATTCTGAAACTGTTTTGAATATTGAAGCCATGGGGAGCTGAGGTTCTCAGCGGGAGAATAAAAATGTAAATATGGAATGGGAGGAGATGAGGAAGAACTCTGTAGTACTAGAGTACAGTCAGGTATAAATATGACTGAAACAGTATACTAGGTTTAACCATATGAAACTACCAGTTTTAGGTCATAAGTAGTCAAATATCAGCAATTTCACATGACTTAACTCAGTATTTTCTAATTCTGCTCTTTAAAATGGCCAAGTAATAATGAGCATAGCAATCTCTAGGACCCTATCTTGGTTTCTAAATACCGTTCATTCTCCACTGAAAGAAATTTGGGCTCCTTAGGGACATGCTGATTATTTAGTCTTGGGCAGGAAATGTATAAGGTGAGCCTGGAATATTTACCGTGCCAAAAAGCGTAGACATGCTGGAAGACTTAAGGAGACACAGCACGAGCACATAGAGATCACTGGAAGGGCTTCCACCAGCCTAGTTTGGGACAATTTGAGTATTAGAATAGTAATGGGAATGGATGATACTTCATATCACTTTTTTAAAGTCAGTGCACCTATAATAATACTCAAAGAGAAACCAGAAACAAACAAAAAAGTAGGGAGCAGAGCAGGAAAAGCTCTTGATAGAAGAGTCTGCTAATAATACAGAAGGGTAAAGTACCATTTTATAGCTTGCAAAGCTATGATTGATTACAGGCAAAGCTCATCAGTGGAAGCTAAAAATCACTGGCTGAAAGGTTATTTGAACCTTTCTCTAATTGTCGTTTTTGTGGTTTAGTTGCTAAGTCATGTCTGACTCTTTTGTGACCCCATGGATCCTCACCTACCAGGCTCCTCTATCCGTGGAATTCTCCAGGCAAGAATACTGGAGTGGGTTACCATTCCCTTCTCCACGGGATCTTACCCACGCAGGGATTGAACCCACGTCTCCTGCATTGGTAGGTAGATTCTTCACCATTGAGCCACCAGAGAAGCCATGAAGTGTTGTTTCTGAACAGGATATTCACATGATCTAAAAAATTTATTCCACAGATTAGTTATTAATTAATAAAGAGTAAAAGGGAGCCAGAACGATCTGGCTCTTAGCACCTTAGCAGATCAAACCTGGCATCCTGACAGCTTGTACCTTCGGAAGGAATGCGGTACAAAGCACGCCGTCACCTGTGAAGGGTTCGTGGCAGATGTTCCCCCTGAATCTAGTCAAGACTTAAAACCTAACTTTCTATTTCTTGGAAATTTAGAGATTAGTTTTACCACATTTGATTTGTTTCTGTCCTTTCCTCTCTTCCTCTTTCCGTAAGAAAACAAGCTGATAAATCTAGAACATGAGACATTCTACAAAACAACTGGCCTGAACTCTTAAAAAAAAAAAAAAAGGCAGTATTATATTTATAGGAAAAAAAGAAAGAGGGATTCATATACACTAAACAAACTAAAGAGACATGACTACCAAACACTATGTAAACCTTGATTAGAGCCCAGGTCAGGAGGAATACAAAAGCTAAAGAGCCTTTGTGAGAGAACTGAAGAAATTTAAATATGATCTGTAGATTGTATATAGGGAAGTACATTTCATCTTAACTGTGATAGTAGTATTCTGGTTCTGCAGAAGAATGCCTTTATTCTTAGAAGACACATGCAGAAGGATAAAGGGGTAAAGTTTCATGATCTGTACCACATAATTTAAAATAGTTCAAATGTTTAAGAAAAGCTAAGTATATGAAAAGAGAGACAGAGGGAAGAGAAAGATAAAAGACCATAGTNCTTAAAAAAAAAAAAAAAGGCAGTATTATATTTATAGGAAAAAAAGAAAGAGGGATTCATATACACTAAACAAACTAAAGAGACATGACTACCAAACACTATGTAAACCTTGATTAGAGCCCAGGTCAGGAGGAATACAAAAGCTAAAGAGCCTTTGTGAGAGAACTGAAGAAATTTAAATATGATCTGTAGATTGTATATAGGGAAGTACATTTCATCTTAACTGTGATAGTAGTATTCTGGTTCTGCAGAAGAATGCCTTTATTCTTAGAAGACACATGCAGAAGGATAAAGGGGTAAAGTTTCATGATCTGTACCACATAATTTAAAATAGTTCAAATGTTTAAGAAAAGCTAAGTATATGAAAAGAGAGACAGAGGGAAGAGAAAGATAAAAGAAATATGTCAAAGTGTTGACATTTGATGAGTCTTAATGCGAGGTATATGGATGTTAATTTTACTATTCTTTAAACTTTCCTGAAAGTTTCACATTTTTCAAAATGAAAATTGAGAAGAAAGTTAATTTTAACATCTTCTCTAAGGTTTTAACATCTTTAAGATTTTTAAAATTTGTTTTCTTTATTGTTAATTGGCGGAAAATTGCTTTACAGTATTGTGTAGGTTTCTGCCATACATCAACATGAATCCATAGGTTCTCTAAGGTTAAACCATGGCTTTCCTGGCCTGTGCTGTGACCTCTGGCTCCCAGGGTACCAGGCTAACCTCATCTACTCCAGGATGTTGGGTTTTTGAAGTATAAAAGAAGCATAGAATGGCGAGAGGTTCAGTGAATGGGTGAGTAAACAAATATAACAATGGAGACCATTTTGGTCGTTTCTGACCCAGTTCTTGTCATATCACAATCCTTTGGAAAGTAACCTAACAACTACGTTCATGTGGTCTGGGATTTTGCTAAAGCTGGAGGTAGACCTTCTGTGGACCCTAGATTAAAACCCTCTGAGTGGGTGAACAGATGCTCAGAGCACTGCACCCTTTCTTTATGTTCACTCTCTGGCCTTATGGACTTCCCTAGTGGTTCAGACAGTAAAGAATCTGCCTGCAAGGCAGGAGACCCGGGTTCGATTCTTGGGTCAGGAAGATCCCCTGGCAAAGAGAATAGACCCACTCCAGTATTCATGCCTGAAAAATTCCATGGACAGAGGAGTCTGGCAGGCTACAGTTCATGGGATCACAATGAGTCAGACATGATTGTGAGACTAACTCTTAACAGGATGGCCTCGTATGTGTCATTTCATCACTTGGGGGGAGTGGAGGGACAGATGGACCAAGATCTCTTTCTGCTTTAAATAGTCCTTAGTCTTTTTCTATTCTGAAAAATCTGTGATTTGTGTCCGGCTTTTTAGCATCTGTTGTGGTAGTAGTCGTGAGTGAAAGAGTATTAACATATCCACAGCTGCCATCAGAAAAAAATAAAAGGTCCAGCCCCGCTGGTCCAGCCCCGCTGTACTTAGGGGGGCTGATTTAGGCTTTAATGGTGCTCCCAGCTCCTTTTACTTTTGACAGGAGAAGTTGGCCTGTCCTGGAGGAAAATCAGTGTAAAGCAGAAACTCGGATGAATCCAGCATCTGACTTGACTGGTTCGTCCTAGCACTCATCTAGCTGGACTCTGTACGTGATGCTCCATACAGATGCATTATCATAGTGGAGTGCTTCAGCTCCTTAGTTACTTTTCCTGCTCCAATTCACATAAAATTATCTGGTTTCTATATAAATTGTGTTGTTGTTTTTCAGTCACTGAGTTGTGTCCAACTTTGTGACCCCAAGGACTACAACACACCAGGCTTCCCTGTCCATTACCAGCTCTTGGAGTTTGCTCAAACTCATGTCCATTGAATCAATGGTGCCATCTAACCATCTCATCTTCTGTCATCCCCTTCTCTTCCTACTTTCAATCTTTCCCAGCATCACGGTCTTTTCCAATGAGTCATCTGTTGGTATCAGGTGGCCAAAGTGTTGGAGCTTTCAGTGTCAGCATTAGTCCTTGACATGAATATTCAGAGTTGATTTCCTTTAGAATACACTGGTTTGATCTCCTTGCTGTCCCATCTAATCTAAGAAGGCGAGTAAAAATTGTACTCTTTATCCCTTTAAGTTTATTTCTGAAGTATTTTTCATCCCTTTCCATCCATTCACCATCATTGACCCAGATCTTCCTCACCAGAATTGCTTGCTAGCAAGGAGACAAACCCAGAGTCACGGACAGAGAAGGGCCTCTATAAATTTTGTTAGTCTGGAAATGGTCCCTGAACCGCAGTTTGTAAAACACTGTTTTATGAGAAAAGAAGATGGGATGAAGACAGAAAAGGACACCCTTGGAAACAATAACAACTGTGGTGTGACCACAGGGTTGGATGCCAGGAGGTCATGAGTTCTAATCCTAAATGTATTTCCCAAGACACAGTGGCAAAACTGAATGGAAAAGTGCTCAAGGGAGCCCTTCTGGTCAGTTTTTTCATTCACTTATCCACCAGCTATTCATTACATGTGTGCCTTCAATGTGCTGGAAGAGATCTACAGGTCGGTCAGTGTCAGAGCCAGACCTTGAGGAGCTCCCAGTCTTGTCACAGTGCTGAGGCATGCGTCCATAAGTAACCCCCAGCATGCCGGCTGTAGTGGTCAGTGCTGTTGGATTGGGCCCGGTTGCAGGCTTGGGCAGGGCAGCTGTGGGGAGGTGACTTCTACTCTATGGAGCCACAAAGGTTCCCTGGATAAAAAAAGCAGAGCATTACAGCCAGGCCTTTAAAAACTAGGTAGGTCTTAGGTGTTGGAGACCGGTGGGATAAATGTCCTAATGTTAGGAACTTCACCACCAGTGTCTGAGGGACCAGAAGGTGTAGAGAAAAGGTTGGCACATAAGGTGCACTTTGGGAGCATGCAGTCTGATTATAAATATATGAGTGGGGGCCGTGTCATGAAAGGCTTTGAATTCTAAGCTGCATTTCTCTTTTCCTCAGTAAGGAATTAATGAAGGTTTTTGACCAGACTCATGCTCTAAGATGATTAATCTGGCAGCAACCATGACCTTGGGGAGAACAATTTCTGTGATGTGGTAGGGGCCACGGCCCAGATCCAGGGAGGTAAACGGTGACAACATGGTGAGTAAGTGTTGCCGTGGAGACTGGACAGCTGCTTCCAGCTGCAAGGAGGCAGAGCGATGGGTGCCCTGAGGAGGAATAGGACTAAGGTCAGAGGAAGAGCATGTGAGTGACAGAGGAGCAGAGGTTCTTTCTATGCTTCTGCTGTTTCCTGGGATCCTTGGCCAGGTCGTAAGAGATTGCAGAAGGCTTCTAGTTATTCTTCATGTGTTCTTTTCCAGGACCAATGGCCTTGAGCAAAACAGTCTTCGAGGTTTTCTGTCACTTTAAAAAGTTTGACTAAGCCCTGGAGTCACGTGCCTTCAGAAGCTGGTTACATAACCCGGCTCCGGATTGGGTTTCTGCAGCATCATGCACTGGAGTCCTGGTTCTCTCCCTCCCCCACCTGGCACTTGATTTTCTATGGGTCAGAGTTAGTTTCTTTCTAACCATTGTTGCGGAACTCTTTAAATATTTGGTCTCACAGGTTCTAAAAACTGGCAGGCCAGGCTGCTCCCTGCAGGTTGTGAGACCAAAGGCTTCCAGAAGGGGAGCCAGTACAATCCCAAGCATGTTAACCGAGTGTAACAGCTGTGCAGAGCACCGCCCCTGCAGGGCCGGGCTCCCAGGGCTGCGGCCAGCAGCTCCCAGCCACTGTGGCCTGCAACCAGGAAGAGCCCTCCTGCACCACATCGGGACCGAGTCGTAATTGTGGCGATGACAACAGATTAAATCGCTGGCTCTCAGCACTGAGGACTGGGGTTTGTCAGGGTCACTCACTGTTCCCTCGCTTCTCCCAATTTTCCCTAGTGAGAGAGCAAGCTTGGAGTCCACTGCTAGAGTGCAAATACTGGCTGGGAGCTCTCCGAGTTTTACTCTCTCTAGAAGTTAGTTCTCTTAGTAGCCTAGACTGCCTGTCTCTTTTCCAGCACCCCCTCAAGATTCCGAATGTTGTAACCCCTCAATATATGTGCATATGTTTTTATATGCTGTGTTTTTTTAAATAATGATTTAAGACCACTTGCAGATACACATATAATCCAGTGAATAACTTTTATATCAGGTTTCAGGGCAAAAGGAATATATGAATAGGAGAATAGGCACACCCAGGATAAAGATTAGTTCATAAAGTTCAAATTATAAATAAGATTCTCTCGAAACAGATCACACATGTTTTTTTTCTGAGTTTCCTAGCAGCCAAAGCAAAGAAGAAAACTTAAAAAGGATAAAATTCACACGTGTGTGTGAGGTACAGGCAGACCATCAGCTCAGAAAAAGAAGAGGGAGTCTTTGCACTGCGTAAGCTTGTTGTGTAAGTACCCATGAAAGGGGCACTGAATGAGCAAGAGCAAGGCCCTCACCGGCTTCCCTGCAGCCATTTGGTTGACTTCTTGCGGTGTCCCATGGGGTAGGCTTGGTGGTGAGGCCCTGTATGACAAGATTCCACTGTGACGGGTGTCTCACGGGTGCATTTATCACCCCTCAAATCTGGGAGATTCTCTGCCACAAAAAAAGTGCCAAGATCAAATGAGTCTGGCAAGGATTATGCGATTCCAGTATGTTGAAGGCTCTGAGAAGTTCTCCAGTTAAAAAATTGGCTCAGCATTTACCAACCTGATTTAATTATGCTACTGCTAAGTCGCCGCAGTCGTGTCCGACTCTGTGCGACCCCAAAGACGGCAGCCCATTGGGCTCCCCCGTCCCTGGGATTCTCCAGGCAAGAACACTGGAGTGGGTTGCCATTTCCTTCTCCAGTGCATGAAAGTGAAAAGTGAAAGTGAAGTCGCTCAGTCGTGTCTGACTCAGCGACCCCATGGACTGCAGCCTACCAGGCTTCTCCGTCCATGGGAGTTTCCATGGACGTCAAGAGTACTGGAATGGGATGCCATTTTATACGACCTTTAAAAAAATTTAAAACACTTTCTTTGGAAACACTGAAGGAAATGGCAACCCATTTCAGTATTCTTGCCTGAGAAATCCCATGGACAGAGAAGCCTGGCGGGATATAGTCCATTGGACAGTCCACGTGTCCACAAAGAGTTGTATATAACTGAGCGACTAACACTTTGACTTGATCTGAAACAAAGATCAGCGCACTTTCTGCTAAGGGTCAGACAGGTATTTTAGTACACAGCCCCTGCCAAAAGTACCCAGCTCAACTCTGCCATCGTATCCTAAAAGCTTGATGATGGTTTGATAAAGCTTCGTTTCTATATGCTGAAATTTGAATTTCATACAGTTTTCACATGTCATGAAATAACGTTTTTCTTCTTATTTCTTTTTCAATCATTTAAAAAGACAAAAACCATTCTTAGCTTGCAGGCTGTTCAGAAACAGGTGGCAGGCCCAGTTTGGTCTGAGAGCTGTAGTTGGCCAAACCCTGATCAAGATACTGTTTGGACGGTGTGTCTTCCAGCAATCCTTTCTGAATACCATTCCTCAGAGTTGTTTTCATTCAAACTTTTATCTTTTTGGTTTAAGAGCAGATTTTCTTGAAAAAGTGTAGTGGAGCATTTGTTTGAGTGCTTATGGGCTAGTCTTAAGATTTTTCTCAAAGGTTGTGTGGGCCCTCTCAGACATATACAAACTAATAATTGAAGCCTTAAAGTTTTATTCTGTCACATATGGCTGAATCAGTTTGAGGCTGGAAATGTTTTAGTGAGCCTTATCTTTCTTTCATAGAAATAAAATTCTCAAAGCACCTAGAGACATTTGATTTTAAGAAAACTTAACTTCCTGGTTAAATCTCTAAGTAAACCAGGAAACTGTGGCCCTCGTCAAGCTAACAGAATATTCTTTTTCATTTTTACTAGAGGAACGTTCTTTTAGTTTCTTATGCTGCCCTTACAGTGATTGTAGGTGGGTCAAAACTTTCCCACCACCAAGTTGGACATTTCAGTTTCAATTAAAAAAGTATTTATTGAGTACTCAGGATTTACAATGCGGTTTGCTAACTTTTATGGAGGATACTAAAAGGAACAAGAAACAGACAGCTTTACCTTGTGAATCAAGTTCAAAAGCCTCACCAATTTAGAACCCGTTGCTATGGTATCAGGATTAATTTCACCCCGTTGTCTCTTCCCTTAAGGTTACCTTCATTACTTCCTGTCAGGATGCATGCATTACTTCCCGTCAGGTGGCATGCATTACTTCCCATCAGGATGCACTCATTACCTCTGGAGGAGAGTCCAGTCGGAGTGGGGAGTGCTGACTCAAATAGCTTGCCTGTGGGGAAGGGAGGGTGGTTTCTGCTCAGGCCAGTGCCTGAGCAGATGGGGCGGGCGGTATGGGGAACTGAGGACTGCCCAAATCTTAGATATTTACATGGTAGGAATGGCTGGGTTAGGTGGGGCATGTTACTTGGGAAATTCTAAAGCAAAATGAGACTGTCCAGGGGCTTCACAGATTAGGAATGAGATGTGCACAGGGATACTGTGGTGATAAATAGGCATGGGGTGTACTTAAGTGTATGAGCTTGGGGAAAGTATACAATTATTTCAAGGAAAAAGAAATTGTTATTAGGGCCATTTCCAAGTAGAATTGCATCATGGCCAACTAAATGGGCCCAGAGCTTTTCACAGAACCTACTTTTGGGGCTCATCCCTGTGTCATGAGTCAGGCCATTTATTCTTAGGCACATCCTGCTTTTGCAAGGCCGGAGAAGGCTCAGTAAACCTTGCTCATATAATCCTTGAAGGACAGGTTCCCATCAGCCATCGAGAAAGAGGGAGGCGAAGAAAGGACGGACCATCAGAGAGTTAATTTACCGAAGGGACTTGCCCCTCTTCAGATGGACTTCTTGGGAAGCCTCACTCCCAGAGGCTGCCTCACTTCCACATGCCCGCACCTGTTTCTCAGGATCAAGGAGAAAGAGGGGCTAGGCCACAGAGAGGAGGAGAAGGGCCCTCAGAGTCAGTACAGAGCCTTGTTAGCCTCCCTAGTTCACAGTTTACTAAAGATCCCCTTCTCAGAGAGACAAGAGAGAAGTCCCTCCCCACTTTGCCTACTATTTATACATTTGCAAAATAACTGTTCTTTAAAGCTGCACTCTGGTGGGGTCAAGTTTCGGTTATTTGTGGCCTTGCTAATTACGTCTTCAATCTTTCCTAGAAAAGACTGTATCTTCACCATTGACCCGTCAACTGCCCGAGACCTCGATGATGCCCTCTCCTGCAAGCCCCTCGCTGATGGTAGGATGGGGTTTCTGTGCACGCTGGGTGGTAGGCCAGGGCGCACAGTGTAACATGCAGGATTAGGCTTGCTCTGTACCTGAACTTGCCCCCTGCCTCTGAGCCTCCACAACATATGTGACCTCAAGACTGTGCCCCTGAGCCGACTTTTGTGAGAGGTGGGAATAAGAAATGTCCTCTTAAGGGATCCTCCTCAGGCCTCAGAAGGGGCAGCAGGGAGGGTGGAATAACTGATTTCAGGCCTGGCCCTGCAGGAAGTGCCAGAGTGGGCATGGCATGTTAGAGAAGAAGCCCCTGAGCCCTGCTTGGGAGAAGCATGGAGTTCTTCACCTGAACAGCCCCTCTGAGGAAGCCCCTAAGGGCCAGTGCCACTCAGCAAGGGTCTTCAACCTGCCCAACAGACTGTGGAAGGCAGTTATTAGTGGCTCTTGAAACCTTCTTTGGGGACAGAGATAGGCAGGAAAAAGTAGGATTTGAAAACTACAGTAGCGGGAAGGGAAAGTGTGTGAGCTGTGAGAAGAGTAACCCTGCTATCTGCTTCTTCACGCCCCCAACCTCAACTACCACCATGTGCTGCTCCAGCTTCTCAAGCTGCTTCCTGCCCTGCTCTGGGGTGGGCAAGAGGGTGTCTGGTGACTGCTGTGGCATGAGTCATTCTCCAGTATGGCTTTCACTGGCCTGCCCCTGATGGTATCCACTTTGGGGGCTTAAATATGCTGCAGAGTGTTGGTGGCCAAGCGACCTGGTCTTTGCAAACCCTGCAGAGACGTTCACATATTCCGTTAATATCCAGAACTCCATGGGTTCAGTGTGTTGTCTCTTCTCCATAATAGAGAGGGGGCCTCTCAGTAGATGGAAAGCTGAGAGACAGAAAATACTACTGCCCAGAAATACTCTCATCTTCTTCTAGTAAGAGTTCTCCTTGAGATGCTGGGCCATGTTGCTTGGTGTTTTCAACCACAGAAAACTGAAAGGACGAGAAAGGATAAAGAGAGAGGAAAGGTCTCATGGGAATTTCAGATGAATTACGTATTTTTACAGTCCAAAGTTAGAGCAGTCTACTTAAAAAAGCAAATAGCACATTGGTTTCTTATGTCTGAGCAATCTTTGCTACATGCAAAGACTTGGGCCTTCTCACACTCACGTCCACTCCCCTGAGCTCCAGCTGAAAAGTGTCTGAAAAGTGACACTGGACCTCACTTCCTGTATTTCCTTTCTCTCCAGGTTCATAGCCCTGCTCTATTGGTAGCCAAATGCTTGGAAACTGTTGTTTCATTTACTTTGGCCATTTCTGTAGTAGTTAATGGTGGGAGGGTGGGCCTGATCCCCATCTCCCCTGTCTCAGCTGGCCCGCGTGGTATTCCCCTTGGGGGACACCAGGGAGCAGGCACATGTCTTGCCCCCCCTCACTCCACACGCTATGTGTCGTGTCTAGGGCACCAGGTTACCAACAGAGGCTTCATGTAGGAAAATGGCAAAAGATGAGGCCAGAAGGGTTGACTGGGGACAAGTTGTACATGTTTAGAAATTTCCAATGTATTCCAAAGAATATGCTTCATCAGACAATCGAAAACTGATTGTTTTCAAACTGCTCTTCGGGGAAAGCAGTCCCAGTGAGGGAAATCATTTAGCAGTGCAAGGTAGAGGAAAAGGACAGGAAATAGCTGAGAAACGTTGTGATCGTTTAGAGAGACAGATCGAAGCGCCTGGACTGGAGAGGAGAGGAGTCTTAGTTGCTCAGTCATGTCCGACTCTTTGCGACCCCATGGACTGTAGCCCTCCAGGCTCCTCTGTCCATGGAATTCTCCAGGCAAGAATACTGGAGTGGGTAGCCATTCCCTTCTCTGGGTATCTTCCTGACCCAGGGATCGAACCTGGGTCTCCTGCGTTGCAAGCTGATTCTTTACCATTTGAGCCACCAGGGAAGCCCGAACTGGAGATGCTGGCATTATTATTAATGGAGGTGGGGAGGATAGCTATGGAAAAAAGCGGTAATAACAGAAGATCAATGGGGGTGGATGTTGGAGTAGAGGGAGGGGAATCCAAGATGGGGCAAAAGTTCCAACCTGGATGATGAGGACGTGGCATCTGTGTGGTGGAAACTGGAAAATGAGGACACGCTGGTTTCAGAGAGAGCATGTCTATATGGAATTGCTGCCTGATGACATGTGTTTGGGTTTCCCTGGTAGCTCAGATGTATATGTAAGCTGCTGCACATGGTCTGCAGAGGAGGTAGGGGACAGGCGGGCTAAATGTGTGCGGTTCGTCTTGTCATATCCAGGGAGCCATGGAGATAAGTAGATAATGCAGCAGAACTCAAAGGGTGATTTTCTTAAGATGATGGGACCGTAAGTGATTTTTCCCTTTTCCCTAGTTTCCAGCTTTTCATAATGTAGTAATAATAGCTTTATAATGAAAAAATTTTGTAATAAAAAAAATTATGAGGTGCCAGAAATTACAGGCTGCCCGGTAGCCACCATCCCAGGTGATGAGATACCTTCCATCTGCTTCACTACTCCTGGATGCCAAAGGAGTAAGGAACGTCTGGTCATTTGGCAGAGCAACAGAAAAAGGACATGGAAAGGAGTCAGGGGAGAATCTGAAAAGACCTGAGTTGGGCAGTCAAGCATTTTTTTGGTGGCACTTCTACAGTTGGCCTTTGTGACAGCAGTTTCTGCCAAGGCCATTTATCCAGGGGGATGAAAAGTGAAAGTCAATTCCAGTTTGGATTGGGGAGAGGTTGGCTAAGTTCAGGTTCTGTTAGTTAACAGTTCGTGTCAGTTCTTGCTTAGAGGAAAAACTGTTTAATGTTTCAGAAAGCAAGTGATGTTTTCTGGGCATATGTTCATCATCTGCAACTATTTTTATGTAAAGAAAATATAAAGGCTAAACTTGCCTTTGGTCCTGTTGAAATCGTCTGAATGACTCTTCTGTGAAAATGAAACATACAGACCAAAGTAACTTATTTAGTCCTTACCGCCCCACTTTCTGTAGAGTTTAGAGACACCCCCGCCCACCAGGACTTGTTACGAGTATCTCTCCCACAGGTATGAGATTTAGGCATTACAGTCTGCGATGAATCCTGCAGAAATGCTATGACACCTACTCCCCAATAGGCTGTGGTCAGGTTGGGAGGCTGAGGAGGGGGTGCCCTCTCCCTTTGAGGGATATTGGCCTTGGGAGAGATTCTGCTAATCATCTCGCCTGGTAGTTCCCCGCTTCTTACAGCCTGTGAACACACTCAAGGCCCCCAGGAACATACTCGAGGGCATCATTCCCGCAAGCATTACCAGCCCGCCAACTTTAACATGGAGTCTTTCACCTTAGCTCAAGAAAAGTATTTAAAAATGCAAACGAGAAAGACTGGTGGCATAATGAAAACCCAGCACCTAAAACCAGTAAATCACACGCTGCAGTGTTTGATGGCTATAGCAGATCACTCACCGCCCACCCACAGTTGACCTCACCAGTCAAGTGTGGGAACGTCACAGTTGTCACACTACCTTCTGCTTTTCAGATTACTTCTCCAGCGTCTGCTTATTGAATATCCAGATTGCACTTTAACTCTCTACCTGACAGGCAGCCCATTCTGCCTTAAGATTGTGTGACTATTGGGAAATCCTCCCCGGTGATGATCTGAAACACTCTTTCTTCCTGTGACTTTCCACTTGTTGGTCTCATGTGTGGCCCTTGGGGTCCTGTAGAATAAATCTTGTATCTCATGTGACAGCCCTCAGATACTATATAACAGCCATCCTGTATGTCGAACCACAGCTTCTCAGCTGAGCATCCGGTATATTTTTCTGTGTCCTGTAGCTTATGAAATTTGAGCCCATTTCCCATGTCACAGAGTTTCTTCTGCCTCTGTGAGTTCTGGGGTAGGTGGCTGCCTGTATTCGGACTTCTCCATGTCTGCCAGAGCACGGTGACTCTGTTCCAGCCAGTTCCAGCCACCCATTTTATTCAGTTAAACCTGCCTTATTGCTTTTCTCTAGTCTCTGAGAGAGGAAGTCATCAGCCAGACAAGTCAGGATTTTATTCAGGCTCCCAACAGATCCTACAGGAAATTACTGTTCTCTGCTTCTCTGGCATCTCTCTGCTTCTCTAGTGTTTTATTCTGCAGTGAGTGCTCTGACATTGAACATGGCAGGAGCAGCCTTGCCAGACCTTAGAGCTGAAGGACTGGGGAAGGAGTGGGGGGTTGGGACTGACTGCTAACGGGTTTGGGGCTTCTTTGGGGAGTGATGAAAATGTTCTGAAATGACTAGTTATACAACTCTGTGAATATACTAAAAACCATTGGAGGAAAATGAGTGAGTAAATGGATAAGAATAAATACATAAACAAATCCCTTCATCCTTGAGGCTTTCTGGAAATGGGAATTCACACCTAGACGCTCACTGAACAGAAGTCTTGATGGAATGAACACCTGGCTGGATTCCCAGAGTCGCATCCCTCTGGCCTGTCTCTCCTCGCTGCTTTTATCCCTGAACCATGAAAATCCTGCCCAAGGAGCGAGCACACATCTTAGGTACTCAGCCACCTGTGCCTTTTCTCCACCCCTCAGAGGGCAGCCGTTAGACTCACAGAAAGGAGGAACTGTCCAGCTGACCGGGTGTGAGAAAGTGCTCCTGGAGTGGCCGGCGTCCTGCCTGAGGGACCCCAGGAGAGCACTATGCCTACACTGCTGTAGGGGGCACCAGTCTCCCTGCCGCTTTGTCTCTGTGATCTGGCTTTTGCTTTCCCTTCCCTGAGGAGGGAGGACTCGGGAGCTCTGTTCCTGGGAGCCCTTCTCACTCAGGGAATAGGAGGAACAAGACACTAGGAGATAGCCTGTAAGAATTCCACAGAAGTCTTACCCATGTGGTTACATGTGTCACTTGCTGAGAGTTCTTGTCACGACCCATCACCCTTGGAAGCAGTGAGGAAGTAGGAGCTGGAAAGACTCTGCCCCTGCTGTGTGCCAAGCTTAGGCTAGAGAACCTGAGCCATAGAAGGGGGTGGGGGGTCATAATTGTAATGAGTGGAGAGTGGCCCTGAAGGCTCTGAGTCTGCTGCTGGAAAGGGAGGGCATGGGGGTCCTGAAGGTATGAGCACAGGGTTCTGGCAAATCCTAGCAGCCGGACTGGACCCTGTTCCTGGGTTCAGTCCTGCATCCAGAAAGATCTCACCCCACCAGTCGCTCTCCACGGCCCCTTCACGTTTCCCTTTACTCTGGCTTCTTCCTTTCACAAACTTAAGTCTCCATCCTGTAAAACCTTCCTCAGCCCCCTACAGCCTCAGGAGCAGTTGTCTTCCCTTGCCCATCAAAGACCCGTCTGTACTTGCTGCAGTTACTCTCCTGCCTCCCACTTTTTTCTTATTCCCTTTGCTACCTGGCTCCAGAAAGTTCAGTGGCGCAGGTTGTGCCTGATTTCAGTTCAGCAAACGTGTGCATTGTTTCGCTTTTCACCTACTCTTGTGCCTGATTTCAGTTCAGCAAACGTATGCATTGTTTCGCTTTTCACCTACTCTTCTTTGGGCTCTGGCGGCTCTAGTTGCTCTTGGTCATTGGACTCTTTTTCTCTGGTTGTCCTCTTTAACTCTTCTCTATCTTCCCCCTTCTCTGTCTGCCTCATGGGAGTCTGTGGGACTTCCACTCCAGTCCTCTTCCTTCCTTGTGCCTCAGCCTTTGTGCCCTGTTCCCTCTGCTTGATTGCTCTTTCTCTGGAGAGCCATGTGGCTGATTCAAGATCTGATAGGTGGCTGTCTTCAGAAAGACCTTCCCTAGCCACCTTGCCTCTGATTTCTCCACGCCCCCAGCCCCTCTCCAACATCCTTGCTGTACTTTTTTCCTCACCACTCATCACCCAGTGACATGCTGTTGACTATCTTGTTTCTTATCTACCTTCCCACCATCCGTCCACGCCCCTTGCCATGCGGGACTCAGAGGAGGAGCTCAGTGAGTCTCTGTACCTATGCTGATGTTCATAGCCTCTCAAGAGGGGAGGGGGTTCTCAGGTAGAGGGAAGATTGTGTGCAGAGCCCCAGGCGCCAGATACATGGTAATTTGGAGGGAAACATAGAACCGGGACTCTGGACCATGAGGTTCAAGTAGGGTGGTGGTTGTAGATGAAGCAGGGAGGGGACTGAATTCTTTCATAGGTCCTGCTAGAAAGTTTAGATTTTATCGAGAAGACAGCATTTAAGTTGGAAAGCAGCAGCATCCATCCATTCAAGAAATGAAAAATGTGATTTGAGGAGCAAGGGCTCCTCTTTCTGCTGGATCTACAACAGAGGAAAAGCCCCGACAAGCTCCCTGCCCTTCCCAGTTCAATGGCAAGTAACTGTCAGCCAGGAAGTATGGGAATGGCCCATGGTTGAAATGCAAGAGTGGCGTGGGGGACAGACAGTAGTATTTAAACCTAGATTTGAAGAATTAACGGAGTGAGCCACACAAAAGAGTGGGTAGAAAGAACGTTTCAAGCAAAGGGAACAGAGCATGTGGAGGCCCTGAAGTACAAAGACTTTGGTACGTAAAGGAACTGGAAGTCAGTGTGGCTGAACTGTGGCGGGGTGGGAGGAGCCTCTGAGGGCTTGCCGGAAGTCAGCATGGCTGAACTGTGGTGGGGTAGAAGGAGCCTCTGAGGGCTTGCAGGGTCTCTTCCAGAATGGGAGTTTTATCCCGAGTGTAATGGAAAGCAGAGAGCTTTAAGCAGGAGAGACTCGGGATCCAGCCTGCAGGTTGGAGAGCTCGCTCTGGCAGCAGTGAGGAGTCGGGATGGAGCATGGGGTTAAGATAGTCTAGGTGGGAGATGGCAGTGGCTCCAACCAAGGCAGAGGCTGTGGAGCTAGAAGTGTGGGAGGCACTAGCCAAGGGGGACATCGGGGCAGCTGCAAAAGCCTCCTAAGTGCTCTCTCGTGACAGCCCTTTTCTTCCCACTCATGGAAGCCAAGGCAGTCCTTATAAAATGAAGATCCGATCAGGTCGTTCCCCTCCCCCACCCCCTCCAAGACTTCTCATCCTGCTGAGGATAAAAGCCCAAGTCCTCACTGGGATGCTGCTGTCTCTGTCTCTAACCACCCCTCCACCCTTCTTTCCTGCAGTCACTTTCTCAGCCAAACTCCTCCAGCCATCAAGGCCTTGGTGCTCTCCTTCAGATGGGCCAGACTGCTCCTGCCTCAGCACTTTTGTACTTCCTGTTCCCTCTGTCTGGATCCCCCTTCTCCCAGATCTCTCACTACTCTAAATTCTGCTCTAATGTCATCTGAAGGAAACCCTTCCTGACCACTCTGGCACTACATTCTTCTCTCCCCACCCATTTGTTGATTTTCCTTAAGGTACTTGTGTGGGTCTGTCCCCCTGGAGGTGAGCTTTATGAGAGAGAGGACTGTCCTACTGTTCACCGTTGAACACTCAGTGCCCTGTGTATTGTGTGTTACATAGTTGACACGCATGGCAATGTTTGTAGAATAAGCAAGTTAGCAAGCTTTTGATACTGTAAGTAGGAGAAGAATCTAGAATATCATCTAAGCTTCTGGCTTGGGGAATAGGTGGAACATAATAGAGGAAAACAATAGAATGGGAAAGACTAGAGGTCTCTTCAAGAAAATTAGAGATACCAAGGAACATTTCATACAAAGATGGGCTCAATAAAGGACAGAAATGGTAGGGACCTAACAGAAGCAAAAGATATTAAGAAGAGTTGGCAAGAATACACAGAATAAGTACAAAAAAGTACAAAAAAGAACTTCATGACCCAGATAATCATGAAGGTGTGATCACTCACCTAGAGCCAGACATCCTGGAATGTGAAGTCAAGTGAACCTTAGGAAACATCATT
>SJYV01039903.1:128641-144778 GCA_006410875.1 Neotragus pygmaeus | reverse complement strand
TGCTCATTCATTTAGATTTCTTGCACCTTTACTCTTTATTTTCTTTCTGTTAGAACACAATCTCCTTTGGCTGTTCTGTAGGTACACTCGGCTGTTGAAGAAATGGATGGGTTGGATGATGTTGAAAATAGCATGTTGTATTACAATCAAGCAGTCATCCTGTATCATCTGCGGCAGTATACAGAGGCCATATCCGTTGGCGAAAAACTTTATCAGTTCATAGAACCTTTCGGTATGTCATCTGTCAAGAAATTAGCCTATCTCCTCCTACTTGCAAAGGTCTGTGATACTTGTGTCTAGATAACCTAAATCAGAGTCTTTTATGACTGTTTAAAGAAAGAAAAAGCAGTGTCAGATTATCTTAATGTTTAGAAAAAATAAAAAATTCTATCACTTTGAGATGAATCTAGATTTTTTCTTTAACATCCTGCTGTTACCCTCACCCCAGTTTTTGAAGATAACTGTTGGAAATGCTGTTTCTGATTGGAAAGATTCACTGGTTGTTTTTTTTTTCCTTTGCTCTTTAAACACTGCCTTTGTGTACCTGATACTTTCTTTCTTGACTGTTGTATTAAGGAAGGAATGTTTTGGAAGTGAGGGGTCAGGGTAGTGTTTTATTTCATATATTGCCTAATTGAAATTCCTGTAGGTAGTCATAGAGCAGATCATATAGAATACAATTAGCCTTTTGTTAACTAGCTTACAGTCACCGGCCTCTAATAAGAATGATAAGAAAAGTAAGGACCACCGCTCTGTGGTGACCTGAATGGGACAGAAATCCAAAAAATGGGGGTATATGTTTAAGTATAGCTGATTGCCGAACAGCAGAAACTGACACAATGTTGGAAAGCAACTATACTCTAATAAAAATTAAAAGTAAAGTAAGGACTTGATGAANCCCCAGAGAGCTTTCTCATCACCATATGAGGATCCTGCAGGAAGGTGTCATGCTTGAACCAGGAAACGGGCCCTCACTAGACACTGAATCTGCCATCACCTTGATCTTAGGTGTCCCAGCCCCCAGAACAGTGAGAAATTAGTGTGTGTTGTTTAAGCCACCTGGTCTGTGATATTTTTATTATAGCAATCTGAATGTGATAAGATAGGCAGAATCTTTTAAAGTTGAATGTATAAATATACTTTGTGGCCTGACAGTTTTACTTCTAGGTACATACTTAATAGACATGTGTGCACGTGTTAGAAGGAAAACGTATGAGAATATTTGTTGCAACACTGTTAAAATAGCCAAAAAACTAGAAACTATTCATTACCATCAGCTGTGGTATAGGCACTCAGTGGGATGCTGTACAACACTGAATGGCAGCTCCACACACAGACATGATGAGGAAAGAAGCCAGACACGAGAGAGCACACTGTGTGAGTCCATGTACATAACGTTCAAACATGAGCAAAGCAAGAAGTCAGGATAGTGATGGCGCTCAGTTGCTTCAGTCGTGTCCAACTCTCTGTGACCCTATGGACTGCAGCCTGCCAGGTTCATCTGTCCACAGGGCTCTCCAGGCAAGAGTACTGGAGTGGGTTGCCATGCCCTTCTCCACAAGATAGTGATTACCCTTGAGGAAAGGGGCCCATCTGGTGGGGGCTTCTTACGATTCTTGGTCTGGGCCCATGAGTGTTCAGTTTGTGAAAATGCTTCAAGCTCGTATGAATTGTGCATGGGGTATGTGTGTGTTGAAATCTTTTTTCTTCTGAAGCTTGCTGGGGTGACTTTCAGCATTCCACTCTGGCTCCTTTTAGTGTCTGCAAGCAGCCTACGCAGGCAAAAGAACTGACCTCAAAATCCAAGACCCCCACTCAGACTTGGCCCTCCTGAGAACATAGCTCTGATGTATGTACCTTGACGACACTTAACATAACCTCAGATTGGAGACATCCCATCTACGTCTCCTCCCCAGAAATGCAGTTGGCTCAATCCAACCTTTGTCTGGCCCAGAGCTTTACTTAGGGAAGGGAGATGAGACTTTAAAACTCCTTTTATCTGCAAAACCTATGACGTTGTGATGGAAAGAGAAATAGAGGTAGCAGTCAGGCTCCATGAGGTGAATAAATGTGAAACATTCTTCCCCTAAGGATTCAAATGTTTAAGAAATTTCGACCCAACTAGAGGTTCTTATTCCAAGCAGATGGCTTTCTCTTATCTAGCAGCCGTACTCTCCTTTTTATAGCCAGGAATTATATTTCAAATTCAGAAAATGAAAATGGAGTTAAGTAACTAATCAGCCTGTTTCCTTTGCTCTTCTCTTTCCTTTGGTTTTGTGACTGTCACCGTTCTAGCATTTCTCTCTGGGACTACAAAGTTGGGGCTTTTTGGCCCTGAAAGACCAGGAGCTGAGTGGAAGGAGGGCTCCTGCTGCCGGGCCCTGCCCTCAAGCTTGGCATTCGTGAGTGTTGCCGGCCCGCAACCTTGGGCGGGAGCAGCTGTGCATTCTGATTCCTTTGAACCATTGCTCTGACCTTTCTTCCTACTCATTTGTGTTTCTTAAAGGACCGTGTCCAGGAACTTTTCTGCTGTTTTCACTTGACTTTGCCTATAAAAGTCTGCTTCAAAGCTGCTGCTCTCCCCATCCCCCACCCAGGTTCCCTCTGTCTCATTTGGCAAAATCGTCTCTCTCTCTCGAGTTCATCAGACGGGGGCAGAGTGTGTGTTGGGGGGTAGGGGAGGGAATGCCAGTTGATTTCTCATCTGTAGGGAAGGTAGCATCAGTCTCTTTTCATTCCGTGTTACTCACCTATAGGTAACTGATGTCAGCATTGTAGTCTAAGCTTGATTTGGGAAATTCTCCCATAGATTAGGAGAGTATACAGTGAAACAGATCTTGGGTCCCGATACCATGTTACTGTCCAGATTAGTATCATGTACGTGCATTCTAAGTTGCTTCAGTCATGTCCGACTCTCTGTGACCCTATGGCCCTGTATCCTGCCAGGCTCCATGCGGAGTCCATGGGGATTCTCCAGGCAAGAATACTGAAATGGATTGCCGTGCCCTCCTTTAGGGGATCTTCCCGACCCAGGGATCAAACCCGCGTCTCTTATGTCTCCTGCATTGGCAGGTGGGTTCTTTACCACTGGCACCACCTGGGAAGCCCCAAATATCATCATACTGTCTTATACATGAAATTCTTTTTGTTGGTATTTTACTCACACTAATACATATTTAGTTACTCCTTAACATTAAGGGTACACTTAGAAGGAAAGATAAATTTGTATATTGGATTTAAATCCTGTGAAAAAGCACTCTTTTTGACAAAAGATAGATATCTGTTAGGATAGGGGACAACTGTCTACCTTAGCTTAGTCTTGTCCTGCTCAGAAGGATGTGACATCTAGCTACTTAACATCCCCAAGCTATCTTCTCTGAGAGGGAAATACAAGGCAATAATAGAATTTAAGGTAATGTTTAAAAAATAAGTGAAGAAGTTTTTAAAATAAAACCTAAACAGTTGAAACCTAAACCTAAATTTTCTGCCTGTTGGCTCAAGCACTTCTGTTATTTTAGGTGTGAAACAGCTCAAATGAAAGTTCTCCCATAAATCTCTACGATATTTTATTGGTACTGCTTTATAATAGAGATCAAAGATGGGGATTGGAAGCCCGTCTTAATATGGAGTCCAAAGAGTTTTAAGATGTTCCTTTATGACCCCAGCAGGTTGTCAGAGTGTTGATGTTTTGTTAATGTCAAACTGTGGAGCAAAGAGTTGATCAAATTCAGAATTCATGGAAGTGTTGATATGAAAAAGAAAACTCTTTAAGCAGAGATGTTGGCTGGCAGATGAATTATCTCTTCGCTGTAAGTCATTTCAGCCTGTGAGTGGGGAGCTAGCTACCTTATCGTTAAAACCTCGAAGTCCTCAGAGAACAGGAGGAAAAACTCACCAAGTTCTCAGGCTCTGATAGCCAGTGGGCACTGCTGGTGGGAGGGAGGTTTGGGAGCCGGCAGAGGCCTGGGGCAAAGGGGGCAGAAGAAGCCCCTGCAGCCTTCCTCCACCCCCACCCCCCGCCGGCGCTGGAGAGCCCCCAGTGGGCGTTGCTGTCTGGCCCCTGCGAGCTGTTGTGACCCCCGTATCGCGGCTAGTCCCTCCTGCTCCTTTTTTCCTAGATGATTGATCCTTCCCCCTCTGTGGCCCTTTCCGCTGGTCACAGGGCTGTCCTGGCTAACCCGTTGCTGAACTTGGCCAGCCTGCCCGCTGTGGCTTTAGCAGATGTTTCTGCTCTGTGAGGCTAACAGATTTTATAGTCTTGATGGTACCCCCACCCAGCTGCCTTGGGCAATTTACCTAAATGATCCATTTCTCTCCACTCTCCTAAGCCCTGGTCCACAATGCTTAGAAAGTCAGTGTGGGATCTTCAGTGTCCTTTTTTCCTGTAACCGGCTTTTAAGATCTGCCCTGACCCAGCTTTGATTCTGGCCCTGAAACAGGCGTAAGAAGACTTAGCAGCCTTTAAGCCCCTTTCATTTTCTGTGGCCTGAAGTGTCACCAGTTAGCATTTGTTGAGTACTGGCTGTGTACCAGGTCTGAAAAGACCAGAGAGAGGCTGATCCTGCCCGGGGGTGGTCAGGGAGGTAAGGGAACAGTGACAACACCCTGCACTACCTGTGGGTGCAGAAGCGCTCCGCACAGAGGAAGCATCAGAGGAGAGAGAAACCGTCTCTCCCTGGGTTGGTGGTGGGAGAGGAACTTTTTCAAGAGCCAGGAAGGCTTCATCAATTGATTTTTGAGCAGTGTTCCAAATTGTGAGTAGAAAATTCCTTGGTAGACAAAAGTGGTTAGAGAGAGCATCTCGATTAGAGGTTAGAGAAAGCATGGAACATCCAAGGAACAGTATCTAGTTTGGAATTGCTGGGGTATGAACTGCAGGGGGAGCCAAGAAATGAAGTTTCAAAGGCAGACTTGGGTTTCATCTTGAGGTCAAGCAAGGAAGTGACATCATCTCCTTTGACCAAGACAGAAAATCACCTTAGCCACTGTGTGGTTGAGGAACAGTGAGACCAGAGCAGAAAGATACTTATCAGTGCAAGGGCCCCTCCCCTCAGTCATGGCCCCTTGAGGCTGTGAGTAACCACCTCAAAACAGATAGAGATCTTTGCTCACAGAATCATAGGCAAGTTGAGCACCGTGGTGGTATCCAACTGGACCCCAGAGAATAGAGCAGTAGATGTCTTCAGCCTGGTTGTTGAGGAATACCCTGAACAAGGAACATTCACATCTGCCCCCAGACTCGTCTCCTCCCAGTCTAGCAATCACATCCTACAGCAGAGCACGGCCAGGTTGTGGGAGAGGTTAGCATCCCATCAGCTCTGCCATCTCTTTGGAGACGAGTTCTGTGGGCCCTCTGCCGGCTTCCTCTTGAGAGCTCCGGCTGCTGAACATGGAGGGTGCAGGCTCGTCCTGAAGACCTCTTGGCCTTCATGATGATGTTTGGGCCTTTGCTGATTAGCGGGACGAGTAGAAAAATAAAATTTCTGAATGCAGCTCATCAGCCACTGGGGGAGATAAAGACAATGTGTCCCAGTGTAAATAGGATTGCAGATTATCACTGGGTGGAATTTAGTAAGATTTGAAAGTTTGGAAAATGATACGGAAATCTTACCCAGAGTAATTTCAACTCTCGAACTCTGCTGCTTGTTTAGGAGACTTAGGATATGTTCCAAGACAGACAAAATTTCCACACTCAACAGCAGAAGGAGAGGAAAAGACTCCTTAAAGAGATTTCGAATGCATAACTTGCGGGACTCAGAACTGATTTGGTGGAGTAGGCGGGGGAGGACCCACCCCTCACGGCTATTTTCTCCATCCTTGCTCAGCCAGGACCTGCGCAAGACGGTCAGAGGACTTGTGGATCTGTAGAGTTGGGACACGGAAAGTGAGAGCATTTGAGAACTTAGAAGGAACTCTCCACGTGGGCCACACTGAGTAATGAAGCTGAAAAAGACACTGTGGAAAACTCTCCAGGGATGAGGGATGCCTATGCGTTTGCAAGATGCTCGTGGCAGTCAGCGGTTCCTCACTTGCTCAAGAGCTCACTTCTCTTCCCCAGTTAGACACTGTGTGATGTACCCAGCACCCTACCCCAGGGTCTCTCCAGGACCGCGGCAGGTCTCAAGTAGCCAAGTGTGGGACACTATGCTGTCTAGGCGAGTCTCCCCTGAAATAACAGAACTGGTACATGCAGAAGCCACTTTTCAGAGCGGCTGTCTGTCTCAGCCTCCCTCCCACAAGGGTCCCTGATGTGCTGTGCACTTGACACGCGTGCTGTGTGTCACGGGGCAGTTCCAGTGACACCAGCAGAGAACAGGCCCAGTTTATGAGAGGCCCTGACATGCCAAACCGTGGATGTAATGGTAACATCTTCATTCCTTTTCTTTTGGGAAATAACTGTCTACTTACAAAACTATATGGATATAAAGACTGTTTTCTCAGAAGTCCATCTGAATCTTGCCTTAAGATCTAATGAAAGCTTATTGAAAGGAATGCCCTTTAAAAATTAGGCATAATTATACTACCCCAAAAGTTTTCATGTTTAGCTTGTTTTCCTCTGTGTAAGACATAAGATACCAAGCAGTGTTTATAACCTTGGGCAGCTGCTGAGTGTACCAATAGTTTTCAAGTGAGAATAGCCAAAACAGTTTAATAACAATAATAATAATGTGTGCTCAGTCGTGTTCAACCCTTTGCATCTCCAGGGACAATAGCCTACCAGGCCCCTCTGTCCATGCGGTTTTCCAGGCAAGAATGCTGGATTTGGTTGCCATTTCCTTCTCCAGGTGATCTTCCCAACCCAGGGATCCAACCCTGGCCTCCTACATAGGCAAATGGATTCTTTACTACTAGCACCACCTGGGAAGCAGGCTTATCATATACTTAAAATACTAGCTGCCTATCAACTTGTTAAGTACAGATAGTTAAAGTGGAAGTTTACTATGTATTTCATAAAATGTTTCATGTGATAATGATAAACGGTTAACATAGAAAAAAATAGGTGATTTGTTTTCTGGGCAAAAGTCAGTCATTCATTTGTAAACCGAAAGTGCCTGCTGTGTGTCAAAGCACTGGACAGAGAGACAGAAACAGTCCTCATTCCTGAAGATTCCATGGTCTAGTGGAAAGGAGAGTCACATTAGCAATTAGGCTGAGAGCAAGAGCCGTAGATGCGCCATGAGAGCTCAGGGGGATGCAGTGAGTGACAGTTTAGAGCCACCTCAAGTCCTCTTGGAAAGAACGGGAGCAGGTAGGAGGGAGGTATAAAACACAGGGCCTGGTCCCCCTGGGGGAATCTGGATAACTGTTTCAGAGATGCTGATGAGCTGAATCTTAAAGGGTGGCCATTGAGCTGACTTCAAGCATCTCCAATATTGGTTTACTAATGACAGAGCCAAGACTCAGAGAATTACACTAAGTTTCCCAAATTACACAGGGTAAGACCCCAATGTCTGTCTTTTTTGTTTTTTTAGTGGTAAAGGCCTTTTTGCAAATCAAATCTTAACCCCAATCTCCAATATGTAAAAATAGGTCAGGTTGTATTTCATTAACATAAACTCATTCCACATTTAAATGTATAACAACCTCACACCAGTCACAATGACTGTCAAAGATTTATAACAGTTATGAGATCAAGTAATGAAAACCAGTGACCTTCTTTTTATAAACTCTTCTGTTTTTGTAATAAATTTAAATTTACAGAAAAGTTGCAAAGATAGTGCAGAGAGCTCCCATATACCACACATCCAGCTCCCCCCACCCTTTGCTAACATCTTACATTACCATGGTACATTTGTCATAACTGAAAAGTTGACATTGGAACATTACTATTAACTAAATCCATACTTTATTTGGATTTCCCCAGTCTTTCCACCAATTATCTTTCTGTTCCAGGGTTCAGTCCAGGGTACCACGTTGCATTTAGTTGCAATGACTTTCTTTTCACAAACACTAAAACACAAAGTCAGGAAATATGTTACATTCTCAGATGTTCAGCTGTATGATTGAAAAAAGATACTGCCTTGAACCCTTAGAAGAAATACTGCTGCTGCTGCTGCTGTAAAGTTGCTTCAGTTGTGTCCGACTCTGTGCGACCCCATAGACGGCAGCCCACCAGGCTCCTCCGTCCCTGGGATTCTCCAGGCAAGAATGCTGGAGTGGGTTGCCGCTTCCTTCTCCAGTGCATGAAAGTGAAAGTGAAGTCCTTCAGTTGTGTCTGACTCTTTGAGACCCCATGGACTGCAGCCCACCAGGCTCCTCCTCAGTGGGATTTTCCAAGCAAGAGTACTGGAGTGGGTTGCCATTGCCTTCTCCGAGAAGAAATACCAACTATCTGTAAAAAAAAGGTACTAAGCTTGGACTGCAAGCTTGCAGGGCAAGCAGCTTGCTACTGAAATGCTGTGCTGTGCTTAGTCACTCAGTCGTGTCTGACTCTTTTCGATCCCATGGGCGGTAGCCCACCAGACTTCTGTGTCCATGGAATTCTCCAAGTAAGAATACTGGAGTGGGTTGCCATGCCCTCCTCTAAGGGATCTCCTCAACCGAGGAATTGAACCCAGGTTTCTCACATTGCAGGCAGATTCTTTAACATCTGAGCCACCAGGGAAGCCCAAGAATACTGGAGTGGGTAGCCTGTCCCTTCTCCAGGGGTTCTTCCCAACCCAGGAATTGGAACCTGGTCTCCTGCATTGCAAGTGGATTCTTTACCAGCTGTGCTACCAGTTGGTATAATTGTCTGGTAATGCAGTGCAGAGAAGAACCCAATAATGCACACTCAACAAACTCAATTTACTGTTTTACTCAGCTTGGGTCACCATACAGTATACCATAGACTGGGCATTTTTTTTTTCACAGTTCTGAAGGCTGGAAGTCCTAGAAGAAAGTGCTGGCCAGTTCGGTTCCTAGTGGAGACTCTCTTCCTGGCTTGTGTAGGGCTGTGGGTCTTCACAAGGCTTTCTTTCTGTGTGTGTGTAGGGCAGGGAGCCACGAATGACTTATCTACTTATCAGATCAGGGCCCCACCGTTATGACCTCATTTAACCTTAATTACACCTAAATACCCCACCTTTGGGAGGTGACTGTATTGGGTACAGTCACATTGAGGGTGAGGGCTTCAATGCAGGAATGAGGGGGTAGAGGAGACATGGTTCAGTCCATAGCCTAGTCCAAAGGCTGAAATTATTTGAAATTTTTATAATTTAATCCTGAGACAATATGGTATTAAATTTTTCTCCATTTTTATAGTATATTTATGCAGGTTAACATGTGTTATTTTGCAAAGCACTCAATGCGTGCAAGAAAATGTTAATTATTTAGATCATTTTTGAATGCTCATTAAACAAGCTAACAAAGAAAATACAGTGTCATCTGAACAGATGGTTCAAAAACAATAGCAAGAAAAATTTTTCAAAGGTAGGTGCCTTATAAAAAGCTGTTGGGCTTCCCTGGTGGCTCAGTGGTAAAGAGCCTGCCTGCCAGTGCAGTAGACAGGTTCAATCCCTGATTCAGGAAGATCCCACATGCTGTGGAGCAACTAAGCCCATCTGTCACAGCTATTCAGTCTGTGCACTAGAGGCTGTGTTCTGCAACAAAAGAAGCCACTGGAATGAGAAACCCACCCACCACAGCTGGAGAAAGCCCACACAGCAACGAAGACTGTGTCCCAAGATTAAATAAATAAATAAAATTAATTTCTTAAAAAAAAGCTGTTGCCAGAAGTCTTCAGGTGGTCATTAGGTTTTTATATACAAAAGATGTAGCATCCTTCAGAATAATGCTGAGTAATGCCATATAGTTATTAACATTTTTTGTTACTGGTGTGGGCTTTTCCATATCAAAGGTTACCATAACGTACTAAAACAGAATAAATGTCCAACACGCTTCACACAGAGTAAGATACCACTGGGGTTTGTTTTGCTTTTGCTGAGGAAGGATCTTGACTAGCTAACTTGACCTCAGCTAGTGCACGGTCGCTGCTCCGTTGCAGTGTTCCCTGTGCCTGACACCGCACATCCAGGAGGCCTGCAGTAAGTGTGTTGGGTAAACATCTGTTAATACGGCCATTTTTAGTTTGGGAGGTGGATGGGAGTCAGTGATGATGTCATTAATCAAAACTATGGGAGAAAGAAAAGATTTAAAGGCAGAGGGAGACAGAAGTATCCTCAGGACATCTAGGAAGAGCCACTCATTTTGTCTTTGGAATTTTAGAGAAAAAAAATAACATTCCAGGATGGTTGTTAAGTCAGCATTTGAAAGTACGTTGAAGAGGATTTCTTTCTTTCTTTTTTTTTTTAATTAAAGAGGCTATACCATTGAACTGAGATAGTTATATCCAAAAGTACAAGTCATTCTTGAGTCTTGAGCTTCAATTTTAGTATATAGTAAATATAGTTATTTTTTTATTGCTATCATGTATTTTCCCCTGTATTACCAGTTCTCAGCTTTCCGGTTTACATTCCCATGTAACATTAAAGCCTCACAGAAAAGTATCAGATAATGTGGTCTTTCCGCCGAATTTTCAGGGAAAAGAGCTTCCACCATGTTCATCTTACCCTGGAAGCTCAGGCTATTCACCGGAAGGAACCCCCGTCTCTGGGCTGCTTCTCTGCTGGCAGGTAACTGCTGCAGATCGGGCAAAGCGCTCATGGCCTGTTCCCTGTCCACAGGTTGTTCCCATGCTTCCCAGGCTGCTGTGTGAAGAGCTGTGTAGCCTCAACCCCATGACCGACAAGCTGACCTTCTCTGTGATCTGGACGCTAACTCCGAAGGGCAAGGTAAGGACTTAACACACATGTCCCTTCTGTTCGGTGACTCCTTCATAAGCACCCAGTGTGTTCCTGGCATTGGTCTGGAGGCCCGTGGTGGGAGGATGAGGGCAGCGTAAGAGCCTCACCAGCAAGGAGGACGTGGGAGGAAAGCTGTCAGTGTGTATAGAAGGCTGAGCCTCAGTGGGGTTCAGTGTGTCATGTGAAGGAAGAAACTGTGTAAGCAGAGTCCCATGGGGGAGGCCTCGTGCAGCAGAGGGTGTCCATGAAGGGAACAGTGGGCAGGCCCTGACTGCAGTTAGGGGAGCAGACAGGGTGAAGGGGGTCATTTGGGGAAAGGGTGGCGAGTTTGGGTAGGTGAGGTGGACTCAAACCATGGCTACCTGCAAATGCCAGGCCCCATGAATGATGGCTGTTAAGGTTCCTCTGAAGTGTCATGAGAAAGGAGACATTTTAGATTAGTGCTGGGACTTTAAGAATCCACCTGCCAGTGCAGGGTACACAGGCTCAGTCCCTCGTCCAGGAAGACTGCACATGCTGCAGAGCAGCTAAGCCTGTGTGTGCCCAAAAGCCTGTGCTCCGCAACAAGAGAAGCCACTGCAATGAGAAGCCTGCACGCTGCAACTAGAGAAAGCCCATGTGTAGTAACGAAGACCTAACACAGCCAAAAATAATTAAATAAGTCTTTTTTTTAAAAAAAGAAAGACGAGTGCTGCATCATGGTACTGTTTGAAGAGGAGCAAAATTTGCATGAGGTCGTGCTGTAATCAAGGCCCAAGGCGATGAAAACATGGACTGAGAGCAGAGGGGAGCAGGATGTCAGCAGCCATTCCCTAAATATAGGGAATAAATGAGACAGATAAATGAAAGATGACTCCAGAAGAAACCAATCCCCTCCCCCACAACAGAAGCAACTCTGAACTTCTGAAAATAGGGTAATGATTGGGGAAGCTATGGTCCCAGCTCAGTGCAGTGCTGCACAATTACTAAAGCTATTATGGAGACCGTGTAAGAACATGGGAACTGTTTATGCTGTAATATTAAATAGAAGTTTTAAAAAAAGATATTTAATTATAAAGAGGTTCCAAATAAAGATGGAAGATCAAATGCCCACATTTACTTTCATTCCCTCCCAAAACCTCACTAAAACAACAGTGAAGAGATTTTTTTTTTTTAAGGCATAAACCCACAAGGACAAAGAGAATGGGAGAGGAGACAACAGCAACAAAAATTTGGAAGCCGGCAAGCAGATGGATGAGTGGTAACTGACTTAGCAGTCCCGGGAAAGCCAAGTCCTGAGCCAACAATAGCGAAAGCCAAGAAACAACCCAGTTTACACAGAAGAACCCTGAAGAAGTTCAGAAATTGACAGCAGCAGCTATCTCAGGGAAGAAGGGGAGAGGTGGGCGAAGAGGAGACCAACTGTATTAGTTGAAGGTTTACTTTAAAAGATTGTTGCTTCCATAACCTAGTAGAAGATCAGAAATTTGTCCCCCAGACAGGATGAAGGAAAGGATGCTGAACTGAGGGTCACCAAATACAGCTGTGGTCGTGACCCACTGGGGGAGGCTGAGTGAACGCTGGCACACCAAACATTAAGAGGCCCATCTTTTCTTCCCTGCCAACCTCAGAATTCTAGTAGCCAAGCCTATACCCTTGACTCAGAAAATAGGAAAATCTTTCTCTGAGGAATCTGAGTGGTGAAGATTTAAAGATAAAAACCTCAGGGATTTCCCAACCAGCGGCTCAGCTGTACTTCCCTACAGTAAAGCTTGCGGATGATAAGCCCCACCCACTCAAGCAGAGCTTTTTAGGATTTCACTAAAAAATCAGCCTTTCGCATTTCACTTTCCTGTATAGAGACAAGAGGAAAGCCTCTAACACGGAACAGGAAAACCAAAGTAAACAAGTGGGGAGCAACTGGAACAAAACAAACTACGCGCGGAATGGAGGAGGAAATGGCTACCGCTCTAGTATTCTTGCCTGGGAAATCCCATGGACAGAGGAGCTTGGCAGACTACAGTCCATAGGGCTGCAAACAGTCAGACTTGACTGAATGACTAAAGAACACGTAAGGAGGAGAAACTTTTTTGTATCCTTAGAGAGTCCCTTTCTAAAAGAAAGTATCTATACTACAAGATCTAGGTACTTTGAAAAAGATTCAGGGGTGGGGGGAAGAGCTCTTTTTTAAAAAATTTCCATTAACAGTGTGAAATTAAAAACATGAGAGAAGAAATGCAGTCTCAGGGTTCAGATTGGATGATAACGTTGAAAAATTGTCCCAGAATAAGACGGAAAAGTAGAGCGCCAGTCCAAGATATCCAACATCTATTCAGTGACCCTTCCAGAAATAGGGAACAGAGAAAGAGAAGAAATCATCAACAAGATCATTCAGAGAGGCCCCATCACTGTAGGATGTGACTCTCCAGGCCAAAAGAGCACACTACCCAGCACAATAATGGGAACACTGTCTCCAAGCCACATTGTCATAAAATTTCAGAGCACTGAGGACAAAAAAAAAGATCCTATAGGCTGCTAAGAAGAAGAATTTTAAAAAAAGAAAGAGGCTCATACAGTAGATCAGAACTCAGAAAAAACGTAAGACTTTTTATTAGAACCCTAGAAGTTAGATGACAGTGAAGCCAAGTTCTCTAATTTCTGGAAGACTGTGACCTCCACGCTAAAGTGCTGTGCCTAGCTAAGCCATCAGTATAAGTGAGAGTTGCAAGGTCTCAAACAAAAGATGTGCATCTCACATACTCTTTCTCAGGAAGCTTTCACCAAAAACAAAGAGTAAATCAGGAAGGAGGGAGACATGGGACTCGGGAAACTAATAAACCCATACAATAAAGAAGTGAAAGACTTACCTGGATCACAAGTCACCAGACTTCCTTGTCAGGAACCAGTTAGTAAACCTGGTTTTGGTTTTAGACACCATGTGGTCTGTTACAGTTACTCATGAAAGAATATATAAATAATGTGAGCAGGCTGTGACCCACTAAAACTTCCCTTAAAAACAAGTGACTGACTGAATTTGGCCCACAGACCATAATTTGTTGACCCCTGACCTAGATGATGGTAAAGAAAATTCCCAGGGTACCAGCTCTATGCAGATGCAGACAACAGGGGATCAGATTGGAGCAGGTCAGAAGGTGACCATCTGCAAGTCAGGAAGAAAGCTGGCACCAGAAAATGAACTGGCTGCCATCTTGGTCTTGGATTTCCCAGCCTCCAGAACTATGAGAAAGAAATTGTGCAAGCTCCCCAGCCGACGGTATTTTTGTTATGGCAGCCCCAGTAGACCAACGCCACATCAACTTGACTTTTAAACTGGGTTACATTAAAATCTATCCATCTGTTTTATACTTTGGATGGATCTTTTATTCATGCATGATTTTTTATCCAATAGTCATGTATAGATGTGAGAGTTGGACCATAAAGAAGGTTGAGCACCAAAGAATTGATGCTTTTGAACTATGGGTTGGGGAAGACTCTTGAGAATCCCTTGGACTGCAAGGAGATCAAACCAGTCAATCTAAAAGGAAATCAGTCCTGAATATTCATTGGAAGGACTGATGCTGAAGCTAAAGGTTCAATACTTTGGCCACCTGATGGGAAGAACTGACTCACTGGAAAAGACCCTGATCCTGGGAAAGATTGAGGGCAAGAGGAGAGGGGGGCAACAGAGGATGAGAGGGTTGGAAGGCATCACTGGCTCAATGGACATGAGTTTGTGCAAACTCAGCCATGGACAGGGAAGCCTGGTGTGCTGCAGTCCATGGAGTTGCAGAGTCAGACACTAAGTGACTGAACTGGCTGGTATTTTCAGACTAGTAGTCTGATTTTTTAAATGTTGACACATTTTATTATATTAAAAAGTCACATTTACTAGTGTCACCACAGATCCTAGACAAGTCTTTAAGGATTGGAAAACATGTATCATATACATGGGTATATGATACAGGGTTTCCAAAATTCTAATTTTTATGACAGCTTGAATTTTATCATTAGCAACGAGTAACGTTCGTTGTTTTTCTTGACGTGCCAGATAACCATAGTGTGTCACTCTTCCTCCAAGTAAAAATGGTGTTCTGTAAAAAAAGACGGTCGTTTCACCTCGCTGCTCAGAGTGTGTGAATGCTTTTCCCCAAGACAGCTGTCATACTTGGCCACACTGCTCAGTGAAAAAGACAAGCACATGAGAGCTGAGCCACAGCAAAAGCAATGTCATCAGGAACATGCTGAAGTGAAGCTGGCTTTTTGTTCCCTGTGAGTGTGGGCCAGTGATGAGACCCTGGCCTCTGGCAGCACCTGTTGCTGCTGTGTGATTCGTGCCAAGGCAGCAACAGTTTTCCCCCCAGTGCTTCTGTGCCATCAATATAAGTGAACATACACAGAAAAGGCCGCATGATGCCTCAGTGTGAATACTATTATGAAAATAGTTTTGACCTCATGGATCCCTGAATGGAGTCCACAGACCGTACTTCGAGAACCACTCTTTTAAACAATTGATGGAAAGCTTGAAGTGGATTAATGTACAGAGGAGACAGAAAAACCAACCAAACTGAAACAAAACAGTTACTAATTTTAGGAAAAATAAAAAGCTGTATAGAAAAGACTAGTAACCCTGAGTATTTACATAGTTATAATAGTTAATTCTCCTAGTGGTGATGTAATTTTATTGGGAGGATGAGGGCCTGGGAATGTTTATGTATGTTTGGTTGGGGGGAGGCAGCATGTGTGGCAAGAAGAGTTAATTAGCCCCTTCTATAGTGAAAAAGTTTGTGAATGATGCTTAAAGCTGAAAAATCAAGAAGAAGTAATCCGGCAGATTGTATAGAACTGTGAAAGTAAATACCAAAATAATCTACTGAGAGATGACAGTGGTTACCCCTGGGAAGGGGCAGAGGACTGCTGTTCTTCTTAAGAAGCCTTTAAAACCACTTCACTGTTTGAACTGTGGCCACTTTAATTTTTTTATTTTTATTTTGAAAAATTTCAAATATACATGAAAGTGCAGAAAATAGCACAATAAATCCACCATCCCTATCTCCTAGATTTAACAACTGTCAGCATTTATTTTCTTTGCTAAAGTGTTTTATTTTATTAATATAAATTTATTTATTTTAATTGGGGGTTAATTACTTTACAATATTGTATTGGTTTTGTCATACATCAACATGAATCTGCCACAGGTGTACACATGTTCCCCATCCTGAACCCCCCTCCCACCTCCCTCCCTGTACCATCCCTCTGGGTCATCCCAGTGCACCAGCCCCAAGCATCTTGTATCATGCTTCGAACCTGGACTGGCGATTTGTTTCATATATGATATTATACATGTTTCAATGCCCTCCCAAATCATCCCACCCTC
>SJYV01039903.1:104494-127609 GCA_006410875.1 Neotragus pygmaeus | reverse complement strand
CACCCTCCTCCCTCCCCGTACCATCCCTCTGGGTTGTCCCAGTGCACCAGCCCCAAGCATCCAGTATCATGCATGGAGCCTAGACTGGCAATTCATTTCATATATGATATTATACATGTTTCAATGCCCTCCCAAATCATCCCACCCTCACCCTCTTCCACAGAGTCCAAAATACTGTTCTATACATCTGTGTCTCTTTTGATGTCTCGCATACAGGGTTATCGTTACCATCTTTCTAAATTCCATATATATGTGTTAGTATACTGTATTGGTGTTTTTCTTTCTGGCTTACTTCACTCTGTATAATAGGCTCCAGTTTCATCCACCTCATTAGAACTGATTCAAATGTATTCTTTTTAATGGCTGAGTAATACTCTATTGTGTATAGGTACCACAGCTTTCTTATCCATTCATCTGCTGATGGACATCTAGGTTGCTTCTATGTCCTGGCTATTATAAACAGTGCTGCGATGAACTTTGGGATACACGTGTCTCTTTCAATTGGTTTGCTCGGTGTGTATGCCCAGCAATGGGATTGCTTGATCATAAGGCAGTTCTATTTCCAGTTTTTTAAGGAATCTCCACACTCTTCTCCATCGTGGATATGCTAGTTTGCATTCCCACCAGCAGTGTAAGAGGGTTCCCTTTTTTCCACACCCTCTCCAGCATTTATTGCTTGTAGACTTTTGGATTGCAGCCATTCTGACTGGTGTGAAATGGTACCTCATTGTGGTTTTCATTTGCATTTTTCTAATAATGAGTGATGTTGAGCATCTCTTCATGTGTTTGGTAGCCATCTGTATGTCTTCAGCCTGTCTACTTTAGGCTCTACTACAAAGCCACAGTCATCAAGACAGTATGGTACTGGCACAAAGAGAGAAATATAGATTAATGGAACAAAATAGAAAGCCCAGAGATAAATCCATGCACCTATGGACACCTTATCTTTGACAAAGGAGGCAAGAATATACAAGTCAATCTCTTTAACAAGTGGTGCTGGGAAAACTGGTCAACCACTTGTAAAAGAATAAAACTAGAACACTTTCTAACACCACACACAAAAATAAACTCAAAATGGATTAAAGATCTAAACATAAGACCAGAAACTATAAAACTCCTAGAGGAGAACATAGGCAAAACACCCTCCGACATACATCACAGCAGGATCCTCTATGACCCACCTCCCAGAATATTGGAAATAAAAGCAAAAATAAACAAATGGGACCTAATTAAAATTAAAAGCTTTTGCACCACAAAAGAAACTGTAAGCAAGGTGAAAAGACAACTTTAAGAATGAGAGAAAATAATAGCAAATGAAGCAACTGACAAACAACTAATCTCAAAAATATACAAGCAACTCCTGCAGCTCAACTCCAGAAAAATAAACGACCCAATCACTAAATGGGCCAAAGAACTAAATAGGCATTTCTCCAAAGAAGACATACAGATGCTAAAGCGTTTTAAAGCAAACCATAGACATCACGTCATTTCACGCATACATATTTTCATATGTGGCTCTAAAAATTTTGGACATTTCCTTATATAACCACAATGTCACCTAACAGTCAGTATTCGTGCCTCGGTGTCATTTAAAACCCAGTTCATAATTGCATTTCTCAGATTGTCTCCAATTGAGAGACAATCCACTCCAATACACAGGGGAATCAAAACAAGTTACCTACATAACATTTGGGTTTTGTGACTTTGACTATCTGATAATAAGTTCCTTTTTAAGAGTTAAGAAGCAAACACTATCTGAAGTACGAAGAAAGAAATGTGAAGACAGTAGGCCAGCAATCATATTTCAGTGGAAGTGGGAACGTGTATGGGGGAAAAAAATGAATGGAAAAAGACGAGAAGGAAATAAAATAGAATGCCAGTAGTGGTTGTATTTGGGTAGCAAGGCTATGAGTAATTTTTTCTACTTTTTTGTGTTTTCTAGTGTTTTTTGAAAACATGTATTACTTCCATATTTTTATAAATGTTTATTTTTGCAAAAGTTTAACTAAACAGAAAAATAAAAGCCTAAAAGTTAGAGGAAAACTAACTTGAGTCAACAGAAAAGAACTCTGAACCTGAACTAAGCCTGCCAGGGTCAGACCCAAGAAATAAAGAGCCGCCTGATCTAATGAGCTTCTAAAATATGAGGGTCATAAAAGAAGCACTCGGAAGAGGCAGACTCTGAAAACTTGGTTGGTCTGTAGGTTTTCTGTCGGAGGCAGTGTCTGGTGACCAAGCCTTCTGGCACGGGGGGCTGGAGAGCAGGTGCAAAGGAGGCACAGGGTCCAGAAAGGGATGCTGGGCCTCTGGCAAACCCAGTCAAAGAGGAAGTGTGAGGCTTTGGACCTGGGACAGTCGTGGAGTGAGACTCACTAACCATACTCCTCATGCTGTAGTCAAACATCCTACCCAGAACAAGGGGCCACACGGTGGGTTGACCTGGTCAGTTAGTCCTGGGGTGTAGTGACAATGAGTGTCTTCCTGCTCACAGTCAAGATACATGAGTCAGATCCCAGACTCGTGTACAGGAGCTAGTGCTTGTTGAAGACACTGGCAAAGGAGAGCCGGAGTTGGTGGGGTGGTTGTTGTTCAGTTGCTCAGTCATGTCCAGCTCTTTGTGACCCCATGGACTGCAGCATGCCAGGCTTCCCTGTCCTTCACCATCTCCCAGAGCTTGCCCAAACTCATGAGTTGTTAGGGAGGAGTGGGAAAACAGATGGGGTGGTTCAGGGGGCCAGAGAGAACTTCCCAGGTGGTGCTAGTGGTAAAGAACCTGCTTGCCAGTGCAGGAGACATAAGAGACATAAGAGTCCCTGGGCTGGGAAAATCCCCTAGAGCGGGGCATGGCAACCCACGCCAGTATTCTTGCCTGGAGGATCCCGTGGACAGAGGAGCCTGGGGGGCTGTGGGCCACAGGGTCTCAGAGTCAGACATGACCGAAGCGGCTTAGTACAGGGGGTCAGAGAAGGCCGGTAAGGAGGAAAGCGGCACGTGTCAAGAACCCAGTAAGCCTGAGACTTGGTTAGTACACAGTGGTGGCTTCTCGTAGTGCACAGGCTTCGAAGGAGCTAGGGCAGGGCCAGCAGCATCAGGCATGGCTGCCAGTCTCCCCTGGAGCTGAAGTGGAGGAAGGTTTTGTTTTTTTCCTTTATCTACTGGAATGCCTTACTTTGTAGAGCTATAGAAAGCCTATTCCAACTTTTTAAACACCCATTAGATTTTTTTAAGTATCAACTAGGAAACCTTGGTGTCATATATGTTAATACTTTCCTTAAGCCAGTGTTCAGGTTTTTAGAATGGAAAACTCTGAAAGATCTGGTTTAGGGCATGTTTCTCACATATTGGTGGTAAGAGTGTTGTCCTCTGGTCTAGATAGCTCTGATTCTATGTTTTCCTAAGGGAAACACACCCAGCTGAACCTTGTGCTTTGGAAGTCCAGCTCTGGGCCCATGAAATCCTCTCCGACCATGTCAGTGCAGTCTCCTATCTGGTCACCTCTAGCNTCTGAATGTTGAGCTTGAAGCCAACTTTTTCACTTTCCTCTTTCACTTTCATCAAAAGACTCTTTAGTTCTTCTTCACTTTCTGCCATAAGCGTGGTATCATCTGCATATCTGAGGTTATTGATATTTCTCCTGGCAATCTTGATTTCAGCTTGTGCTTCCTCCAGCCCAGTGTTTCTCATGATGTACTCTGCATATAAGTTAAATAGATGGTTATCCCCTGACCCTCCCTATTTGCATCATCTAAACTGGAGCTCCCACCTCCCACTCCCAGGGTATTTGCTCCAGGAAAGGAGACCACCTTCTCCGCACCCACAGAGGAATCAGATCTGTAGCTCTTCTTTATAGACGATATGTCCTGGAACCTTTGCCTTATCGGTCTGAGGAAGTCTGAGGTTAAAAAAATTAAAAATGCTCTATCACTCTGTACACAATAGCAGCATTAATAGTTGATGTTTGAAAGTGAAAGTGCTAGTCCCTCAATCATGTCTGACTCTTTGCAACCCCATGGACTGTAGCCCACCAGGCTTCTCTATCCATGGAATTCTCCAGGCAAGAATACTGGAATGGATTGCCATTCCTTTCTCCAGGGGATCTTCCTGACCCAGGGATCGAACCCAGGTCTCCCACATTGCAGGCCGATTCTTACCATCTGAGTCACCAGGGAAGCCCATTTGGTGTTTGAAAGTGAAAGTGTTAGTTCCTCAGTCGTGTTCGACTCTTTGTGACCCCATGGACTATAACTCACCAGGCTCCTCTGTCTATGGGGTTCTCCAGGCAAGAATACAGGAGTGTTTGCCATTTCCTTCTCCAAGGGATCTTCCTGATCCAGGGGTCAAACCCAGGTCTCTTGCACTGCAGGCAGATTCTTTTACTACTAGTGCCACCTGGGAAGCTCTAAAAGGCAGCCCTCTTGACTTGATCCCACTGGTTCTCGAACCCAGGACCTTCTGTGTATAAAGCAGATGTGATAACCACTACGCTAGTTGGTATTTGTGTAACACTTAGTTAGAGCACCTTCATGTAATAAGTTATTTGCTCCTCAAAACAACCTGGTAAGACAGAGATTTCACTTCCATCTGAAAAAAATGATTTGGAAGAATTGAGAGACTTCCTCAAGGGTCCTGATGTTCAGATCCGGGATTCCAGGTCAGGCCTTTCATAGCCAGCTTGGCCCAACTTGGAAAGATGGGATTTAATTTCTTTGTCTGGAAGCTCTCTAAGCTTCCATTTCCTGAAGATCTTCCTTAGCACTGGGTTATGGGATACAGCATTTCCTTTTGCTGCTCACTTGTGTTGAAATGAGAATTTTTTCTACTCATACCCAGAGGGAATTTCATATAGTAATTTTTTTTTGATTCAGTTAGTATTTATTGGGGGTTCGCAGGGCTCGTGTCTTTCCACCAGATATCACAGAGCTGCAGGAGATAGTGAAGGTGAGGTCACTGCCTCTAGCCCTTGTTATCTTGTCTAGACAAGATAAACATCCACACACAGGTAACTATTTACAAGGTTAGGTATTTCAAAGTAAGAAACTAAAAAATGTACCCATTTAGGAGGCGGATGAAGACAGTAGCTATCCTGGTCATCCTGGCATCTTGAAATTTAACAGTTTTCTGGTATTAAAAAAAAAAAATTGAGACACTAAAAAACATGATCCTTTCANCTATAACCTAGGTAAGGAAAAGAGTTCCTCACACAATAAAGAGTCAGATAAGAATGCAAGGCTCCCCTTGGATATAGAAAAGTATCAGGTACATCAAGTGCCAAATCTCTGGCCCAGGCAATGAACCCTGTGACTGTTGGGGAAAAGAGTGGGTCTGTTGGCTGAGAGTGACTCAGTAATCAATTAAGGGAAGTTAATACATGAGCTAGGAAGAGGGACTTCTCTGATGTAGGTAGAATCATATCATGTGAGTGGCTGTCTTTTAGACCTTTGCCTCACAGAGGACCCTATTGGATTTCTAGGAGAGAAGGCAAAAATAAAATAGTCATGAAAAATAATGGCACTTGGTGCAAGTGTGTGAGTGAGTCTAACCAACTAGATAGCCAGATCTGAGCACTGGCTGGTGGAGAAGTGTCCTGATTCTACAGGGGGAGAGCGGCCTTTGCAGATGATAGCTATGAATGCAGCCGAGCTGCTCAAGGACGATGAGGAGGAGCTAGGGAGCTGTCGTCTTTCAAAGTAAGTTTCTTTTTTGGCTTCAGGGGACAGTCTGGCTATTCTGAGGGGGTGGGGGGTGGCTTTGCACATCTTGATGTCTGTCCTCATGGAGCAAACATCTGAGTGTGGGAAACATGGCTAAATGCCTCTTCATTCTGTAGCTGGTTGGAGCACTGGCCACTTTCTGGAGGTAGGACTTGGACCAGTAGGCAAAGAGGAATGTGACATTGTGATATTCTATGAAAAGAGTGGGCCAGGCTGGAGTCCTGTCCTCATGGAACCTGTGCTACCTGCCAATGGTGATGGTCAGGGGCAGGGGGCTTAAAGGGCCTGAGAGTGTGGGAGAAGTTGGCCACAGATTCCACACTCTTCTCATTTTCCCCCAAGCCTATGCTAAGTACAGTGTGTGTGTGTGTGCGTGCGCGTGCGTGTGTGTGTGTGCATGTATGTGTGTGTGCGCGTGTGTATATGTGTGTGTGTGCGTGTAGTGGGGGAGTGGGTGCAGAACACTAGATAAACCACTGGGATCAGAATTCAAATTCCAACTCTATGAGCTGCAGGACCTTAAGGAGTTTACTTAATCTCCCAGAGACTTGTTTTTCCCCCCTATAACATGGGAATGTTAATGACTCCTATAAAACACAGAGCTGTGTCAAGTTTAAATGTGAGAGTAATTGTGAACAGCACTATTCCCATAAGAAGCCCTCAGAAATGCTCTCCCACGAGTTCCCTAAATGTAGAGATAAGGCTCCGAGGCTCAGAGGGCTCAGGTGTCTTGTCTTTCCCATCAAAGCTGAGAGAGGACGTGGACTGGCTCTGCCCCTCACCCCCAGCGCTGGGGTTCTGGGCACCTCCTCTCAGGCCTCAGTCTCCCTCCCTGTTAAGGGTAGATGAGATCCTCTGTAAGCCCCTTCTCCCGTTCCTGTCCTGAGTTGAAGGAGCATCATAGATTTCTCCAACCTGTGACCCATGATGCTCTGTGTTCCAGGAGAAGCAACCACGTGGGCTCCTGAGTCAGGCTCTGCCACTAACAGAATTTATCTCACCAGAACTTCTTGAGGCTTTGGGCCCTGACTCTTCCAGTGAGAACAATTCAAGCAAGGCAGGGGCGAAGGCCCACAGGATGCAGAGTTGCAGCCGTGGGAGTGGCAGATGGCTGACACGTCATAACTCAGCCTTCCCGCTCTTCACTTTTCCATCCTGTCCAATTTATTTTTCCTTCCCTGTCCCCTCAGTGACCTCAAATCAGTCACAGCTTTATCTTGGCTTTTCTGTGAATGTCTTTTAAAAAACCTTGATCCTCTCCATGCTAATAAAGTAGAATTGAGGCTTATCGTGACAAGGGTTGTGGGTTTCTCTGAAAACTGTAATTGAGAGTTTGTAACAGGAAGAGACAGATAGTGAAAGAAGGACACACAGACAGGAAGCTTGTGGAGAATGAGAGCACGAGAGAGAGAGAGAGAGAGAGAGAGAGAGAGAGAGAGAGAGAGNAAAAAAAAAAAAAAAACAACACCTAATAACTTTGCAGTCAATAATATAGGTAAATAAGTGTGAAATGGTATTAAAAAAAAACTTTATTCTTGGTTCTGGCTTCCAACTTTGCTTCCACTCCTCTCTACTTCGAGACCAACCATTCCCCCAGATGACTTTCAGTTTTCCTTCTGGGAAACCAGAGAGACCAGCCAGCTGGGTCTGCTGAAGTTTCTCCCTTTAGAGTCATCCTTCCTGTCTCGTGATGCAGAAAAAAACACACTCCTGCTCCAACCACAGGGTAAGCCCTCCGTCCTCCAGATCTGAAATGGCATCAGCATCCCTCTGAACCACTCAGATCCTCAGTCTCTAGCCCACCTCACCCCTGTCACATCCCAGCAGTTCTAAGTGATAACAGCTCTACCTTTGCCAAGCATCTCTCATCAGTCCTTCCTTTCCTGTTGCCACAGTCACTGTCCCTGCCCAAGTCCTCACCATCCTCCTTGGTTGACAGAGACTGTTCATGGCCTCTTCATTCCATTTCCGCAGTGGTGTTAGGTGACTTTTAGAAGTTGAATGTAGTCCCATTACACTACTACTTAATATTCTTTTACAGTGGGACAGTGGGTTATGATTATCCTCAAAAGTTCGTAATCTCCAGAGCATGATGAGCAAAGACCTCCACCAACCCCTTCTTGCATTGTGTGGCCATCCTTCAGCCCCTCAACCTCTGCTGACTGGTTCATTTGGCCTCATACAGAATCGTTCCACTACTGAGACTTTGCAGATGCTTTTATCACTTCCTAGAGTGTCCTTCCCCTCATCCCTGCTAACACGAATCCTATTTATCCTATGAGACTCAGCTAAAATGCCACTTCTTCCATGAAAGTGTTATTATTCCTTCATTCATTCATTTAGTAAATACTCATTGAAGATTTGCTGTGTTGAGACACTATACAAGGTGTTGCAGATAAAAGAATTAAATATGCACCAAAATAGAAACAGTAGTTAATTCCCAATGGTGGATTCATAGGAGATTTTTTTTCTTTCTCCTTTTCCTACATGTATATATATATATTTTAAAGCTTTCTGCAGTGAATTGATATTGTCATTGTAGTAAAAGTAAGATTTTGAGGGTTTTTTTCTGTTTTTTTTTTTTTTTTTAAGTGGTGGGGGAAAGATATTGGAGTATGTTTGTAGGCTGCATAGGGAGGCAAATCAGAGATGTTGCTGATGAGGAAAAAAGGAACAAAGCTTTGGAACCAAGTCATGAAGGAAGGGGCTTCCCTGGTGGCTTCCTACAGTGCAGGATTGATCTCTGGGTTGAGAAGATCCCCTGGAGAAGGAAATAGCAACTCACTCCAGTATTCTTGCCTGGAGAATTCCATGGACAGAGGTGCCCGATGAAGGAAGTGGGAATTTCAGGACCTAAACTCCAGTTGGGGAGATTAGCTCCCACTAGGAGGATGAGGACCACAAACTTCTTTAGCGCAGAGAAGGTGCAGTGTGGGGTCCCTGCTGAAATTTGGAAAGGGATCAGGTTGGCCTTTCTGAGAAATGTGCTTAGATGGGAAGGCCCCCGCCCTCTCTGTCAGAGCCTGTTTCCCCATCTTGCTGCCCCTACAGCACTTGTCAGTGCCATTTGTATACAGATCTGTCATCCGACTGGACTGTAACATCATTCTTAATTTTTTAAAAATCTCTTCTCCTCATACACAGCACAGGGTCAAAAGCCCAAAAATGCTTAAAAATTACTTCATAAAGTGAATTGCATATCCATTTTCCGGGGCTTCCCTGGTGGCTCAGTGGTAAAGAATTCACCTGCCAAGCAGGAGACATGACTTTGAACCCTGGGTCAGGAAGGTCCCCTGGAGGAGAAAATGGCAACCCAGTCCAGTATTCTTGTCTGGAAAATTCACTGGATAGAGGAGCCTGGCGGGCTGCAGTCTTTGGGGTCACAAAGAGTCGGACACTAGTTAGTGACAAAAACAACAACATACCCGTTTACACAGTTCTGTTTAGCCTGCTTTATTAGAATGGTATTTCCTTGGTAAGGCATGTTTATCGCAGCAGCCTTCTCAGCCCCCGGAGCTGTGTCCTGGGGTTGAGGAGGGTCTGACACAGCTGCCCGAGTGTCTTCCCCCCACTGCCTTCCCTGCTCACCCTGCTGCTAACACACCAGCTGCCACCCATGGAAATGCTGCTGCTGCTGCTGCTGCGTTGCTTCAGTCGTGTCCGACTCCGTGCGACCGCAAAGACAGCAGCCCACCAGCCTCCCCCATCCCTGGGATTCTCCAGGCAAGAACACTGGAGTGGGTTGCCATNACACACCAGCTGCCACCCATGGAAATGCTGCTGCTGCTGCTGCTGCGTTGCTTCAGTCGTGTCCGACTCCGTGCGACCGCAAAGACAGCAGCCCACCAGCCTCCCCCATCCCTGGGATTCTCCAGGCAAGAACACTGGAGTGGGTTGCCATTGTCTTCTCCATGGAAATGCTATAGAACTTGAAAAATAAAACTATGATCCTCCCGGGTCATCTTGTGTCTGCTGCAAGCCCACAGAGCCAAGCACAAGCGCAGGACTGTGTGGCTGGGGGCTGCAGGTCATGGTAAAGAAACAGTGCTGGGTTTTATGCCTCCTCCTAGGACACTTCAGTGGAAATCTTGCCCAGTCAACTCCCAGTGAGAGACCATAGGTCCCAAGGCTGATTCTGAGAATAATAGAAAAGTTCCCAGAATATTCAGTTTTAATCCTTAGCAGAGTGGGGCAAAGTCGCTTTATTTCAGACCTATAGAGATAGCCTGGGACCAGAGGAGCCTTTGGAAGAACTCTGTTGTGTCCTTTGTGTCCTGGTTTGCTAACGAAGATACCAGGCAATTAGAGGCTGACCTAAGGTCACTTCAAGGTAACAGCAGACCTGAACACAGATTTTGCTGTGAATCCTTCAGTTTAAAGTAAAAATTCAAAATAAAATATTTTCAAGAATTAACAAGACATGTATCATTTATAGGATTGTTGTCACTGTTGTTTAGTCACTAAGTCGTGTCTGACTCTTTTGCAAACAAAAAAAATTTTTTAAATCAGCCTTTCCTGCATTTAGAAGTTACTAATCATGAAGTTGATTTAAATGTAAGGACTTAGGCTCTGAGGTTAATAAACAATGTGTTGCTGTGCTGCATGCCTTTAAAAGAAGGATGGACCTTCGTTTGGTCTTTTTGGAAGGCTGGGACTGAATTAATCTCACTGGCTTTAGAAATCTGTGATTCTGTTTTTCCTGGGTCTTTCTGAACCCAATCCTTAGAAGCTTCCTCCATGGCTCTCCTGTGCTTTCCTCCCTCTCCCCTACCTGCAGCTTCCTTCCCATAGCCCTCAGGCCTCCCAACCAGTCCACCACCTCCACAGATTTCTCCTGCCTGCCCCCCATCCACCTCGCAACTGTCTGCAGTAAAGGGAACACTTTTCAAAGACTTCCCTGGCTTCCCTGGTGTTTCAGATGGTAAAGAATCTGCCTGCAGTACTGGAAACCCGGGTTNCAGTCCACCACCTCCACAGATTTCTCCTGCCTGCCCCCCATCCACCTCGCAACTGTCTGCAGTAAAGGGAACACTTTTCAAAGACTTCCCTGGCTTCCCTGGTGTTTCAGATGGTAAAGAATCTGCCTGCAGTACTGGAAACCCGGGTTCAATCCCTAAGTTGGGAAGATCCCCTGGAGAAGGGAATGGCAACCCACTCCAGTATTCCTGCCTGGAGAATCCCATGGACAGAGGAGCCTGGCGGGTTCCTTGGCATTGCAAAGAGTCAGATGCGACTGGGCGACTAACACTTTCCAAAGACTGCCCAGTCGGGGTCCCTCATCCTCTGTCACAGGAATGGAATTCTCGTCTCTTGACCATATCCTGCCTTCAGACTCTTGTGCCATTTCTAAGGTTTACAGGGCAGACAGTTGAGAGAGTTTCCTTATTTCTTTCATCTTTGGCTTTGAAGTTTAGACCTTCAGGTCAAGATGCTGGAGGGGAGTAAAATTTGCCATTCCAAATTTGACATACGGCAAATTTGGGCTTCCCCTCATAGCTCACTTGATAAAAAAAATCTGCCTGCAATGCAGGAGACCCCTATTCAATTCCTGGGTCGGGAAGATCCACTGGAGAAGGGAGGGATAGGCTACCCACTCCAGTATTCTTGGGCTTCCCTTGTGGCTCAGGTGGTTAAGAATCTGCCTTCAATGCAGGAGACCTGGGTTCAATCCCTGGGTTGGGAAGATCCCCTGGAGAAGGGAATGGCTACCCACTCCAGTATTCTGGCCTGGAGAATTCCAAGGACTGTATAGTCCATGGGGTCGCAAAGAGTTGGACACAACTGAGCAACTTTCACTTTGACTTTCAGGATATCTCTTGGGCATGTGGATTGTTTCAAGCTGAAAACAATCAGGACCCAAAAGACTCAGGAAGAAACTCTGACTTTACCTTCACTATCTAAAGAATGTAGAGGAACTGCTTCTAAAAGGGAGAGAGCTATCATCACAGATAACTCTAGGATGGTCTAGGTATGGTAGACAGGAGGAAACTTTCAAAATCTGTTTGTTTGTTTTTTAAATTTCTGTGTGTGTCCCATTGTCTCTGCCCGGTCCGTACATTGTAAACATTTGTTTACCAAGCTTTTGCTTTTCCACCTTCATGTGAATTTCCTTCCTCCCCTTCTAAGTACTGAGTCACTAGCCCAACATTCTCTTTTGTTATTAGCTGAAGATGGTATTTAAAGTGAAGCTTTCAGCCATTTTAGTGAGTTACTCAGCTTTCCTGAGTCTCTCCCATGTTTTGTTTGATTTTCTCCTGTTAATCTGTCTCATGACAATTTAATTCTTAGACTAGAAAAACCTGGAAGGGTAGGAAAAAATTTCTTCCTACCCAACAATAAGAGTAGGCTTGATCATAGTCTGAGGGACAAAAGACTAGGCTGGCAGCAAGTGACCTCAAACTGTAGAAAAGAACACAGTTGACTCCATACAAATTAATCTTCCAGAAAATTCTTATACATACACTGCCTTATAAACTAAAACTAGCAAACACGTGGCCCTCTGGTACCCATTCTCCCTCCTCAGCTTCCGAAAACTAGGTTTGCCTCTTGATGGGTATTGAGCCAAAAGACACCACCAATCCAAAGAGTGGGAGAAGGAAGGACTTATTACTTGCAGCAAGTAGGAATAACCTGGGGGATCTTTCCCAAAGCAGTGTCTCCCCAGACAGCAAAATTGGGGAAGTTTTAAGCTAGGATGCATGCAGACTCCTAACGGGGCTTCAGCCAAGGAGGGTTCAGCATAGAATTGGGGCAGAAGTTGGTAGAGTCCACATGATAGTTGATTAAGCCACAGGCATCAGAAAAGGTCAACATCATCATTCATAGTTCATCTGGTAGTTGAGCATTGTTAAGTAATTTTGCAAAACAGCTTCAGACTAATCTTTACCATTGGAACAGAACCAGGAGTCTTTACAACTGATATATCATCTCCAAACTGGTTAAGTTAGCTCCCTAGACTGGTAATAGCTGTTTGTTTTTACCTTCTTTCGTTCCCTTAAAATCAACTACTGAGACCCATTCTTCTGCAAGAGCAAGCATTGTGGCCAGGCTCAGATCATCGAATGGCTTAGGCCTGAAGTGGTTTCTCTTATTTAAGAAAGTCGTGTCTGGCTCACTACCTCCAGGGACCCCTACCCAATCTGCTTATATAGCACACCCCACACTGAGATATTTCACTCTTCTTTCTTGAGGGGCACAGAGCCAAAGGTCATTCTTCTGTAACTACTTCTTGCTGAGAATGGACATTGCTGTCTCCCTAGTTAGAGGAGTGAAGCTCTGTCTGCTAGAGCTAGAGAAGTTTGGGGGTCCACAGAGTAGGGCTGAATGTGCATAGCATTATTCTAGCAGGTGTAGGTGAGGCACAGCAGGAGAGGCAGTTAACAGCAACTTTGCAACTTCACTGGCAGAGTCTTGAGCCAAGGGCCTCCTGACCCAAACCATTTTCTCTAAACTGGGAAGAGGATCCTTCAGAGGAGATTTAATTTTTTTTCATATACATCATGAGGTGAGTCACATTAGAAACTCATCAGGTATAAAACCCAGCATTCAGTATGTCTTATAAGTTCCTCCTTGAACAGCTGTTAAAATATCAAGGGCCACGCAGTTCTAGAGGATGACTTTTTGTATCATAGAAACTTCCGAGTTCATCGTTCTTACTGAGTAAATTTCACAAAGCCCTGTGTGTGAATGATGATGTCCTCTAGTTTTTTATTTTTTAATGCATTTTTTTCCTTAATAGCAAAAGCAGATATACATTCAATAGGCCACTAAACAGGCCACTTTGGTCACTATAAACTTTAAGGTAAATCATGTATTAGCTGGAATGGCTTCCCAAATACCTAACTCAGTTCGTGAAAATTTATTTTATCATTCTTCCTTTTGATTGCAAATCTCTTGGTAGGTCAGATTTGTCCCTCAATGCCAGGGTGATTGCTGCCTGGCATCCGTCATGTGCCCTGGTGCCATGCCTCCTTTTTGTTTATAAATAGTGGCCTACTCATCAGATACAGTGAACAAGCTCAGAGGTATGTTAATAGGGAAACATTTTATAAGCTATATGTTGTATCAGTTATACTGAATTGTCACACAGACATCATACATGTGCTTTTAACAGTAGACTTAAAGCAAGCAATGATATTTGTTGTTATATGTCACACAGCAGTTATACCCTGTGACAGCTTCACTGGATAATTTCCTTTAGTTTTGTTGTGCGTGCGCTAGTTAAGAGTACTTGATAAGGCTGCTGGGAATCTAGAGTCTTCCATTTTTTAGAGGAATCAGGTAGAGACAAAAGATTAGTGTCTCAATCCTACCCTCAAGTTATAATTTACCAAGTTGGTGTAGGTTATAATTAACTTAAGGGGAAAGGTATGCTTATATCTGGAAAACAGATTAAAAACCAACGATATTTCTTTGGGAAAGATCCCCAGTGATCTCCTTACTTACCACAAGTAATAACTCCTTCCTTCTCCTGCTCTTTGGCTTGGTTGCATCTTTTGGCTCAACATCCACCCAGCAGCAAACCCAGCTTTGAGTAACAGGCCCAGCTGGGCCATAGCACGAGAGGACACAGCTAGGTCTAAATAGGAGTGTGTGGCTGACAGCGTCTCCATCTTGTCACTTACTCTTTGATCCTACCATGGTCTTCTCTGTTCTTCTTTAGGAAGGGACCTGTGCCTCACTCTGTCATCACTGGCCTGGCCAGGAGTGGGCCCAGCAGAGGAGACTCCTGCTTGCTCCTCACGAGCCACCCCCTGGGTGGCTCACTGCCTCTGCCCTCTGCAGTCACCAGCACCTCCCCATCACAGACATATTGCCATCGGCCTCTCCTCACTGTCTTCAAGCACTGCCTCTTTCTGCCCAGTTTCTTTTTGATAAGTTTCTCTTGGCATCTTTGACTTTTTTCACCCCTGGGCCCTCCCTACCCCAGGGGGCTGGCCTCGTGTTCACAGTAAGAAGAGGCAGAAATCCATGCACCTCCCTACCCCTGATCATCGCAGCAGCCTGGTTTTGTTCCAATCAGGAAAATGTTTCTTTCTTCCTATTATGTTTTGTTTGTTTTTACTGAATTATAGTTGATTTACAATGTTGTGTTATTTTCTGGTGTATAGCAAAGTGGTTCAGCTATATATATATGTGAATATATGTATTCTTTTTCATCATAGGTTTTACAAAATATTGAATATAGTTCCCTGTGCTATACAGTAAGACCTTGTTATTTATCTGTTTTATATACAGTAATGTGTATCTGCTAATCCTGAACTTCCATCCCTCCCCTGCTTTCCCCTTTGGTAACCAGATTTGTTTTCTGTGTCTGTGAGTCTGTTTTGTAAAGAAGTTCATTTTTCTGATATATTTTTTGAACCAAATAGTTTATATACAGAAGCCCAAAGCTGTAGTGGAAGTGATTTTATATCTAATTACTTAAAATTACAAATTAACCCCATTAGCAGTGTTTTGAACCAAATATTTCTTAATGAGACACTGACTTTTTTAGAAGCTTAAAATTTTAAATACATTTGAATGAAAATTAATAGTTTTCAAATGATATGCTTTTCCCATGACTTTGTATCTATTAAATAGAAAGTCAATATTTTATTTTCTTTACTTCTGTCTCTTTTGTGACCTTCAGCAAGCTATAATAAAAAATAACACTTGATTTTGAGTCTTAGGTCTTTAGCACAGATCTGATCCTGGCTGCCACTTAGGAGTTAGCGTGACTTTTACAAATCCCCAACCTCTTCTCTCAATGTAAAATGGGCCAAATAACGTACTCCCAGGTGTGTTGGGCTTCCTAGGTAGCAAAAAGCCTGCCTCCAATGCAAGAGATATAAGAAATGCAGGTTAGATGCCTGAGTCAGCAAGATCCCCTGGAGGAGGGCATGGCAACCCACTCCAGTATTCTTGCCTGGAGAATCCCATGGACAGAGGAGCCTGGTGGGATACAGTCCATGGGGTCAGAGAGTCAGCCATGACTGAAGGGATTTAGCATGCAAGCACATCCAAGGTGTGTTAGAGAGATTTGAGAGGGTCAGAGGTGTGAGAGCTCTGCCACCAAGCAGAGCCAGGTGGTCCCCAGTGTCAAACCACTTCCTGTCCTACCTGGTACCAGAAAGTAGGTCTTGAGGTAGACAATATTTTCTCCTTTCTAACTAGGTTTTTTTTTTCCCCCAGCCGGATACCTTCAGTGGATATTGGCACACTGTTTAATCCAACATCCTAAATAGCAGTGTCCTAGAGTGTATTCAGGAAGCTTGCCGCCTGCAGAAAGAGAGTGACCCAAATCCTGTGATGAAATGAATGGCAGAGGAAGGCCATGATTCTTCTCTGAAGGATTCTGTTTACAAAGCTCCTCGTGGCTTTTTTGCTTTTTCCATGAAAAACTCTTTGTCTTTTTGTCTTCTGCCACTGGCCCTGGTTACAAACCGGGCGTTGATGTGAATCCAGTTTCCAAATTGGAAATTAATGAGGTGTCCCATCCAGAGAGGCCTTCCTCCCATTCTGTAAGGCACGCTGGCCCCGGGAACCGATGCCCCTGCCCAGCCAGGTCCCTGCTTTCCTGTTGACCTTCAGTGGGTGAGGGGGCTGTGGGCATCCTTGCCGCTTCATCACAATGTGGTTTCTTGGCCTGAGAGTTTTTTTAGTCCGTGTGTCAGGTGTGACTTCCAGAATCAATGGGTTGTTTTTAAGCTGCCTGGCCGTCTCTGGGCCAGGAAGTTCTTATTGGCTCTTTAGAGCTCCTACTTCAGCCCTTCGTATGTTCAAAAAGAAGGTGCAGATTTTCTGGAATGGAAGCATTAAGGGAGGGGAGGCCCAAGTAAGGGACAGAGTTGTGGGAAGCTTCTCATCAGGACTGAGTCCCAGGTTTGCTGGTGTTCGAGTTGTCATTGATAGATAAGGAGACAAACTGAAGGGGCAGTGGGGCCAGTGAGGAAGAAGAGGCAGCTCAGACTGAGCAGTGCCACCCTTGTGAGTGGCTAGCAAGTTTTGACCAGGAGTGGGGGACCTCAGGTTTTGCCAAGTTACAGTGAATATGTTTTAAGAACTCCTCCAGGGCCCAGCACTACAGAAGAGGGTTTAGAGGGAGCCATTGAGCTGTTTAGACCCAGGATATATGGATGTCGGGGTAGCAGAGTATCTAGGAACCTCGTGGAACTTACTGCAAAAGTTTGTCCATAAATACTTCAAGGGAGAGGGCCTGGAGCTGTCACTAGCTTTTTAAAGTAGTTCTTGACTCACCAGTTTATGTGAAAATGGATGCCCAGTCAGGGTGATCCAAGTCTCCCCACCCTCTGTGCAGTGGTGACCCCTGGTACATATGTAGGGCTTTCCTGTGTCTTCTAGGAAAAGAGGACAAAACCCCCAAGAGGCCAGATACCCTCTGACCCAGATGCCTGAGAGAGTGTGTGAAAAAAGAGCAGTGGAACTGAATGAAAAGGGACATTTCCCCAAGCTAAAGACACACTGTCCAGCAAAATGTTGACACACGAAAGGAGGAGGATTGACTGACTGGGTTTGGAATGAGTCGTAGAAAAGGAAACAAGCTGAGTCTCCAGGGGAAATCTTTGCGACCACAAGAATGAAGAGGTCGTGGCCCCGTCATCCTAGAGGAGGCTGGAGCAGCTCCACGAGTGGGAAGTTTTCAGGAAATATGGCTGTGACGGAGGGACAAGCATGGGCTGACCTTGAAAGGGGCTCTTCTGGGGACCTGCACACACTGCTTCCCCCAGGACTGCTGGACAGTTGCTCTAATTGCCCCTACAATTTCTTCTGCTTTTAGTGCATGCATGCGTGTGTGCGTACACACACACACACACACACACAGTCTCTGGAATTGCCTCTACAATTTCTCCTGCGTTCAGCACACACACACACACATCTGAGAACCAAAGTCAGGACCCGCTTGCCACAGCAGAAGAGTCATCAGCGCACGTGCACACATACAGAGTCACTGGGATTGCCTCTACAATTTCTCCTGCGTTTAGCATGCACACGCACACACACACACACACACACACACGCACCCACCCACCCACCTGAGAACCAAAGTCAGGACCCGCTTGCCACGGCAGAAGAGTCATCAGCATAATATTTTGAGCTGCTTGTATTTTGAGATGAGAGTAGTTTTTAAAATAATTCAGAAAGTATATTTTGAGAGTTTCCTTTTTTTTTTAAGAACATTAAAGTCTGATATTCCAGATCAAGACTGTTCATAATAAGGCTCTTTGCACTAAACCAAAGAAAAACATGAGTGGTTTCTATTGTTCCCTTCCCCGTGCTTAATGGCTGCCATTATAAAGAGTAGTGGTTCTTCCTTAAAGGTAAGGAGAGGGTGTCAGAGGGGTCTCTCTCGCTCTTCAGGTAGAAGCTGTGTGCCCTCGAATTCTCGTGGTATGGACAGCTGTGGGCTGGGCCCTCCCTCTTCCCCACCGGGGAACACCGAGGAACCCTTCCGACAGGTGTTTTCAGGAAGCCTTGTCTCTGGAGTTGCTACTGAAATGGTTTAGCTGGTAAAGGGGGAAAGGGTGGGGGGTGCTCAGTAAAAAAAAAAAAAGCTGGTGCTCGTCCCTCCTCGTTTCCTCAGTCTCTGTAGAATGTGTACAGATGAATGGTTGCGTGAAAGAAAAAACTGAAGGAAAAAAATTCTCCCTCACAATCCATCCATCTCTGCAGATCCTCGCTGAATGGTTTGGCCGGACCATCATCCGCTCCTGCACCAAACTGAGCTACGAGCACGCGCAGAGCATGATTGAAAGCCCGACCAGGAGAATCCCGGAGAGGGAGCTGCCTGCCGTCTCCCCCGAGCACACGTGGGACGAGGTGCACCGGGCTGTCTTGAACCTCCACGGAATCGCGAAGGAGTTACGCAGACAGCGGTTTGCGGACGGCGCGCTGCGTCTGGATCAGGTCAGTCGCTTCCTCTTTTCAACGCCGCCCACAGACCTGACTTCCGCCAAGCCCAGTGTGTGCGAGAATTAGCATGGCAGCCCTGGGGCCTGTCCCTCTGTCCTTTCCTCAGTCTCTGCCCTCAAACAGTGGCCTCTGAGGCAGGCGGCCACCGCCTCCCTCACGACTCCGCAGACAGTCGGGGCCTCATGACGTGAGCCCACTGGTCCTGTGGCAGAAGCTCCTTCCCTCAGCTCAACTCTGGCATTCCCTGGAGTCTGCCCACCCTCCTATTTTTTTCTCTTTCCACAATCCCTCCCTGAATGAATCCCTGTATTCTTATTTTAACTTCTTCGTGTCCGACTCTCTCTGACCCCATGGGCTGTAGCCCACCTGGCTCCTCTGTCCATGGACAAGAATACTGGAAGCCGGTAGCCAATCTCTTCACCAGGGGACCTTCCCAACCCAGGGATTGAACCAGGGTCTTCTGCGTCTCCTCTCTTGCAGATGGATTCTTAACCTCTGAGCCACCAGGGAAGCTCATTTCTTATTTGAGCTATCAGTTAGATGCTGAGGACACCAACATTAATTTCTCCATCCCTGCCCTCCTTCCCCAGGCCCTACATCTGCCACCCGAAACTCCTCACCTGGCGCTCGCTGTCCCTTCTGCCTGACACAGTGACCAGCACCCCAGTGAGCTGCACACGTGGACTGTGTTCTCTTACCTCGGCTCCTTCCAGGAGAGCTCTGTGTTTCAATGGGCAGCCTTCTTTACCCCCATCCTGTCTATGCTGATTGTACATGTTATAATTACTCACTGTAACTGAACATTAGGTACACTGATCAAATAAGAACATTTTAAAATGTTGCCGTTCCTGTGAAAACTAAGTTAAATTGTTTGCAAACACTTGATGAAGATGAATCTTCAGAAATTGTGCTGTTTGGGTGTGATGACTATAAAAAGGAGGGGGAGAAATCATAAAATTCAGGAGGAANATTTTTTTGGTAATATTTCCTTGGATATTACACCAGAGGCAAATAACAAAATAAAAATATTAGGCAGATTGAACTTCATGAAAATTTTAAAAATTTTGTGCATCAACCCGAGTGTGTAAGTACACATTTACATGTGTATTTTCGTGTAAGATACAACACCTCAGGTGGTAGAAAATATTTGCAGATCATGTATTTGATTGGTGGTTAATATCCAATACATAGAGGATTCCTAAATCTCAACAACAAAAGATGAACAACCCAGTTCAAACATGGTCCAAGAATTTGAATAGACATTTCTCCAAAGAAGATATCCAAATGGCCAATAAGCACATGAATCTGATGAAAAGATGCTCAATGCCACTTATCTTTAGGGAACTGTAAATCAAAACTGCAATGATATATTACCTCACACCTATTAGGATGACTACTATCAAGTTAAATACAACTTGGCGACTGAAAAACAGCAACTATGAAAAGACTAGATAGCAACAGCATTGGTAAGGATGTGGAAGAAGAGGAACCCTTGTACACTATTAGTGGAAGTGTAAAATGGTAGAGCCATTGTGGAAAACAGTATGGCAGTTTCTCAAATAACTAAAAATAGAACTACCATATGATCCAGCTATTCTGTTTCTGGATGCATACCCTCCAGATTAAAGGCAGGGTCTCTGGGACATATTTGTACATCCATGTTCATACTAGCCTGATTCACAATAGCTAAATGTGGAAGCAAATAANCAAATAACTAAAAATAGAACTACCATATGATCCAGCTATTCTGTTTCTGGATGCATACCCTCCAGATTAAAGGCAGGGTCTCTGGGACATATTTGTACATCCATGTTCATACTAGCCTGATTCACAATAGCTAAATGTGGAAGCAAATAAGTATGCATTGATGAGTGCATGAATAAATAAAATATTTATATGTATAATGGAATATTATTCAGCCTTAAAAAGGAAGGAAATTCTTTAATTGCTATGCAGTGGATGAACATACAAGACATTATAGTTTTTGTTGACAACTGAAAGATCAAAAGTTACCAAGGTACATATAAAGAGTAAATGCATATATTTTTGCCAGAACATGGATGAATAAATTTGCTGTATAGCAGTAGCTCTTACCTCTAAGCATACCACAGAATCACCTGGAGGGCTTGATAAAATGCAGGTTCCAGGGCCCTAGCCCCTATTTTCTGGGGTCCAGAGTGGGGGCTGAAAATCTTCATTTCTAATAATAATTTTCCAGCTAGTTCTGCTGCTCTGGAAACTGTATATTGAGAACTATTGCTGCAGAGTAAAGTGGGATGGGGACGGTTTGAAATACCAGTAAGAATTTGTGTTTATAGGAAACAGTAGAAATGTCTAGAAGTCTGAAAGTAGAAAAACGGGAATGAAACATATAACATGAAGGGGAAAAATAGAAATAAAATCCAGGTGTTTGTATAAAATGGTAAATTGGTTACATGTTGGTTAGGAAGATATATTAATTACTTCTATCATTATAAACCGGTATTGTACCAGAAAGCTTTGATCTCCAAAAAACATCTTATGTTACTTCTGTAATAGTCTGGCCTGGATGGAACATTGGTTTGACCCTGTGCGGCATTCCTAATGTTTGTATATTCTAATCCATTGGACGCTACTAAAGTGCTTTGCCAACAGATTTTATTCTCAGATAGTGCACAGCACTGAGAAGAAAATCACTTTGCAAATCCAATGATTTCATGGGCCACTAGGCTCCCTGCATTCTCTATTACCCAGTTTATCTTTTGTTCATTTAATGCATCACCAGCAACATTGAATTAGCTTGTTGAGCAATTAGGTAAGATATTAAACTAAAGATGTACATATAAATATGTCAAGTAATTATTTTAAGAATACATATGTAAGGAGTAGCTGGAGTAGACATTTCCTCCTGCTTTCTCTAGTAGAGAAAGCTCTAACTCTGTATAAATACACCTTTTTCTAAAGTGTGCACAGTGAAATAAGTTTCTATAATATAATTAATGTTTAAAAATCCTTTCCAAGGAAATTAGGTTTTGTAAACATCCTGGAAAATGTCAGGTAATTAAATTGGTGTTTGTTAGAACAAACATCCCAAATCAAATCCAGTACTGCAAGTGCTGGCTCAGGCCTGGTTTCTAGTTTCTCATTTTATCTGAGCTGTGGCCATGTAAAGCCCTTCTGCAGTTTTACCACTGCCTCAACTTTCGACAGAAATGCAGGAGACTCCAGTTTGATCCCTGGGTCGGGAAGATCCATTGGCGAAAGGAATGGCTATGCACTTAAGTATTCTAGGCTGGAGAATTCCATGAACAGGGGAACCTGGCAGACTACAGTCCATGGGATCACAAACAGTTGGACAAGACTGAGAGATTTTCACTTCACTTCACTTTCCACGCTAACCCTGAAATGTTGCTGGGAGATGTACTTGGCTACCTACATGTCGGGAAGCTGCGGTTCGATCCTGCTTTCCTTGCCTCTACTCTAATGTCGTATCTTAGTCTTGCTAAATAGATCTGTCTCACACTGTCTTATTTCCCTGTTCTCTGAACGTTTAAGTTTGGTGACTAAGCTTCAGCTTTATCCCTCTTCCCAAGGTCCTCTTTTGTCATCTGCCATCACCCATCTCAGGAAGGGGAAATGCAGGCCTAGATCCTAGACCTTTGCCTTGGACCTTACTCTGTAATGACAGATACCCCTCATTCCAATTTGCTTATACTTCCTGTAATTGTTCATAAGCCACTCATCTGTGTGGACAGACCAACATTTCATTTGTAAACCTTTGTTGATGTTTACTTACCTGGAATATTGCCTGCTATCATGCTATTGTATTGGACATGCTGCTTAGTCTCCATTTACATCTGTTATGGGATCCATTCACCCAGATCCAATGTAGTGTTTGAGTCTTTTTCCAAGTCCTGGCCCTTCTTCGCCTGAGATGTAGGACAACGAGTAACTAGATTTACCTGGTTTGTTCCTTATGAAAACATCGAGTGCTTATTGGATGCCTGAAATGATATTGGCCACTGGGAGATGGACATGAGCAAGACATAGTTTCCTTTTTGAAGAGCTCATTCTGGATGACAGAATAAATAAGCAAGCAAGAGAAATATGTTTGAGCAGTTCTAACTATCTTTCTTACCAAGGTATAGGTCAGACAGTTGTTCCTCCATAAACATTCATTCTATTAATATTGCTCAAAATCCTCTAAGAGAAGGAAATGGCAACCTACTCCAGTATTCTTGCCTAGAGAATCCTGTAGACAGAGGAGCCTCGTGGGCTGCTGTCCACAGGGTCGCATAGAGTCACACACGATTGAAGCCCCTTAGCGTGAATGCATGCATTGGAGAAGGAAATGTCAACCCACTCCAGTATTCTCGCCTAGAGAATTGCAGGGATGGAGGAGTCCTGGTGGACTGTTGTTTGTGGGGTCACACAGAGTCGAACACGACTGAAGTGACTTCAGTTCAGTTCAGTTCAGTTGCTCAGTCGTGTCTGACTCTTTGCGATCCCATGA
>SJYV01039903.1:0-103044 GCA_006410875.1 Neotragus pygmaeus | reverse complement strand
TTTCAGCTTTAGCATCAGTCCTTCCAAAGAAATCCCAGGGCAGATCTCCTTCAGAATGGACTGGTTGGATCTCCTTGCAGTCCAACGGACTCTCAAGAGTCTTCTCCAACACCACAGTTCAAAAGTAACAATTCTTCAGCGCTCAGCCTTCTTCACAGTCCAACTTCCACATCCATACATGACTACTGGAAAAACCATAGCCTTGACTAGATGGACCTTAGTCGGCAAAGTAATGTCTCTGCTTTTGAATATGCTATCTAGGTTGGTCATAACTTTCTTTCCAAGGAGTAAGCGTCTTTTAATTTCATGGCTGTAGTCACCATCTGCAGTGATTTTGAAGCCCCCCAAAATAAAGTCTGACACTGTTTCCACTGTTTCCCTGTCTATCGCCCATGAAGTGATGGGACCGGATGCCATGATCTTCGTTTTCTGAATGTTGAGCTTTAAGCCAACTTTTTCACTCTCCACTTTCACTTTTATCAAGAGGCTTTTTAGTTCCTCTTCACTTTTTGCCATAAGGGTGGTGTCATCTTCATATCTGAGGTTATTGATATTTCTCCCAGCAATGTTGATTCCAGCTTGTGTTTCTTCCAGTCCAGCATTTCTCATGATGTACTCTCCTTAGCAGCAGAAAAATCCTATGATATGCCAGATTTTTGTTAACACATTGGGCCTGGATCCAGGGGTCCCTTCTGAGAACTGTGAGTCACACCTAGACATTCACCCTTGCTTCGAAAGCCCAGAACTTCCCCCTCCCAGAAATGAGTTTTATGCATCTTCTGGCCCTAAGAAGTCAATAGGGGCCTTTTATAATAGACAGAGGAGGCAATGGCACCCCACTCCAGTACTCTTGCCTGGAAAATCCCATGGACGAAGGAGCCCTGTAGCCTACAGTCCATGGGGTTGCTAAGAGTCGGACACGACCAAGTGACTTCACTTTCACTTTTCAGTTTCATGCTTTGGAGAAGGAAATGGCAACGCACTCCAGTGTTCTTGCCTGGAGAATCCCAAAGACAGAGGAGCCTGGTGGGCTGCTGTCTATGGGGTCACAGAGAGGTGGACACGACTGACGTGACTTAACAGCAGCAGCATAATAGATAACCTCTGAACCTGACTTCTGCTCCCTCAATCCATGGGTGATTTACCTTGAACCCTATTGACTATAGAATGGAGAATTGCAAATTCAGTCACTTTGCTACCAAATCTACGTTTCCCCCACAAACATCTGAATTGATCATCAGCTTATTTCATTTCACTTTTCTGGATTAGCTGGAGCTGGATATCTTCAAGGGATGAAAGTTTTCCAAACTGATTGCAGTGCTTATTGGAACAGGTCGTAAGAGACCCTGATGATAAACTTACCATAACTTTCAAAAGTCAGCATTAACCCCTAAGCAATAGTGGGCTGAGGTTGGGTTTCCAGTGGAAATGCCTGCCAGATGTACCTAATACTGTACCTCCTAATTTATTGAGGAGACAAGTGAGAAATCCCTGGAATTCCCTGAGTGAAGAGTGCCTGTCCAAGGATTTATGAGGTATTCTGTAATCTGAGTTCCAAAGATGGGACATGGCCTTTGGCTGATGGATTGATATTTGAGCTTGAGATGGATATATCAGGGATGTTAGGACATCCTAGGGATAGATGAGATTGCCCCAGTGCCTCTCACTCAAACTCTAGAACTAATTTCCACTTTCCCATGCTCTTTGGCTCTTCTTTCCAGTTCTAAAGCAGCCCTAGTCCATGGGAGGATAATTCTGAAACAAGCCTGGAAATAAGCTCCCTGCCTATCTATGTTCCTGAAGTTTCATGAGGATTCTGAAGAAAAGAGACAGGTTTTTGGCTTAGAGAAGGTAGGATGGTGGGGATGAGGAGAGGGCTCAGAGGTGGTGGGATCAGTGTCAGGTACTCTGGAGAACTGCAGCAAATAGGACTAAAGCAGTGGCCCCAGACATCAAGGACAACCCAGAGTATGTATGTGCTTCAGGTGCGGAAATAAAGATCAGTAATTCAACCTGTTTTGCATCTGTTTGCTCATCTGTAAAACATATACCCTCTACCTTACAACATTCTTCGTATAATCTTAAAAGGAAAAGGGTCCTTGGACTTCCTTAGTTGTCCAGTGGTTAAGACTCTATGCTTTTCCTTTCCAATGCAGGGGGCATGAGTTTGATCCCTCGTCAGGGAACTAAGATTCCCACATGCTGTGGGGCATGGCCAGAAAGTAAAACAAAAAAGGTCCTACTGTATAGCACAAGGTGCTATATTCAATATCCTATGGTAAACCATAATGGAAAAGAATATGAAAATATACACATATGTAACTGATTCACTTGCTATATGGTAGAAATATATTGTAAATCAACTATCATCAGTAAAATGTTTAAAAAAGAAAAAGCATGTTAAAGTGCTAGAAATATTTGAAGGAGTTATATAAAAACAATAGGTTATATTATAGGCCATACTTCTGTCATTTTTCTCTTTCTCATTTGCATATTTCCTAATAAGTTTTTATGAATTTTCAATTAATTATTTTTCCTTCCCCCTTGTTTATGAGCATACATGTCTTATTTAAGTTTTAAAATATCATTTCAGAGTTAATAGGTATAGGTATATCACTTCAGTCATGTCCGACTCTGTGCAACCCCAGAGATGGCAGCCCACTAAGTCCCCCGTCCCTGGGATTCTCCAGGCAAGAACACTGAAGTGGGTTGCCATTTCCTTCTCCGGTGCATGACAGTGAAAAATGAAAGTGAAGTCGCTCAGTCATGTCCAACTCTTAGCGACCCCATAGACTTCAGCCTACCAGGCTCCACCGTCCATGGGATTTTCCAGGCAAGAGTACTGGAGTGGGGTGCCATTGCCTTCTCCTCAGAGTTAATAAGGGCCTTCAAAAATTTAACCACATCCTTTATTTGATTACAATATTTTGTCTAGAAAAGTTGTCCTTAAAAAAAATAAAGATTTGTTTTTAAAATTCTGATGTAATGAAGGCTGATTCTAAACAAATGCTCACAAGCCAACAGAACAAGTAGGTCATGCAATGTGGGTGACTTTCCTAGTGTTCCATAATTGTCCCTTAAAGCTGTTATGAATTATTTCAGAAACCCATATTTAGAGACTTTAAAAAATGCAGATTATTGGCCTGAGAAACAATTTTGTCTCTAAAGGAACATTTGCAGACTGTCGTGCAAATCTCTATTTGAGCTACTTTCACATTATGATCTTAGTGAATTCTTGACCAGATGGACTTGAACAGCTGCCACCCATGCCCGGGAAGTCCCTTTGCTTGAGAAAACAAAATAGCTCATTTGTTTGCAATTCCTTCCTGAAAGTACACAAGGGCAATTTTCTACATTGTGAATTACTTCTATCAGAGCAACATTCTCCCTGAAAGACCATAGCTCATTATGCTATTTAGAAACAAACAAAAAATATGCACAAACAGTTTTTTGCAGGAGTCTTATAATTTGCACCCAGAAGGGACAAGTTCCTTTTCAGATTGAGTTTTTCAAAAACTGTTCCTCCATTGCCATTATGTTCAACCTGAAATGGAAGGTTTTAACCAAGAGAACCCCCTCTGAAATAATAATGCCTTACATCCGTGTACCAGTTTATACTTTTCAAAGTGCTTTTAGACACTTTATCACATTTGACCCTCAAAGCCACATGGAGAGGCAGGGAAAGTATGTGTGTTTATTTGTTACTTCATAGATAAAGAAATCTATTCACTCCACAAATGTTATCTGAGATTCTACCAACTCCATTGTATTCTATTAAGTATTATAGAGGATAAAATTACACAGAGGAACCTATTTTGTACCTAAGATATAGAAACCTAAAGCTGAATAATACAGAAATGTATAATAGCTTCCAAAAGATGACAAAAAGCAATATATGGTTAAAATATTAGAAGTAAGTATGGTGTCCTGGAGGAGTATTTACTGCATTCTGGAGGATTAAGGGAGACATTTTAAAGCAGGTGGCACATAATAGTAGAATATATATGCCTGGAAGGAGGCTTAGAATTTGTGGAAACTGCAAGAATGTTTACTCTTTGGTATACAATCATATACTCATATACAATCATATACTCATATAACCTTAAAAATGCAAAGATTTTAGCATCTGGTTTATTCTGATAGACCATGCTGGAACTGTTCCTATGGCACCCTGGGCAAAAGTGTTGGAATAGCTATAGTTTTTAAAAAATTTTAGCTCATGTGGAGTTGTAATCTCTATCATCCTACCCCTTGCTGACTGAAGCAACATAACACAAATCTATTTTCACTTCTTGTATAAATAAAAGCCTTTAATATATCTGTAGAGCACTATCAGATCTATCTTTTCTTCTTTCCATTAAATCTTTTAAATTCTTTGAGTACCAAAATCATTAGTATACTGCTGGACCCCTGTCTTATTTGTTCAAATTATCTATAACTTTTGTCATCTTAAACTGATATATTATTCAAGGGGTAGAATGAATTGTACATATGTCGAATTAAATAAAATTCTTACTTCCTGGGCCCTAAATACTAGATGGTTAAGTGTTTAGACACTGTTGTTATCTTTCCAATAGCTTTTAAACATGTAAGTTAATATTATTAGTTATGAACATTTCTCACACATAAGGGTAACTATCATGTGAAAGATTCTTGATTAATATGCCTGGAATGAGTTACGAATGCTTTCCTAAAGAACAAAGGCCACTTTCATTGCATGGCTTTCTCTTGTCCCTTTTTTCTTTTTCTTAAGTCATTCATGATCTGTGCATATTCACCTAGATGATGCTTGCTTAAAGGACTTTTTTTAATACCAAAGTTCCAACTTAACAATGATCATTAATATTTTCTCATTGTTATTAAACTGAGAAAATAAAAATTAATAGTTCATGTAAATTAATAAGCCAATACTGACCCCTGGTGTGTAGTGAAAAAATTACTTACTGGGTGAACTAGTGGACACTAGGGAAATGTTTTATGTTTTAATGTTTCTTCATCTTTGTCCAACCAAAGAAGTTATAATCACAAATGTGGAAACCGGGGAATCCAAAGCTAACTGACTGAGTGGAGAGAGTTCCTCTGTGTTAGCCCTCTGTGGCTGGTGAGTAAAAAGAACTAGAAACTCTAGAATGGCCCCATCAGATGATGTTTTTGCCTGATATGGTCAGTTTTTAAGCAAATGTAAACACAGAAAATTGAGAAATGCTCTCTTCACTTGACTCCGTGTGAACTGGATTTTATTTTTAAGACCTGTTGTGAATTTATCTAGGTGTGCCCTCATCTACCATCTTGGGTCTTCATTGCCTGCTATGCCCCAAAATACCTCTCCACTTGTCTCTGACACAAGGTTCCAAAGTCCTCCTTTTCAGATCTTGTTTACTCTTGTTCCTTCTCCTGTACTTTGCCAAAGCTTTACCGTGTGCCTGGGATCCACGATGCAGGTTCAGGCCCCGTGGCCACCAGCAGCTCTATTGCTGCCTTACCTTCTCCTGTGCTCACAGGGTACTAGAACCACACTTATTGGAGGAGTATCACTGGGCTTTTAGCCAATGAGCTAGATTCTAATTTAATCCTGGCACTGCCACTGACTTGCTGCGAGACCTATACAACTCCCTTCAGCTCTACGACTGCTGGATTTCTGTTTCTTAATCTGTAAAAGTGGGTGGTTAGACTAGGATCACTAGCATCCCCTGTGATACTCTAATTCTACAATTCAAGAAGTCTGGACTCAGGAAGCCAGTTTGGAACCTTGGGTTCTTTACTGCCTACTGTGCTTCCTCATTCCTTTCTCCCCCACTCTCTAGTTTGTCTAGATGCTTCTATGGTATACTCTTATGGTCACTAAACCATTGTACTGGTTATACTGTCTTGTAACTTCTTTTTTCCTTCCTTGGCCTAACATACAGCAGACTGTTACTATCTACTGAGTGAATGAAAAAAAAAGAATAAATTTCTTCATCCTGCAAGTCTATATCCACCCTGTATCTCTTAGAAGCTTCTGGACCCTGAGAGCTGTGTAGTCATATAACTTTTGTCCTGATTCTACAAACCAGATAATATGCAGTGATGTTGCCTTTCAAAAACTCTCAAAGGTGATGAATAGCTATAGTCCCTGCTGGAGAAAAATGAGAGGACATTGTTATTGGGAAACTTCAGAGTGCTTTAGAATTACTTAGGGAGCTTTGAAACTCTGGAGACTGATATCATACTCCANAAAAAAAAAAAGCTGGTGCTCGTCCCTCCTCGTTTCCTCAGTCTCTGTAGAATGTGTACAGATGAATGGTTGCGTGAAAGAAAAAACTGAAGGAAAAAAATTCTCCCTCACAATCCATCCATCTCTGCAGATCCTCGCTGAATGGTTTGGCCGGACCATCATCCGCTCCTGCACCAAACTGAGCTACGAGCACGCGCAGAGCATGATTGAAAGCCCGACCAGGAGAATCCCGGAGAGGGAGCTGCCTGCCGTCTCCCCCGAGCACACGTGGGACGAGGTGCACCGGGCTGTCTTGAACCTCCACGGAATCGCGAAGGAGTTACGCAGACAGCGGTTTGCGGACGGCGCGCTGCGTCTGGATCAGGTCAGTCGCTTCCTCTTTTCAACGCCGCCCACAGACCTGACTTCCGCCAAGCCCAGTGTGTGCGAGAATTAGCATGGCAGCCCTGGGGCCTGTCCCTCTGTCCTTTCCTCAGTCTCTGCCCTCAAACAGTGGCCTCTGAGGCAGGCGGCCACCGCCTCCCTCACGACTCCGCAGACAGTCGGGGCCTCATGACGTGAGCCCACTGGTCCTGTGGCAGAAGCTCCTTCCCTCAGCTCAACTCTGGCATTCCCTGGAGTCTGCCCACCCTCCTATTTTTTTCTCTTTCCACAATCCCTCCCTGAATGAATCCCTGTATTCTTATTTTAACTTCTTCATGTCCGACTCTCTCTGACCCCATGGGCTGTAGCCCACCTGGCTCCTCTGTCCATGGACAAGAATACTGGAAGCCGGTAGCCAATCTCTTCACCAGGGGACCTTCCCAACCCAGGGATTGAACCAGGGTCTTCTGCGTCTCCTCTCTTGCAGATGGATTCTTAACCTCTGAGCCACCAGGGAAGCTCATTTCTTATTTGAGCTATCAGTTAGATGCTGAGGACACCAACATTAATTTCTCCATCCCTGCCCTCCTTCCCCAGGCCCTACATCTGCCACCCGAAACTCCTCACCTGGCGCTCGCTGTCCCTTCTGCCTGACACAGTGACCAGCACCCCAGTGAGCTGCACACGTGGACTGTGTTCTCTTACCTCGGCTCCTTCCAGGGGAGCTCTGTGTTTCAATGGGCAGCCTTCTTTACCCCCATCCTGTCTATGCTGATTGTACATGTTATAATTACTCACTGTAACTGAACATTAGGTACACTGATCAAATAAGAACATTTTAAAATGTTGCCGTTCCTGTGAAAACTAAGTTAAATTGTTTGCAAACACTTGATGAAGATGAATCTTCAGAAATTGTGCTGTTTGGGTGTGATGACTATAAAAAGGAGGGGGAGAAATCATAAAATTCAGGAGGAACTTTGTACTCAGATTGCATTATAGATATCTAAGCTCGCTCTTTTAATGAAACAAAAATGATAAATTATAGGCAATGAAGTATGCATAGTTTATCAGAAAAAAGTATGTAAAAATCCAACTAGTATACTCTTTTGTAAAAGTGAGGGTGAAGTGAAGTGAAGTCGCTCAGTGGTGTCCAACCCTTTGCAACCCCATGTACTGTAGCCTACCAGGCTCCTCTGTCCATGGGGTTTTCCGGGCAAGAGTACTGGAGTGGGTTGCCATTTCCTTCTCCAGAGGATCTTCCTGATCCAGGGATCAAACCCAGGTCTCCCGCATTGTAGGCAGATGCTTTACCATCTGAACCACCAGGGAAATCCTAAAAGTGAGTGTATATGCATTTATATAAATTTGTTGTTATTGTTCAGTCACTTAGTCATGTCCTACTCTTTGTGATCCCCTGGACTGCAGCACACCAGGCTTCCCTGTCCATCACCATCTCCCGGAGCTTGCTCAAATTCATGTCTATCGAGTCAGTGATGCCATCCAACCATCTCATCCTCCGTCGTCCTCTTTTCCTCCTGCATTCAATCTTTCCCAGCTTTAGGGCTTTTTCCAATGAATTGGCTCTTTGAATCAGGTGGCCAAGAGTATTGAAGCTTCAGTTTCAGCATCAGTCCTTCCAGTGAATATTCAGGATTGATTTCCTTTAGGATTGAATTCTTTGAACTCCTTTCTGTCCAAGGGACTCTCAAGCATATTCTCCAGTACCACAGTTGAAAAGCATTATATAAATTAAGTTAAACAAATGTTTAGTTATGTATGATTCCCCTCTTCATCCAGCTTCTGGAAAAACTAACCCACCACCACTTCAAGCACATCAAATGAGAGAGTTCCGTTACACCATTTTAGAGACCCTTCCCCATCAGATCGTTATAAAATTGGATTGAATTAAATATATTAAATACTCTAAATACTGTAAAAGACCATCAGTGATCTCAACTTGCATTAGGAGGTGTCAGTGTAGAAGAATGACCACAGTTTCAAATTGTTACTGATCTGCTGGCTTGTCTTAGAGTGAGAATTTTATTGCTGAAACTAACTTTTTTCAATTATTTTTATTGGACAATAATTGATTTACGGTGTTGTGTTAGATTCTGCTGTTCAGCAAAGTGAATCAATTATACATGCACACATATCCACTCTTTTAGATTCTGTTCTTATATTGTCATTACAGAGTATTGAGTAGAATTTCCTATGCTATACAGTAGATCCTTATTAGTTATCTATTTCATATATAATAGTGTGTATATATCAATCCCAATGAAAATAATTTGAGATACTTGTATTTCATCAGCCCTCTCAACTTGTAGATTAGAAGCTGAAGTCCTCAAAGGTTAATTGAGTTTCTTATATGCAAGCAATCCAGATAGCCAACTCTTCATTCACTTTTCTTCCATTTACACCATGCTGACTTGAGAGAGAGAGGTTTCTCTTCCAAGTGAGAATGAAACCCTGAAGTCCTAATTAGGTTCCAGTTAATTAAGGTTTGAAAATAATGGAATTGCATCCTTGGGGCTGATTCCTTGGTTCCAGCTCAGTGGGTAAAGAACCCACCTGCCAGTGCAGGAGACGCAGGAGAGGCAGGTTCGATCCCTGGGTCGGGAAGATCCCCTGGAGGGGGAAATGGCAACCCACTCCAGTGTTCTTTCTGGGACAATCCTATGGTCAGAGGAGTCTGGTGGGCTACAGTACATAAGGTTGCAAAGAGTAGGATGCAGCTAGACTTATGGCACACCAGAAAACAAGTTTGTGGACCACAGCTTTGGAAGAAGGGGCATGTTGGTCTCCTGCGGCAGGTTCCTGGCAAGATCATTGATAAATCAACCAGACAGCCCGTCCAGCAGTCCCTGCGTTTGTTCCCCTTTGCCTGCTGCCTGCATCTGCCCTCACCAAAATCCATTTTTCCCAGTGCCTTCGGCACAGCCTGCTGTTTGGAGTTGCTCTCTCATGCTTTGTGTGCCCCAGTTCACTGTGTCGACATTTTTGGTGGCAGGTCTAAAAAAAAATACGTCCTTCTAGCCTCCTGTAAGAGGAGACAACATCTGTGTCCTGCTGCATGCCCTTGAATGCAGAAGAAACCTGCTAAGCCAGAAATTTCCCCTTTCCAAGACATGAGTTTACCCTGATGATCTCCAGAATGAGTGAAGTGGAGGACACCAGCATGGGGCCTGTTTGTTGAGTCGAGGGGAGATTGGTTCGGAGGTCACAGTAACTACCAAACAGAGCAACTTGATCACCGGGTGACTGCAGGCAGCAGCTTCATCCAGAGCTGCCTGGCCCACGTCTGAGATAGTGTATTCCCCTAGCTACAGGCTGCTTGGGCTGGCTTCTGTGCCCTGGGACCACCTGCCTGCAGTCCTGTGCACTTACCCAGTGTACGCTCAAGTGTTAGCAAGTTCTGTGTGAACTGTGGTGTGAAACACACTGGGAAGCACTGCCTTTGGGTCGGGTTGCTGAGAGGTCCTAGCTCAGGGAAGTGACACACCTTTGTTTCTCTGCCCCAAAGGTCAGGTCAGGTGCTGAGTGCGTTCTATTTGCTTTTTGGTTGGTTGAGTTGAAAAATATCCCCTTTTCTGCTGCCATGTTAAACCTAGAATTTAACACAGATACTTGTGGTATTTATTTATGACAAGTGCTCAGTTGCTAAGTCGTGTCCGACTCTTTGTGACCCCATACGCTGGAGCCCGCCAGGCTCTTCTTTCCATGGAACTTTCCAGGCAAGAATACTGAAATGGATAGCCATTTCCTTCTCCAGGGGATCTTCCTGACGCAGGGATCAAACTCACATCTCCTCCATCAGCAGGCAGAGTCTTTACCACTGAGCCACCAGGGAACACACACCACTCTCGTTTCTTAAGAAGCGTGCAGTCTTGGTGGCCTGCTCCCTCCTAGGGGTGAAAGTGACCCTGCCTGACTCCAGTGTGATAGGATGACAAGGCCTCGACTCCTTTTGGAGTTGTGGCCTGAGCCATTTCCTTCAGAAAGGTCGGCAAGGGAGGATGGTGGGGTGCCAAATAGAGCCCCCAAACAAAGACATCTTAGGGAGTACAGACTGTTTTCAGGAAACTACAGCTTTCTGGTGCTTTTCCTCCAGCCTGCCCATCCTCAGTCAGGTGAGTGCTTAGAGGCCACCCTGTGTGAGGGCTTCTAGAGAAGCAAGCATGACTGCGGGAGGGAAACAGCTCCGCGTCTGGAATCCCTGAAGGCAGGCAGGGCATGTGAGCAGCTCCTGCTGAGCCGCTGACTTTCTGGGTTTAGAGAAAGTTGTAGTGAAGAAAGTTTGATGTTTCCATCTTCTTAACTTTAGGGGCAAAGTCCTCCAAACTAATAGAACCTTTACTAAATTCTCAGCTGCATCTTATATGGATCCCACACAGCACAGTTTTGAAGCCCAAACTTAAAGCAGTTTCTTTGAGTGGACTTGATTATAAAGATCAACTTGGTGGGAACAGTTTTTAAATGCCTTGGGACCCAGGCTGCCATAGAAGGTATCATGGATGACCTTGACCCTGCCCAGCCTTTAAGGCAGGCTCTGCAGACTTCCAGTAGGGAACCAGTTTAGGGAAAGAGCAAGTTAGCCAAGATGGCATGGTCAGACTCTCTTGCCTCACAGCCTCTTGCTCTTGCCCCATGTTTTGGAAATAATGGTTACGTAACAGCTGAGATCACTTATAGCACTGCACGTGTGTGTCACGAGGTACTCGCTTGGCCACTGGCTACTTTTGGTCTGTAAGCATATATAAGCTCCACCTGGAAAGCCCTTGTGATTAGGTTAGGTTATGTTCTGGCTGCTGCATCAGCCAGGAGAAAATAAACGTGTCTGCAGTTCCTACAGCTCCTTAAGTCTTCTTCCAGCCTCTTAGCTCATGCCTTGCCTACCTTGGGTTCAGCAAACAGTGCACACAGTGAGATACAGCACAGCAACCAGACAGAAACTCTTGTTGTCATTCAGTCACTCAGTCGTGTCTGACTCTGCAGCCTCACGGACTGGCAGCACACCAGGCTTTCCTGTCTCCACTCTCTCCTGAAGTTTCCTCAAGTTCATGTCTATTGAGTCATTGATGCCATCTAACCATCTCATCCTCTGTCACCTCCTCCTCCTCCTGCTCTCCTCCTTGATCTTTCCCAGCATCGGGATCTTTTCCAATGAATTGGCGTTTCACATCAGGTGGCCAAAGTATTGGAACTTCAGCATCAGTCCTGATTTAGGTTTCGTGAGCCATCTGGTCTCTGTCTCAGCTACTCAACCCTGCTACCATGGTGTGAAAACAGCCAGGGACAAACAAACAGATGAGCACAGCTGTGTTCCAATACAGCTAGAAGGACACTAAGAAATTTGGATTTCATATAATTTTCATGTCAAAAAATAGTATTCTTCCTTTGATTATTTCTGAATCATTTAAAAATGTAAAAACTATTCCTAGCTCATGAGCCATGCAGAAAGTAGGTGGTAGGCCAGAGCTGACCAGTGGTCCATAATACGCTGACCCCTGCCTAAATGAGATCCAGCTTTCTCCTCAGTCAGCTTTCAGCAGCACGTCAGCACTGCACTGGGAAACTGGGCTGGATCCTAGAGAGCGCTTGTGCTCAGTTACCTCTCGGGATGGTTTCATGCAATTAAGCAAATTATTCCTTTGATTAGCACCATGCTTGGCAGGTCCAGTTGGAGGCCTAAAGGAACGGATCTATTTAGCCCCAGTCCCCTCACTCTGTTTTCAGTCGGGTAGCTTTCATTAGCCTGAAGCAGAAAGAGCAGTGGTTCTTAATTTCCCACCTCTGCAAGCTCGGCAGCTTCCTCACAGTCAGATCTCATCCCACCCACCCCGCCTTCCCGAGCCCACGTGCAGAGACGCTGGCTCCGCCATCTGGTAGGGTGTGCTGAAGTCATGACTGTCAGAGCGAAGCATGACTCTGAGGAAGCTCAGTGGCGTTTCTTCCCCAACCCCACCCCTGCTGCTCTATCCAGCAGTGTATTTTGTTGAATTATGCATTTAAAACTATCGTTAAGCATGTTTCTGTTCCTTCTCTGTAATGTTTGTAAGAAATGAGCATTCCAACTCTCCGCTGTTTAATTTTTGTACAGTATGATAATTGGTGTGAGATAAGGAGGATGGAAAATTCAAAGACGGAATTCCTTGGAAGGAAATCTATGACAAACCTAGACAGTATATTAAAAAACAGAGACATCACATTGCCAACAAAGGTCCACCTAGTCAAAGCTATGGTTTTTCCAGTGGTCATGTACGGGTGTGAGAGTTGGACCATAGAGAAGGCTGAGCGCCAAAGAATTGATGCTTTCNCAAACCAATACAATATTGTAAAGTAATTAGCCTCCAATTAAAATAAATAAATTTATATTATTAAAATAAAGCAGAGACATCACTTTGCCAACAAGGGTCCATCTAGTCAAACCTATGGTTTTTCCAGTAGTCATGTATGGATGTGAGAGTTGGACTATACAGAAAGTTGAGTATGGAAGAATTGATGCTTTTGAACTGTGGTGTTGGAGAAGACTCTTGAGAGTCCCTTGGACTGCAAGGAGATCCAACCAGTCCATCTTGAAGGAGATCAGTCCTGGGTGTTCACTGGGAGGACTGATGCTGAAGCTGAAACTCCAGTACTTTGGCCACCTCATGTGAAGAGCTGACTCATTGGAAAAGACCCTGATGCTGGGAAAGATTTAAGGTAGGAGGAGAAGGGGATGACAGAGGATGAGATGGTTGGATGGCATCACCGACTCGAAGGACATGAGTTTGAGTAAGCTCTGGGAGTTGATGATGGACAGGGAAGCCTGGTGTGCTGCAATCCATTGAGTCCCAAAGAGTTGGACTTGGCTGAGTGACTGTACTGAACTGAGGCACTAATATATTTATTTGTAGATAAGTAACGGGAGGCACAGAGAGGTTAAGTAACTTTCCAAAGATCATGCAGCTACTCAGTGACGGAATCTACGATTTTGATTCCAAAGGCCATCTTGAACTCTTATACCATATTGCTGTAGAATCAATGTAAACGAAAGATAGATAATGGCATGTCAAAGTCTTTAGAATATATTAAACGTGCTTGCATTCAGCTTTTGATGAGTTTATCTCAAAGGCCAAGGAGAGGGCATCAAGAAAAATGAATTTTCCAGGGTAGTTGAGATGGAGCTTTGAACTGATCAAAAACATGGCTATGGAAACTGGGATTTTGTGTAAGGAACAGATAAATGGACCTACAATACTTGGTTTGTGTAGTAAATAATTTGTGATGTCGTTTAGTCATTAAGATGTGTTTGACTCTTTTGCAACCCCATGGACTATAGCCTGGCAAGCTCCCTGTCCATGGGATTCTCCAGGGAAGAATACTGGAGTGGGTTGCCATTTCCTTCTCTGGAGGATCTTCTCAACCCAGGGATCAAACCAACTTCCCAAAAGAATTGTAGCCTTTGTCTTCTAGGAGGCAGTCTTTAATCCCTCAGACTGCCATGCCTGATAGGAGTATCTTTGTTTGCCTGGGGCCTTGGATCACATTGGATATAGGATGGAAACTTTGGGCCAAGACAACTGATAACACCACAACTCGAGGATTTAACCCAGGACCAATCAAATTGGAGCTGGAGATTGACTGTATGTTCAATCATCCATGTCTCTGTGCTGGAGCCCCAGTGCAAATTCTGGAAACTGAGCCTCGGCCACAATCCTGGCTGGCAATCCTTCTTGCATGATGTTACACATTGTGTCTGGGAGAGGTTAATATGTGTGGAATCCACAGGGAGAAACTGCCTGGAAGTTCCACGTTCGGAGACTTCCTACATGCTGCTCCATACATCTTTTCCCTTGTCTGATTTTATTCCATAAAAAGTGTTTGTAGCCATAACCAGAACAGCTTTCTGTGAGTTCTTGCAAGCTATTCAACCCGAGGATAGTTTTAGGAACCACCATCCCTGGTGACTCAGATAGTAAAGAATCTGCCTACAGTGCAGGAGACCCAGGTTTGATCCCTCAGTCAGATTCTCCTGGAAAAGTGCATGGCAACTCACTTCCAGTATTCTTTCCTGGAGAATTCCATGGGCAAAGGACTCTGGTGGGCCATAGCCCATGGGGTCACAGAGTCAGATATGACTGAACAACTAACCAGTTTTTTCCCCTAACTTACAATTTGTTGTAGTAGTGAGGGTGATCTTTTGTGGACTGTGTGACCTCAAACTTGGCCCAGACTATACACAACTATAATAGTGAGGAAAGGTAACTCATATCTATGAGTGCATTCGTGGTGTGCTAAGTGACTTCAGTCATGTCCAAATCTGTGCAACCCTATGAACTGTAGCCTTCGAGTCTCCTGTGTCCTTGGGATTCTCTAGGCAAGAATACTGGAGTGGGTAGTCATTTCCTCCTGATCCAGAGATCGAACCCATGTCTCTTACATCTCCTGCACTTGCAGGCGGGTTCTTTACCACTAGCACCACCTGGAAAGCCCAGTGTCTGTGAGTGAAAAATGCTTTAGGAACAGCACTGAGCTCTTTGCTTAAGTGGTCTTGCACAACACACCAGATGACCTGTGATAGAGATGCTATTACCCTGTTTTCAGATGAAGAAACTGGCTCAGAGAGGTTTTGTGACTAACCCAAAGATGCAAAGACCAAGGAATGTATTCAGGTCTCTAATTTTTATTTTATATTAAAACTAAGATTTTATTTCTAGTACTGAGGGTGGAACTTGGTCTTACCAGGGGTGAAAGACCAGGGCTGTAAAAAGGGCCTGCCCACTGAACAGAAAGGAATAAAAACAATTCCATGAATTGCTGAATATCTCAGACTTCTACAAAACGTAACCAAATGAATCTGAACTGGATTACTCCTCAAGCTCATATTTTAGCCCTAATTTATCACAAACACTGCCTTCTATTTATGGAGCTCAGTAATTATGTTTTAGAAACCTCATTATATTTATTGCAAATACAAAGGACACAAAATAGATACTGTATCTGCCCTAGTGCAGTATTGGAGACACAGTAAACAAGAACTAAAGGAAATAGAACATGCATAAAATTACAGTTTTGGTAATTGCTCTGAAGGAAAAGTTCAAAGTCTAGGGCTTTGTATGGGGAGGTCAGAAAAGCCTCCATAGAAAAAGATGCTTTAACTGAAAGTTAATAGATACTACTCAGGAGAGGTGAAAGAGTAAGAATAATCTTGACAGAGGGGAGAAAAGGATTTTGACACGTTTCAGAAACCAAAGGCAATGTGACTAAAGCATAGTGACAAGGAGAGAGGAGGGCAGGGCCAGGCCATTGTGAGCTATAATAAGNGCGTCCGATTGTTCCAGATCATGCAGTGTGATGAGAGAGGACAGCTAGGGGAGAGGGCAGGGGCCAGGCTTGAATTCTGCAGGAGCGGGCCTGGGAGCCATGGGACCATTTCAGACACAGAAGGGACAAGAACGGAACTGTGTTTTAGTAAGAGCTTATTGCCTGCCTCATGGAGAGTAGACTGAAAGAGAAGAAATAAAAAAAAGAAAGCTTATATTTCAGGAGAGAAATGATGAGGGCTAAACCTGAGATTGAGAATGTGGGGAGGTAGAAAATTACAGATCGAAAGAGGAAGGAAGATTGGCAAGCCTTGACAAATTGGCAAGCCTTGTCCTAATTAGATGTGGAAGGAAAGGGCGCGGGTGCTGAGGGAGGAGAGGTGTTTTGTTTCATTTTTTGGCTCTGCTGCATCTTCTTTGCTATCCAGGCTCATCTCTAGTTGCGGCGAGAGCTGGGGCTTCTTTTATATCAGAACACAGGGTCTGGGGCATGTGGGCTCAGTAGCTACCAGGCTCCAGAGCACAGACTCAGTAGCTGTGGTGCACAGGCTTAGCTGCTCTGAGGCATGTGGAATCTTCCCAGACCAGGGATTGAAACTGTGTCTCCTGCACTGGCAGGCAGATTCTTTACTACTGAGCCACCAGGGAAGTCCAAGGGAGGAGAGTTGAATCAGGGACTCAGGCTTCAGGTTTGGGCACGTGCACTGATGCAGTACTACGACTGACAAGGAAGTACCTTAGATTAGGAGAGCTGAGAAGTACCTAAGTACCTTCGGAGAGGAGAGTTAGTTGAGTTTGAGGGGCCACGTGGAGACAGAACAGGTCGAGATGTGGAATAAGCATGTGGGCATAGAGGTCTGGAGGTTGGTCGGCCGGGCTCACCTAGAGGTAGCCATTTGGGAGCCATGTCATCTCTGCCACCGTAAGAATCGCTACCCTTCTCTTTAGGGTAGTGTTAAACAGCATAGGAGGCTTCTACTAGAAGTTCAGGGTTCTGGTTGAATGTGGACAAGCCGTGGAGATCGTTCTAGAACCAGGGAGGCTTGAAGAGTATTTATCATTCTGTCAGATTTCCCCCCTTTTTCCATTTACCAGCTTCATGATAATCAGGTAATAATAATGATAATCATGATATAGGCAGGATTTTCATTTCCATATGTGCATCTCATTTATAAGTAAATCCACTGCCCAGGGTCTGTGCTCTCTTGAGAGGCTCCAGGAGTGAGGTTAGGGAGGGAATAGCCCCGGGCGCCAGCTCTCAGCGGGCGTGGGGCACAGGACTTCCCAGTCAGAGGGTGTTGAAGTCCTTCCTTTGAGAGAGAGAGTGACTTAGTGATCACACTTTAATTTCATGTGGAATCAGGGAAAACAGTCCACGTTTATGCATCCCAAGGTATGGACAAGACTTGAAAACTTGACCTGGTTGTATATAAACAACATTAATTACACCCACTTGTGTGAGCTGATCACTGTTTGTGTCTTGTTAGCATACACATAAAAACTAACGCATATCATTAAGTGTTGGAGTAGGTCTGCTGAGCAGCTTGTTATTATAACCCTAAACTTTCATGTGCTCACCCTCCCTTTAGGCATGTCACATAGTCATTTACTCATAATTTTCAAAAATTAGAAGGAATGCAGGGAGTAGTATTCTGGAAGTTGTTAAAAATACAGACTCAGACATGATTTCCAGCCCTCACTGGACAGATGTTTCTTGGGCTCCTATTGTGTTACAACTACTGCTTCTAGTCCTACAAAGGAGCCTGAGGGCTGCTAGTGAATTTGCTGCTGCTGCTGCTAAGTCCCTTCAGTCGTGTCCGACTCTGTGTGACCCCACAGACGGTGGCTCACCAGGCTCCCCCATCCCTGGGATTCTCCAGGCAAGAACACTGGAGTGGGTTGCCATTTCCCTCTCCAATGCATGAAAGTGAAAAGTGAAAGTGAAGTCGCTCAGTCGTGTCCGACTAGTGAATTTGTGAAGAGCTGAATTTGTGAAGAGCTCTGCACTTACAAGAAACTTCAGCAAGAAAAGCAAGGGCATAGTAAATTGACTTCCCTGGTAGCTCAGTTGGTAAAGAATCTGCCTGCAATGCAGGAGAACCCAGTTCGATTCCTGGGTTGGGAAGATCCCCCAGTGAAGGGAAAGGCTACCCACTCCAGTATTCTGGCCTAGAGAATTCCATGGACTGTATCATCCATGGGGTCACCAAGAGTTGGACACGACTAAGTGACTTTCACTTTCTATGTGCTTATGAGAAATTTCAGTCAGATAAAAGCAAGGGCATAGTAAGCTGACACAGAGCTAAAGGAATACCCAGCCTGATGGTTCTTAGGTAGATGGAGTTAGTGAAAGCAGGCTGCTTGGTAAGGGCAGTCCAGAATCACAAGGTGATCAGAGTGAAAGGCATGCTTGGTGAAGAAGAGCTGAGGGCCAGCCAATGCCCACTCTATCAAGATTCAAGGGATGTGTTCCATCACATTCCTCTCCCATCTGAGTCCTGAACCCACTGAGAAATAGACACACAAGTCAGACTGAGATCAAAATCTCCCATGTATTACTGGTGAAGTTTGAATTAGAGAAAGGCAGCCTGAGCCAGTTCAGGCATTTGGAACAGTTCGGAAGTTAATGCTGTAAAAGGAAACTCTGATGGGGCGACTCAAGGGAGGAAGGGTGTGTGCTCTGCAGACAGGGCGCTGGGCACCGAGTGCTGGGATGGCCTTTGCGGCTCGGCGCCCTCCAGTGAGCACCGGTAAGGAGCTGATGCTTCAGCTCTTGGTCAGAATAGCCAGGATGCATCCTCAGCAGAAGGCTGAAGACTGGTATTTATATAACTTCAGAAAGTGAATGTGGCTCCACTCGACCTCTGGAAGCTTGCCCTCCAGCTCTTTCTGCTTACCTGTTATCCAGGATCATCTCTTACAGAAGGGAGGACCTCCACCCCTATAGACCTGTCTTAAGTTTTCAGGCAGCTGAAGACTGAAACTCTAAATCCTGCTGCAGAGAAGCTTGCCTTGGCCAGTCCCTCCTGCCCTCCCACTTAGGGCTCCCAGAGCATCTTATTTACACCCAACACCTGTCTGGATCACGTTTTCACATTGCTTTCACGTTTTCACATTTTCCATTTGCTTCCCTGTCTCCTTCTCTGAAACTATGAGTTCCCCTGGGCTAAGGACAGCATCTGTTCATCTTTATGTCTCTAGCCGCTGCCCAGTGCTTGTTTTTAAGGGTGTTTCAAGGTCTTTAAGCATCTCTATACACACTGGTCTTTTTGAAAAAAAATGATGGTAGTTGTGATCTGGGAGAGGGACTAGCCCTGGAAGAGAGGTGTGCTTATGTAAGAGAAGCAAACACATGTTATGAATCAGAGGCTTCCTCCTTTTTTGAATAAAAGGCTTGGGTGTTTGACTGCTTGCCAGGACGTACAGGGTTTAGGACAGGGTGTAATGAGGGCTTTCTCATGGAGGAGCTGCCTGGACAGGTGTGAGGAGCCGGGAAGCTTTAGCACCCCAGGGGGTTGGCAGTGCTTCTAAGGCTTCCTGAGCACTTCTGTGTGCACCTCTGCATCCTCAGCCCTCTGTGCCCTCAGGGAGCCTGGCAGAGCGGCTCTCAGGGGAAGGCACAGAGGCCCCCAGTGTGCCAGTCTGGAGATAGAGATGCTCAGGCTTGTCCACAGCCTGATTTGCCAGCCTAGAAAGGTGGGCCAGGCACCCATTCCCTCCCGCCCGCACCTGCTTCTCGAAAAGCATCCTTCCCGGGTGAGCTAATACCAGCTGTCATCCCCCACCTCGCTGGTGAGATGGAAATGATTCTTACCCCACGGTGGCATGCCCAGCCTAACGCTTCCTCTGTGAATTCTGATCAGAGCTTTTAATGGAAATGATTTCCACAAGACAGAGGTTGTGTTAGTTGCTGCTGGGCTTTCTGAGAAGAGAAGATAACTCACATCACAGCTGGGGTTGAGAGTGTGCCCGGATGATTCAAACCTAAGTCCCTAGCATCTCCAGGGGGCAGTGAAGTGAGATAGTGCGCTCTCACCCCAACCAGATGATACAGGAGAAGCTTCTGGGGGTTGAGCAGGGTGGCGGCCGATTCTCTCTGAGACACGAGCCTTGCAGGTTAGTGGCCTTGACAGATGGAGCGGATTTGGCTCTCCCAGGACCCTGGCTTTTGGGTAATTGTGCTCACAGTGAGGAAGCTCTTGGACTCTCCCCTTCTATTCACAGGACACTCTGCACGTCCTCCTTCTGCCCCCATGTCAAATCCTACGTCACTCGAACGTGAGCCAAACAGCTCCGTAAGAGGCATGGAATCCTTTGACGTTAGTAAAACCTGCACTGGAGAAAGGGAACCCTTGCAGCTGATCCTTAGATTTCAACCATGACCGCTTCTTGGGGCAGGCCCAGTTGATTTCGATTTTCGTGGTTCTGTGAGCTGGGGGCTCCGCTGCCGCTGTTCGGTCAGCCATCTGTGCTGAACCCTGCTGCCAGACCCCGCTCCCCCAAATGCCACGTTCACCTGTCACTCAAGAACCTGCTGTCTCCTCCAGCAGATTTCACGGGTAGTGAGATTTTCGTTAATATTCTGGGATGAGAAATAGGATTTGGGGGTTACATTTTGCCAAACGAGAGCGTTTTCTTTAAAAGCCAGCTGCCATCTACCATCTCCACGATTTTATAAATGAAACAGTTTAGCACCAGTACAAAGGAAGACTTCATTTCACAGCTCAGGGCGGTCTCTTCTGTTGACCTGGTTGAGCTTCATGGAAAACCTTCCTCTCGTGTTGTAGATCTTAGACCAGCCTTTGAGAGCTGCTGGAGAGTTCTATCAGATCCACATGCTCCCTGGCTTCAGAGGCCCTCAGCAGTCAATTCCCCGTTTCCCACCCAGCTGTCTCCCTTATTCACTCATCCTCCCCTGCCTTCGCATAGCCCAGGCCTCTACTCGCTTCCTGCAGCTCCCTGGCACCCCACTTCCTCTAGGAGCCCGCTTCAGAGAGGCCGCCTCCTCCTCCATCCATGTCTGTTGGCCTCCTTCCTCGTCTCCCCTCTCGGAGTCTGATGCGGTGTCATTCATTCATGTCACCCTGTCATCTTGTCTCCTTATTCCCTTCCCCTCCCTCGCCGTAGAAGGCAGATACCTCGCCGACACTTCCCGCTCACCCATAAACCTGCGGTGTTGGTGCGGGAGAGGCAGGCCACAAGGTGCTCCCGGCACCCGAAGTGTCCCTGCGGTCCGTGCACCCGTGGCCAACGGTGCTCCAGGACACGGTGCCCGTTTTACAGTCTAGAACTTGAAAATATAATCCTGTTTGTTATTCCTCAGGAAATTCCCACGTTTTTCAAGAATGGCATTATTATAACCCGGTGGCTGCATTCTGTAACTGCTTCTGTTCCTGTTTTAAATGGCACATGACAGACGTCTTTAACCAAAGGGAACTTAAGAGCTTTAAAAGTATTTTATAACTTTAGATCATCCCTTTTGCCTTCTGTTTTTAATTTCTCACATTAAAACATATCTACCAGATGGAGAGTACTGTGCTAGATACTGGGACCAAGAGATTAGAATGTGGCCCCAGCTCTCAGAGTAGCTTAACGTTTCATGGAGGGAACAGGGACACAGACCCAACAAGCAGGCTCACAGGGCAGGTTGGTTCGGGCTGAGTGTGGAAGTGGCTGCCATGGTATTTTACCTGAGGGCTTTAGCTATGATTTGAAGGGACCACTTTAAAACAAGGTCATTCTGTTTTTAAGAGTTTTCTCCGGTACAAAATAAACACTAGCCGTTTGCTGTAAGAAAATGCTAGAAATGCTAAAAGTAAATGAGAAATGATTTACTTGCCCCCTGGAGTTGTGACACCCACCCCAGGTGTAATAGCTATGCTATGAGGATGTTGTTAGATTAAATAACTTGTGGTCGTAAAACACTTAAAATGGTCCCTGACACATAACAGCAAATGGATGTTAGCCGTGTGCCGGGGTGCTGAGAAAGGACATGAAGCGAAAGTGCAGGGGCGAGGAGGGGTGGGCTCCCACTGCTTGGTGTCAGTGGTCCGGTTAGGCTGGGTGTGTGAAGGGAACACTGCAGTAGGCGGTGAGACTGGGGGTATCCTGAGGCACTCAAGAGCCAGTACTGATGCTGGAATCACAGGGAGAGCTGGCAAGATCTGTGAGCGAGGAAGGAAGGAGAGTCACACGTCATCCCCCACCTCCCATCACGCAGATGTTCCCTTGGTCCAGACATACCGCCATTTCCATCACCCTTCCTAATGCCGTTACTGTCAGTGCTGTTACAAACACACTCCAGTTAGCCTTCTTACGCATTGCTAGTCACGGTTGTTTCGGATTCTTTCCTTGGGAATATATGCTTAGAGTGACCAGATTAAAGAGGAATAGCTATTTTTCTGTGATACTTTCTCTTTTTATTAACTTTCATGATTGTATTATAAAAGTAACACGTTTGTGTTATGAAAATTTTAAATTAGCAAGTAAGCCCCAAAACAAAAGCAAAAAAAAAAAACCTCCAAATAGCCATCACCTACTAATAACATGTTTCTAGGTATCCAACAGCATGCACATGTTTTTTTTTTGAGCTTTTGACACAAGCCATCGGGTGATTTTCCAGAGAGGTTAGACTAATTTAGATCTTTCCCTGGCAGGAAACAATAGCACATTGTCCCTGCCTCTCACCAAATTGAGAGTTTGTGGGTTTTATTTAATCTTTGTTAATATGGTAGCTTGGAAATGGTATTTTATTATCATTTTGGCTTGCCTTTGTGTTAACTGCTTGTGGGTTCAATCCACTCTTGAGTCTTACTATGAAAGGAAGAAGCTTCCTTCTACTATCACTATTCTCCTAAACCCTAGACACACAAGCCACAATCTTAGCCAGAATTACTCTTTTTTCCCAAGTAAGGTAATAATTTATATACAGTAAAATTTACTCTTTTTAGTATATAGTTCTACAAGCAAAATCACTGTGGACAGTGACTGCAGCCATGAAATTAAAAGACACTCCTTGGAAGAAAAGCTGTGATAAACCTAGATAGTGTATTGAAAAGCAGAGACATCACTTTGCCAATAAAGGTCTGTATAGTCAAAGCTATAGTTTTTCCAGTAGTCATGTATGGGTGTGAGAGTTGGACCATAAGGAAGGATGCTTTTGAACTGTGGTGCTGGAGAAGCTCTTGAGGGTCTTTTGGACAACAGGAAGGTCAAACCAGTCCATCCTGAAGGAAATCAACCCTGAATATTCATTGGAAGGACTGATGCTGAAGCTCCAATACTTTGGCCACTTGATGCGAAGAACTGACTCATTGGAAAAGACCCTGATGCTGGGAAAGATTGAAGGCAAGAGGAGAAGGAGGTGACAGAGGATGAGATGGTTGGATGGCATCACCAACTCGATGGACATGAGTTAGAGCAAGCTCAGGGAGATAGTGAAGGACAGGGAAGCCTGGCATGCTGCAGTTCATGGGGTTGCAAAGAGTCAGACATGACTTAGCAACTGAACAACAAGCTACACACACCACAACCAAGACACAGAACAGTTTCCTCACCCCAGAAAATTCTTGCACACCCCTTTGTATTCAGCCCCCTCCTCTCCCCTGGCAACCACTCCTATTTTCTCTCCCTGTACTTTTACCTTTTCCAGAATGTCACGTAAGTAGAATCAGAATGTGGGTAGCTTTTAAGTCGCGCTTCTTTGACTTAGCATCACACCCTTGAGTTTCACCCTTGTGTTTTGTGTGTATCAGCGTTCATTCCTTTTAATCGCAGAGTAGTATGCCATGGTATAGATGTTCCATGGTTTGTCCATTTATCAGTTGAAGGATATTTGGGTTGTTTCCAGTTTGAGGCCATTAGAAATAATACTGCCATAAACATTTGCCCATAGGTTTTTGTGTGGTGGTTAAGTTTTCATTTCACCTGGGTAAATACCTTGAAAGTGGGACTTGCTGGGTCATGTGGTAAGTGTATATGTAACTTTATAAAAAATTGCCAGTGATGTGGCGTGCAGCAGGCGGAGAGGTCGTGAGTGCCCTTTCTCAACTCCATCTTTGCGGTAGCGGCGGTGGTGTCCACAATCTAGTCGCCAGCACGCAGCTCTTAGTCCACGCCTAGGAGCTACACACTCTCGAGGTGACCAGCCAGGAGACGGTCGCCCAGATCAAGGCTTCTGTAGCCTCGTCTGAGGGCGTTTCTCCAGAAGATCAAGTCCTGCTCCTGGCAGGCATGCCCCTAGAGGATGAGGCTACTCTGAGGGCCAGTGTGGGGTGAAGGCTCTGAGCACCCTGGAATTAACTGATTGCATGCTTGGAGGTGAAGTCCGTGGTTTCCTGGCCCATGCTGGGAAGGTGAGAGGTCAGTCTCCCAAGGTGGCCAAGCAAGAGAAAAAGAAGACGACGACAGACCAGGCCAAGAGGCGTGTGCAGCACAACCTGTGCTTTGTCAGTGTTGTACCTGCCTTTGGCAAGAAGAAGGGCCCTGGTGCTAACTCCTAAGTCCTCTGTAATCTTGGCTTTCTCTAATAAGGCCACTTAACCCAAGCCAAAAAAAAAAATGGCCGGAGTGGCAACTCTGTTTTCTGGAGTGGCTGTACCACTCACCAGCAAAGTATGATAATTCCAGTTTCTTTACCTGCTTGTCAGCACTTGATAGTATCCAGCTTTTGTTTGTTTGTATGTTTAGCCCTGCTAATAGGTGTGTAGCGATGTTCCATTGTGGTTTTAATTTGCACTTCCCTAGTGACTAAAGACCTTGAGCTTTTTCATGTGCATATTTTCTTTTTTTGGTGATGTGTCTCTTTGTATCTTTTGCCCACTTAACTGGATTGTTTGGTTTCTTATTACTGAGTTTTAAGAGTTCTTTTTATATTATGGCTATAAATCCTCCATCAGATTTGCAAGATCTTTTCTCCCTGACTTTGTCTTGTCTTCTCATTCTCTTGTTTCTTTATCCCTTCTCGCTTAATCGTTTTAGACTCTTTTGAAGAGCAAAAGTCTTAAATTTTGATCAAGTCTAATTTACTGAATTTTTAATGGATTGTGTTTTGGTGTCACATCTAGGAAATCTTTGACTGACCCCAGGTCACAAAGATTTATTCCTATGTTGAAGTTTTATAGTTTTAAGATTTACATTTAGGTTCCTCACTTATTTCCTAGCCCCAGAGGTTTCTTTTAGAAAACATTCCCATTAAAGAGACAGACACCCCTGGGCAGATTTGGGATGGATTCAGTCCTGGCAGCCTACCCAGGTATGGTGCCCTCCAGGAACCATCTGGAAAGGAGGTGTGGGCTTCAGAAACTGCCCAGGAGTGGCTGTTAAGCAGATAGGAGTTTTCTCTGGCTTAAGACTGGGCATAATAGTGAAGATTGCATCTTATAAAGGAGAGTTAGGGTGCTAAGAGAAAAACCTCCAAACTTTCTGGATAAATCCACTGATGGCTGCCTAGAGTCCTGACGGTGAATGGTGCCAAGCACAGGACTTTGTCGATTACATGCAAACACCCATGTTAGTGACTCACCCGATCATGCTTTAATCTCATAACCGAGAGAGAGGCTTTTAAAGATTATCGTCAACAAGGCAGCTCGCTGGTTATGACTGCCATTGAAGTTGGGCTTTCCTCAGAACAGCTGGGGTGTAATGTGGTAGAAAGCCTGATGTGAGTGAGAGGCCAAGGACTGCTTGCCTGGGAAGGAAGGATGTGCAGCTAATGTTTGACAGAAATCTGTGAGCTGAATGACTTCAGCCAAGCTGAGTAGAGGCCTGTCATCTTTCATCCATGGGAAAATACACTGCAGCAAAAGAGTTCAGAAAACAGCACTGATTGTCAGTTTTGTGTCAGTCACTGCAGGGCAGGTAAGAAACAGTAGTCCAGAGCACACGCCAGCCAGTAAAGTTGATGGGAACCAGGAGAGGATTCCTGTCCCAGTAAAGGAGAACACATAAGAGCAGGCCTGCCGTGGCTTCCCCAAGGGTCTTGCAGGCAGAGCAGTGCGGGGGTTGGAGTGTTCTGGCAGGTGCAGGCCATTGGCCCAGCTGGGTCGTAGGAAGCGCTCACAGAGACAGTGGGAGATGCTATTAGAAGCTAAGTCATTTCAGTCGTGTCCAACTCTTTGCAACCTTATGGACTATAACCTGCTAGGCTCCTCTGTCCACTGGATTCTCCAGGCGAGAATACTGAAGTGGGTTGCCATACCCTCCTCCAGGGGATCTTCCAGACCCATTAATCGAACCTGTCTCTCATATCTCCTGCATTGGCAGGCAGATTCTTTACCACTAGCTCTACCTGGGAAGCCCCATTGGAAGTGTGAAAAGTGCAAGTGAAAGTCACTCAGTCGTGGCCGACTCTGCGGCCCCATGGAATTCTCCAGGCCAAAATACTGGAGTGGGTAGCCTTTCCCATCTCCAGGGAATCTTCCCAACACAGAGATCAAACCCAGGACTTCCACATTGCAGGTGAATTCTTTACCAGCTGAGTCACAAGGGAAGCCCATTAGAAGTGTAACCAGGGTCAGTCTCACAGGACCTTGTTTGTTCTGCCCTGGTATATAAGTTCCTTCTTGAATTCAACTTGGTACCATTGAAGTATTTATCATATGGAAATGATAGAACAGGACTTTCTTTTCAGAAAGATCTCTCTGGAAGCTCTGTGGAGGATGAATTAGAAAGGGCCAGTTAGATGGCTGCAGTGGTCATCTGAGGGAGACCTGATAACCTGCAGTCAAACAGCCAACAGGAAGCCACAGGTGAGGAAGACCCTGAGGAGGTGGAATCAGAACCCTAGAAAGGGAGGGGCACCTGGATGGATGTTTCTGAGTCTCTGGACAGCGGCCTGGATGTGGCACCACCCGGGAGAGTCCCCCCCACCATCGAGGGACCAAGAGCAGGACTGAGGACCCTCTGAGCTTGAGGTACACCGTGGCCATCCCATTAAAAGACACCTGCGTGGCAGCTGGCCTCAGAAGCCTGGTACGTCTCCGCCACCCCGCCCCAGGGCAACTATGCCTGTTCCTGGAAGCATTAGAAATACACGTGCCTCCCCAAGTGCAGTGAGCAGGACAGGAAACATGCTATAAAACTAGCGAGGCGGTGCAGACGCACAGAACATTGAGGAGCAACACGTGGCACAGCTCGGGAGCCTCTGTCCCTGACCATGAGCCAAGGTGCTGGACAGGGCTTCCCCAAGGCACGGAGCCGGGGCAGGGCAGCCATCCTCGGGNGGGTGTAATGTGGTAGAAAGCCTGATGTGAGTGAGAGGCCAAGGACTGCTTGCCTGGGAAGGAAGGATGTGCAGCTAATGTTTGACAGAAATCTGTGAGCTGAATGACTTCAGCCAAGCTGAGTAGAGGCCTGTCATCTTTCATCCATGGGAAAATACACTGCAGCAAAAGAGTTCAGAAAACAGCACTGATTGTCAGTTTTGTGTCAGTCACTGCAGGGCAGGTAAGAAACAGTAGTCCAGAGCACACGCCAGCCAGTAAAGTTGATGGGAACCAGGAGAGGATTCCTGTCCCAGTAAAGGAGAACACATAAGAGCAGGCCTGCCGTGGCTTCCCCAAGGGTCTTGCAGGCAGAGCAGTGCGGGGGTTGGAGTGTTCTGGCAGGTGCAGGCCATTGGCCCAGCTGGGTCGTAGGAAGCGCTCACAGAGACAGTGGGAGATGCTATTAGAAGCTAAGTCATTTCAGTCGTGTCCAACTCTTTGCAACCTTATGGACTATAACCTGCTAGGCTCCTCTGTCCACTGGATTCTCCAGGCGAGAATACTGAAGTGGGTTGCCATACCCTCCTCCAGGGGATCTTCCAGACCCATTAATCGAACCTGTCTCTCATATCTCCTGCATTGGCAGGCAGATTCTTTACCACTAGCTCTACCTGGGAAGCCCCATTGGAAGTGTGAAAAGTGCAAGTGAAAGTCACTCAGTCGTGGCCGACTCTGCGGCCCCATGGAATTCTCCAGGCCAAAATACTGGAGTGGGTAGCCTTTCCCATCTCCAGGGAATCTTCCCAACACAGAGATCAAACCCAGGACTTCCACATTGCAGGTGAATTCTTTACCAGCTGAGTCACAAGGGAAGCCCATTAGAAGTGTAACCAGGGTCAGTCTCACAGGACCTTGTTTGTTCTGCCCTGGTATATAAGTTCCTTCTTGAATTCAACTTGGTACCATTGAAGTATTTATCATATGGAAATGATAGAACAGGACTTTCTTTTCAGAAAGATCTCTCTGGAAGCTCTGTGGAGGATGAATTAGAAAGGGCCAGTTAGATGGCTGCAGTGGTCATCTGAGGGAGACCTGATAACCTGCAGTCAAACAGCCAACAGGAAGCCACAGGTGAGGAAGACCCTGAGGAGGTGGAATCAGAACCCTAGAAAGGGAGGGGCACCTGGATGGATGTTTCTGAGTCTCTGGACAGCGGCCTGGATGTGGCACCACCCGGGAGAGTCCCCCCCACCATCGAGGGACCAAGAGCAGGACTGAGGACCCTCTGAGCTTGAGGTACACCGTGGCCATCCCATTAAAAGACACCTGCGTGGCAGCTGGCCTCAGAAGCCTGGTACGTCTCCGCCACCCCGCCCCAGGGCAACTATGCCTGTTCCTGGAAGCATTAGAAATACACGTGCCTCCCCAAGTGCAGTGAGCAGGACAGGAAACATGCTATAAAACTAGCGAGGCGGTGCAGACGCACAGAACATTGAGGAGCAACACGTGGCACAGCTCGGGAGCCTCTGTCCCTGACCATGAGCCAAGGTGCTGGACAGGGCTTCCCCAAGGCACGGAGCCGGGGCAGGGCAGCCATCCTCGGGACTCAGCCTCCCACCACCAGCGCCACCAACTCCTTACCTTCTCTCTCTTCCCAGCCCAGCTCTTCTCATCTGTTTTTGTTGTGTGTTTTTTAAAAAGTGAATTCACTCTCAGTCCTTTTGAAACCCAACATGTCAGTGATAGATGAGGCAGTATTCTTTAACTTCAAAGGAGAAGAAGTGAGTGAGTGAATGCGGTCCAGGGGAGTTGAAAAGTCCAAGGGAGCAGGAGACGCATGGGGTGACCCCGCCAACAGGAGGCGCGCCCTCAACCCCACCCCTGCTGGTGCCCTGCGGAGGCCCAGACAATGCCACTTTCAATGAATCGTGAAGGATCCTGAATACCCGTTTTTGTCCGTTTTCAATGAACCCTGGGCATGTTGCTTAAGATATGGCCAGCCATTTGTGCTGGGTTCCCAGCTTCTCAAAGGCTCGAAGTCAAGTGCTCTCTCGACTAAATAATGGAGTCTTTGCATATGAGATTTGGGGGGAGCGGTTTTTTTTCAGATTTCCATAGCTAGTCACGGTAAAGGTGACCTTGTGGGTAGTGTGGGCCATTGTGACCCTTCACACATCCATCCTTTGAGTGACGCTGAGCTTTGTGGGGTATCCATGCAGCACCTAATTTAATCACGCGTCTGACCCCTGCCTCTCTTTGGTACTGTCCTCTTCTCTGTGCTCCCTGTGCTGCTGGGGTAGGGGGAGGCTCTGTACAAACCCTGGCTGTCCTCGGAAGGCATTCTGTGCTAAACAGAGCTCTTGGCCATCCTTCCCGCTTTGGGAATTCTAGACCCCCTGGTGACTCTGGCCTGGGGAGCGGGTGCTTGTTCTCAGGAGGGTTTGCTCATGAAGATGCTTGCTGGAAGCGCCTTTTCAGAGTCCCCGGGTAGCTTCCACACTGGAGTCTTGGAAAGCAATGAGAAGAATAACCTGGGGTCATTTAAGGGCTGGCTGGTCATTTCCTTAATCGTCTGTGACCGTTAAGAGCCTGACTTTCTATAAAGAAGCACAGAAGCTTCCTTGACTTGTTATTAATAATAACAAACAGCTAGAATTTATTGAGCACCTGCCATTTGCCAAATGCTTTCAGATGTTACCTCATTTCATCCTTAAACCTTATACCCACTTTTACAGATGAGGAAACCGAGATTTTTGGTTAACTTATCAAAAGTCATGTGGCTAGAAATAGCAGAACTGTGATAAAAACATTCCTTATTCTGCTTAATTTTTATCATCATCTCTTGTTTTATATTCTTTTATGAACCTAAACAATGGATCAAGGGCTTCCCAGGTGGTGCTAGTGGTAAAGAACCCATCTGCTGGTGCAAGAGATGTAAAAGATTCAGGTTCAATCCCTGGGTCAGGAAGATCCCTTGGAGGAGGGCATGGCAACCCACTCCAGTATTCNACCTAAACAATGGATCAAGGGCTTCCCAGGTGGTGCTAGTGGTAAAGAACCCATCTGCTGGTGCAAGAGATGTAAAAGATTCAGGTTCAATCCCTGGGTCAGGAAGATCCCTTGGAGGAGGGCATGGCAACCCACTCCAGTATTCTTGCCTAGAGAATCCCATGGGCCGAGGAGCCTGGCAGGCTATGGTCCATGGGGTTGTGTCAGCACAACTGAAGCGACTTAGCACACATACATCACATGAACCTAAACAATGGATCAAGTCCTACTTATAGGATACCTTTGAAAGTTTATTTTAAAATACCATGTGATCTCATTCATACAACATTCTTAAAATGAAGGAATGATAGAACTGGAGAACAGAGTTGTGGTTGCCAGGAGTTTGGGGATGGTGGGGGACAGGGAGGTGGTCTAAGGAAGATCTCGTGGTGAGGGAAGAGTTGTATATCCAGGTTTCAGTGAGAGTTGCGCGAATCTACACATGGGACTGAGTGACACAGAGCCAGACACTCACGTCATGCCAGCGTGTTGCCTGGGTCTGATTCTGCGTTAGAGCCGTAGAAGACGTCACCTTCGGTAGGAGCTGGGTGGGGCCTCTCTGTTCCGTTTTTGCTACTTTTGTAAACCTGTAGTCATCTCGAAAAGTGTGTAGTTGAATTCATCTGAGTGGGACACCAGCCTTGCACCTGGGAAGAGCCAGGTCTCAGCTCACAAGGCAGTCCACATCAGAAAGCTGCAAGTGGCCTAGGAGAGGAACCCACGCTAAGAAGAGGCCCCGGGATTTGGCCTCCACCCGAGCCTCTGTCATCTCATGGGAAAGGACTGAGCTGAGAGTCAGGGCTCCTGGGCTCAAGGCCCGGGGCTGCAGTTATGTGACTTGGGGCAGGCCTCCCCGTGTCTGTGAGCCTCCATGTCCCCAGCCATAAAGTAGGGGTGGCCACAGCACTCAGCCTCTGAGGCTGTTAAGAGATCCACTAAGAGGACACATTAATGTGCTCACGTTTAGCACAGAAGGATTCACTGTGTGTATTCATCTTGATACCATCGTCAGTGTGATCTTATCTGTTCCCAGGTGTACTCTCTACTTCGTAGGCAGACCAGTCTTGTATGTATTCACAGTGAACGTGCTCTCTTATTTCTCTAGTTTGTGTCACTTATTCCAACAGTTATTTCTTAAGTGCCTACTTTGTGGAAGACTCTTGGGAACACAGTGATGGACGTGACCTGTGTGGTCTGTGCCCAGACAGAGCCGAAGTCCTGTTTCCTCCCATTCCCTGCAATCTCCCATTCAAATCAGGGTGTCCTGCAGACTCACAAGGCCTTGTCTCTTCCATGCAGCCATGCTACCAGCCCCTTCTCCAAGCTCCAACTGCGCTAGAATCAGTGTGGCTCGGTCATCTCTGCCAGCCTGGACTGCCCTTTTCCCCTGTGCCTCCCGGGGTGCCTAGCCTGGTGCTGAGCAGAACAGGGAACATCTTTAGCAAGTAGTTGCCCAAAGAACTGTAAAGTTCATGGCTAGAGGTGCCCAGGACAGTCTCTCTTCTGAGGCTTTTTCACTTTACAGATGACGTGAGGGACACCCCATGGTCTACATAATGGATACTGGCTCTCTGGGTCCCCAACACATTTCTTCAGTAGGATATTAATAGATCCTGTATTAATCTTAGTTTTTATTGTCACTCTTTTTTTTTCATTCCTGCCATTCAGTGTTTTGACTAGCTGGCTGGCACTTCTTTTAGCCTTTTGCAAACCCGGAAGCCCTTGGCTGCAGTTTTGCTCTTNAGGATATTAATAGATCCTGTATTAATCTTAGTTTTTATTGTCACTCTTTTTTTTTCATTCCTGCCATTCAGTGTTTTGACTAGCTGGCTGGCACTTCTTTTAGCCTTTTGCAAACCTGGAAGCCCTTGGCTGCGGTTTTGCTCTTCTTTCTAACTGTGTGACTGAGCTGTGTCAGTCAGAGGGCAAGTGCATTGAACTGGAGAAGCAGAGCCAGCCCATGTGGCTCTCTCTCCCTTGCCTTCAGTTGAGTGGGCTTACCTGGCACCCCTGGTCTGCTGGCAGGCTCTGGTCTCTGGCAGGCCCACGCAGGCATCTCCCTTCTGTGGTCCAGCTTCTCCACCTGAAGCTGGGCGGGCGGTCTGCACAGTTTCTCACTAAGGCAACTGGCCTTCGATTTCAGTTATTCTTTAGTCAGGCCTTTGCCAGAGAGCCCTGCAAGACTGACACTCTGAACCTGTTACTGTCCTCTGTCTTTTGGAATCTAGAAGAGACAAGTACATGGTTGGAGCCCCAGCATCCAGCTTACTGCCCTCTTCACAGATGAAGGAATAGCAGGTGTGGCCCCCGGGACTGCCCAGACTGCAGTTAGGTGGGTTTGGGGTCCCTTTCTGGCTCTACCAAGTGGGTTGATAACAGCACCTGACCTTGGGTAGGCAAGCTACTTAACGTCTCTGCACTTCGGTGTCCTCGCCTGAAATGGCATTAACAGAACCTGTACATGTGGCGGGCTCGGTGCTGTGTCTGGTTGAATGTTGGAGCCTCTGATTTCTGCTGCTAATGGCACGGCCCTACAGCCCCTTGGAGTTCTTTTTTTTTTTTNGCAAAGAATTGACTCACTGGAAAAGACTGATGCTGGGAGGGATTGGGGGCAGGAGGAGAAGGGGACGACACAGGACAAGATGGCTGGATGGCATCATTGACTTGATGGACATGAGTTTTGGTGAATTCTGGGAGTTGGTGATGGACAGGGAGGCCTGGCATGCTAAGGTTCATGGGGTCGCAGAGAGTCAGACACGAATGAGCAACTGAACTGAACTGAACTGAAGCACATCTTAGAAGGAGCAGATGTCCAGCAGATCTGCTTGGGGCAGGAAAAAGCCACATATATACAGGTTTTAGAAAAGGTCACATTTAACCAGCCTGAAAAGTGGGTGCTGTGAAGAACAGTTTATACTATTTTTCCCTGACAGGAGAACCCCAGAAGATCAGGCAACAAACGTCTCCTTCTCTAGTCCAGGTTGCAGTGCGGTCTCTGCCCCTCTCTAACTTTCCCGCAGCACTCACTGCCTAAATTCACCATGGATTGTGTTGTGTTATATCGTCCTCTAGTGGTTTCAAAAATTTCTTGTCTCCCATTTTTAAGGACAGTATTTATCACAGGGCCATACACATACATGATGCTTAACATATGTCTGTTAAATGGATGAAAATGACTAACAGAGATCCTACAGATGACTGCCAACAAGACAACCTACCTCAGCATCCCTGGGAGAGTGAGTATTCTCCCAAGCAGGAGTATTTCAGGCTCAGGTCACTTATGCCATCCCAGGCTTTCCTTCAAAGTACATAATGCTTGCATAGTTTCAAGAAATTCCAATGTAACTTTGGGGAGTACGACAGCCTGAGAGTACAAAAATTCCCAAAAGGATAACTACAAGGGAAGTGTTTGAAGTTGGTCTCCATTCCAGAATATTGTGACCAAAAGGCACTTTGTAGTGAGGCTTCACTTCTCAATCATATCTAAATAACACCTCACTGAATAAGGAAACCATATAAGTTATGGCTTACTAAGTTTTTTAAGCCAGCAAAATGAATTTGTTTGGAAATAGCAGAGAAATTGCAATTTGCAACATGCAAATCATAGACTGCTGCAGCTGCTGCTGCTAAGTCGCTTCAGTCGTGTCCAACTCTGTGCAACCCCATAGACCGCAGCCCACCAGGCTCCTCCATCCCTGGGATTCTCCAGGCAAGAACACTGGAGTGGGTTGCCATTTCCNTAAATGCCAAGGGACCCAGACAGTCTCTCTCCAAAATGCACAGCCAGCTCCATGTACATGGAGGGCCACGTGCAGCCCGCCACCATCCACAGGGGCACTCCTGTGGAAGCAGCTTCAGGCAGCTCCCATCCCAAAGAGTGGTTGGCTTGAGCCCTAGAGCTGGGCAGAGAGAGTTCTGATCTGGTCATGTCCCAACACAAGTCACCCTCTTTGGCCATGAAGACCCTCAGACCAGCTCCTGCTGTGGGGGTGCTGAGCACCTTTGTGACACCGTCCCCACCTCTGACCACATGTGAAGCTGTAGACTTGCTCCCCATGCTTTGCATTCCCTGTCCTCATATTTCTCAGGGATTTGAGGAGCCTAAGAGGAGGCCCAGTGACCAGGGAAGGGCCTGGTCAGGAAGGCGGGGCAGAGGAGTGCCTTTTGTGCCGGCCCAGGCACTGGGGAGGGCAGTGAGCACTTCTGTGCTGGTCTCATCCAGTGAGAAAGGCAGAGGTGCCGTGGGGCCACGGCCAGCAGAGCTCCAGTGGCCTCGCCATGCAGGTGAGCCATGAGGTAACCCTTGCATGGCAGACAGGACTGGCTTGCTGACTGAGGCAAACCCAGCAAGAACCAACCAAGCTGGCCTCTTTGTCTCCCAAATAAGAGCACCCTTCCCCATGGGCTTCCCTTGTAGGTCAGTCTGTAAAGAATCGGCCTGCAGTGCAGTAGACCTGGATTCAATCCCTGGGTCAGGAAGATCCTCTGGAGAAGGAAATGGCAACCCACTCCAGTATCCTTGCCTGGAAAATCTCACGGACAGAGGAGCCTGGTGGGCTGCAGTCCATCGGGTCGCAAAGGGTTGGGCACGACTGAGCAACTAACACTTCCTTACTCCCCTTACTCCCCATGGGTTGACCATAGCTGTGGAGACAGGTGGCTTTTCTGAGCAAGTAAAAATACCTCAGCTTTGAAGAATCTTTGACTTGTCATTCTCTTAAATGAATATTTATTGGCGTATAAGTGCTTTACAGTGTTGTGTAAGTTTCTGCCATATAGCAAAGGTGAGTCGGGTATATGTTTACATATATCCCCTCTGTTTTGGATTTCCTTCCCATTTAGGTCAACACAGAGCACTGGATAGGGTTCCCTGTGCTGTGCAGTAGGTTCTCATTAGTTACCTATTTATACACAGGAGTGTGTTCATGTGGCCTGGTAAAGAGTTCACCTACCAAAGCAGGAGACCCAAGAGACACAGGTTCAACCCCTAGGTTGGGAAGATCCCCTGGAGAAGGAAATGGGGAACCAGTATATTCTCCAGGCAAGAATACTCACTCCAGTATTCTTGCCTGGTGAATCCCATGGACAAAGGAGCCCAGTGGGGTACAGGCCTGTCTCTAGAACCAAGGAAGTCACATTCCTAACCAGGGGGTCACAAAGAGTTAGACACAACTGACTGACTGTACACGCATGGTGTATATATGTCAATCCCAATCTCCAATTCATCCCACCACCCCTTTCCCTTGGTGGGAACACCCCTTGGTGTTCATATGATTATTCTCTACATCTTTGTCTCCATTTCTGCCTTGCAAATAAGATCATCTATACCCTTTGGGCTTCCCTCGTGGTTCAGATGGTAAAGAATTGCAGGAGACCCAGGATCAATCCCTAGGTCAGGGGGAAGATTGCTTGGAAAAGGGAATGGCTACCCATCTGAGTAGTATTTCTTGGAGAATTCCATGGACAGAGGAGCCTGGTGGGCTGTAGTCCATGGGGTCGCAAAGAGTCGGACACGACTGAGCAGCTTTCACTCACATACCCTTTTTCCAGATTGCACATACACACGTTAATATATAATATTTATTTTTCTCTTTCTGACTTCACTCTGTGACTTGACCTGTCATTTTGAACCTTAATGAGGATAGAACGAGCCTCTGGAACAAGGTGTGATGGAGTCAGGAGAAGTGGCCTTAAGTGAAAACACAGCTGTGGGGTTTATAGACGCCGCTACAGGGAGGCGTCATCCAGTGGGATCGGCCAGCCTCGCTATAGACTTTCCAACACTAATGAATTGGGAACTCCATGCAGAACAGGATTTAGTTTGATGGGTCGCTGTGCCAGCAGATGGGTGTATTTTTCTTGAAAGACCAAGGAGCCAGAAACCTCCATGATTACGTTACTGGAGCAAGGTTCTTTTTTGTGGTTTGTGCCGTTGAGCGTCAGGACTGCAGGATTCTCTTGCTCTTTCTCACTTTTATTTTTTCCAGGTCAGAACCAGAGCTTGGGGTGGGGAGGAAAATCCTGCTGAATGAGCAAGTTCTTTCTTAAAAAGCTCTCTCCAAGTCCAAAAAGACTTCAGTGGACTTAGGAGAAAGAAACTTAATACATTGCCATAGAATCACTGTGAACCAAGTGAAAGCCAAGTCCACAGCATCTTTGTCTTATAAAAGAAAGCAGAAAGGAGATGGAAAAAAAGGAAATAATGCTGAGGAAATCCAAACCAAACAATGAAAACTAAAGAAGAAAAACTAACGATCACCTCAGAGAGAACGTGAAGATTTCCTTCTAATAAGAGTTTCTCAGTTTGCAAAACCGAGGCTCAGGTAGAAGTAACTTTTCTATTCTTTTTTAAGTGTGCCATAAATAGCATACCTGAGATGTTTGAACTGTGATGGGATTTTCCACTTTGGGCTTCAGGAGGAGCTAGACACCCTACAGGACCCTTGGACTGTGAGGGAACAGTCGGCCATGGAGAGGCTGGAGGTGTCCCAGCCTGGTCCCTGACCTGCGTTTGAACCTTGGTCCTAATAGCTAGCAGATTGAAGCAAGCTCACAGGCCTCCTGCAGAAACCATGTTGGTTTGAACCAGAGCAGTCCTGGCCCCAGATCCAGCACTCTGCTTTCACCAGCTACCTCTCTCGTTACACCCCTGTGAGAGGAACTCAGAGTGGGATCATGGGGCTCGTCCTGATTCCGTCACCGAGCAGCCTGCAGAGAGGGAAACCACTCTCTTCTGCATGGCCTGCAGGTGCCGTCCAGACCATGGCCAGAAAGAGAGCTGGGTGTCCATCAGAGGCCTCCTTGGTTCTGGAGACAGGCCATTCCTAAACTCCTTAATGCATCTCTTACCCTTCTTAGATCAGGCCAGTATTTTCAAAAGCACTGGAGTCTCTGAGATATTACGTAGCTGTTTGGAGTTTAGTCCCACATGGCCTGTGTGTCTGTTCCCCAGGAGTGTGGCTGTTTGGGAATGCCAGCTGTGCACCTGAGCGGGCTAAAGACCAATTTGCTTGTTAGCCCAGGGGAACATCTTACAAGCCGCCCTCAGCCATCTTTGTTGTCCAGTCCCATTCCTCTCTTCCAGTTATTCTCATGAATGTAATCCAGCCCGTTGGCATCCCTGGGCTGATGCACAAAGAAAGGTCTCTTTCCTTTCATGAATATATTAAATGACTCCATGGATCCCTCTGCTGCTTGGCCTGGGGCATTCGTCCTTCCCCTGAGATTCACCCAAAGGCCCTTCCTCAAGCGGTGTCTGAGAGCCTGAGGAAGCCTGCCTCAGTCCTGAGTCAGTCAGTCTTAATGCTCACCTATTGCGCCAGCTGGGAAGATGGCCCTGTAGTCTCGCTTGCCAAGACTCAAGGGGTCTGAAGGAGGACCTTTGCAGGCCCAACAACTACAACAGGGCCTGCACCCCACATTCCCACAGTCTGTGGGGGAGGCCTGCAGCCTCTTCCGCTCACCCCAGCTCCTTCAGATCACTCACAGTGCCGGTTTGCCCCGGGCCCACCCTGAAGTAGGCAGGCAAGGTCAGAAGGGATCCCAACAGGAGTCTCTGCCCCCCTCTGGGGTCTAGCCTGAGCCCCTGGACGCCATAAGCTCTTCTCTTCCTGCTGGAGAGACTGGCTTGTCCTTTGTCCAGAAGAAAACCTTACCCCTAAGCAGACCCATTTAAAGCCCCCCTCCTCTGCGGGTGGAAGTCGACAGAGCCGCCTTGTCGCTACCTCGTGGTTCCTTTGCTGCCTTCCCTCCGTACGCAGTACAGGAATGTCGTGCAGTTGAAAACTGTCCTCCCAGGGAGAAGGTTGACTCATAGCGGGCTCTTCTGCTTCACATGGCACTGCTTCTGGAAAGGGAAGGCTGGACCTCATGACGTCTCAGAGCAGCTGTCTTTCTGGCAGGCCAGCGGCCCTAGCCGAGCCACTCGGTGGACGGGCCCTGATTTGAGCCAGCACTGGCACAGGGGGTGGCCTCTAGGCCTGCCTGTTTCTGCACCATGCTTGGCTCGTGAGGCGTCTTCCATAAGTACTGTGGAGCGATGGACTGAGCTCCTCTTCAGAGGCACTGTGAGATGGGAGCCCAGGGCACTGAAAGGACTTGAGCCGCTGCTGGCAGTCTGGAGGCACAGTGACCGAAGGCGGGCAGACGTGCACAGGCTCTCTTTACAGAAGTGAGGACTTACAAACTCCATAAAGTGGGGTGACTTCAGGAGCCTGCAGGGGGCATGATTCTGTGTCTGTAAATGAAATGACTGGAGCAGTTTGTGGTTGACAGGTAAACAAGATGCTCTGAACCTCTGCTCTGCAGTTCAGCTCAACACCAGGCTTTGGGCACCTGCTGTGGACAGAGCTAGGGCACCGAGTGCCCGGGGTACCTGGTGAAGCTCCCACTCCTGATCCCTTGGACGCCCTGGGGAAGAACAGCTATGCCTCCAGTCCCCGGAGGAGGGAACTGGAAGATCCACTCGTACAGAGAGAATCTTGAAGGATGCGTGAGATCTTGCTGGGACAGACCAGGACTCCCCCGGAAGTACACGGAAGGGCCTGGAGGTCTGACATGCCTGGCACTGTCCAGGCTTGCAGTGAGCAGTGCGCTGTGGAAGGAGAGCGTGGACCTTGTGGCAGGAGGAGGTGGGGGCGCTCTTCCCATCGGCCGACTCGAGCTTCTCCTCCAAGACTTTGTCCTCTCCCCCAAGGCCCTCCCCGGTGGGCTCACCCGCCTCAGCACTTGCCACCTCACCCGACCCTCAGTCACAGTCCACATTCAATTATGCGGCAGCCAACCCACAGAAGGACTGGACTGTGTTTCATTCATTTCTATACTTCTGATGTATAGACAGCAGGAGAAGCCATCAAAGGTCCTTACAGAGGGCCGTGTCATCAGGCTTGTGTTTAGAAGGATGACTCAGCTGCCTTATGGAGAGTGGATTAGAGCAAGCAGAGCCAAGGAAGTGGAGTGTGTCGGTGTCCTCGAGAGAAATAATGAGCGGTTACAAAGAGCAGCCGAGGCCCGGGAGGCTGGCAGGGAGCAGGCTCGGCTCTTGTCAAGGCCCTGGCTCTGCTCTTCTCGGGTCTTTTGAGTCTGCTTCCTTCCTGAGCTGGCTTCCTCCTCAGGCTGGTAGCAAGCGAGTTGCAACAGTTCTGGCCCTCGCGCTCGGAAGCACCCAGCAAACATTGGCCTCCACTGGATCACATGTCCATTCCTGAACCCGTTCCTAGGGCCAGGAAATGCCATGCACTGACTGGCTTAGGTTCCTGATCAGTTACTGGAATGTATGTGAGGTCACCTTAGAACTGCCAGGCCCAGGCCTGGAGACTGGATCTGCTTCCCTCTGAATCCCCTGGCCTGGGGCAGGAGGGTATAGCTGAATGAAGCTAGAGTCTCGCGAGAAAGAAGAAAGTGACTGCTGGACATGCTCTTACATCTGCAGAGAGACCAGTTGGACTGATTTATTCATGTATAGAGGAACCAGTTGGACTGATTCATTCATGTAGAACTGTTCACACAGTAGGTGCCTACACACACCCACACAACCTGAACACCTCCAGGACACGTATGCCTTGTGAGTTGGTTTATGTGGGAAACAGTGTGTCATCATCCTGAATTGATATGCGACCTCTCACGGAGGACCCCACCCCGACCCCAACCTTGGACTCTTCATTTCTTGACCTTTCTTTCGATCTTGTGATTGACTGTTCCATCTCCAAGATCATATACAACCTACTCTCTGACCACAGCCCCCAGTCCTTCCCACTCCCTCATCCAGTTCAGTTCAGTTCATTTTAGTCATGTCCAGCTCTTTGTGACCCCATGGACTGCAGCACACCAGGCTTCCCTATCCATCACCAACTTCTAGAGTTTACTCATAACTCATGTCCATTGAGTCAGTGACGCCATCCAACCGTTTCATCCTCTGTCGTCCCCTTCTCGTCCTGCCTTCAGTCATTCCCAGCATCAGGATCTCTAGTCTTTCCCATTCTATTGCTTTCCCTCTATTTCTTTGCATTGATTGCTGAGAAAGGCTTTCTTATCTCTGCTTGCTATTCTTTGGAATTCTGCATTCAAATGGGTTTATCTTTCCGTTTCGCCTTTGCTTTTGGCTTCTCTTCTTTTCTCAGCTATCTGTAAGGCTTCCTCAGACAGCCATTTTGCCTTTTTGCATTTCTTTTTCTTTTCCAATGAGTCAGCTCTTTGCATCAGGTGGCCAAAGTATTGGAGCTTCAGCTTCAACATCAGTCCTTTCAATGAATATTCAGGACTGATTTCCTTTAGGATGGACTGGTTGGATCTCCTTGCAGTCCAAGGGACTCTAAAGTCTACTCCAACACCACAATTCAAAAGCATTAATTGTTTGGTGCTCAGCTTTCTTTATAGTCCAACTCTCACATCCATACATGACTACTGGAAAAACCATAGCCATGACTAGACGGACTTTCATTAGCAAAGTAATGTCTCTGCTTTTTGATATGCTATCTAGGTTGGTCATAACTTTTCTTCCAAGGAGTAAGCGTATTTATTTCATGGCTGCAGTCACCATCTGCAGTAATTTTGGAGCCCCCCAAAATAAAGTCCGACACTGTTTACACTGTTTCTCCATCTATTTGCCATGAAGTGATGGGACCAGATGCCATGATCTTTGTTTTCTAAATGTTGAGCTTTAAGCCAACCTTTTCACTCTCCTCTTTCATTTTCATCAAGAGGCTCTTTAGTTCTTCTTCATTTCCTGCCATAATGGTGGTGCTGTCTCTTATACACATCTTGTCNTGACTTAATGACTAAACAACAACAATTCTGATTAAGTACCCATCAAATATTTATCTTACTAATTTTTTTTTTATTTTTTTTAGCATCTCTCCATTTGTCTTTGCCTCCAGAAGACTGGAATATGTTTTAATTTTTAACTTTTATTTTTTTCTGAAAACTTAGAAAGGCATGGAGACAAACACATCTATTCAGTTTGTCATGTTTAATCAGATATCTGCCATTACGTATTTGTATAATCTTTAGGTTAAATTCATACATGTTACATACACACAAATATACATACAAATGTTTGAGGATGGATTTCCTAATGTAAAATATTTCAATGTTGAATCAGTCTTAAGTCTTTACACCATTATCTACCACAGATCAGCAACAGCACTGTCCATCCACCAATATAATTCCTCTCCTGAATTTTAGGGCCTCCCTTTCTTGGTCACCAGTGTATCCCCAGGGCTTGACTTCAAGTATTTGGTGAAAACAAATGTCTGACTGACAAGCTAATGTACCATTAAGAAGTCTCCAGTCATTGGATTTTTTGGCTTCTATCTTTATAATTATTATTGTGTGATTTTTTAATAGAATAGGATTGCTATAAACTAATTCCATAAGGTCTACAGGAAGTCAGACTTTCTCTTGATATTGCAAGTATTTATTTATTTATTATGATAGTCTTTCTTAATTATTATTATTATTATTTTTTACTNAATAAAAATTCTTTATAAACCATTTAACAGCCGTATGCTATTCTGCACCTGACTCTAGTATGGTCTATCTAACTATTCTGCTATTTCTGGTTTTTCAGAGTCTTTCCAATAAATAATACCGAAGTAAATAGTTTTTTAAAAAAGAAAACTCTTTCCTCTACATTTATGATACTTTTCCAAGCCATAAATTTGTAACTTGAATCACTGAATAGAAGACTTTGAAAATTTCTAAGCAGTAGAGTCTTTGAAATGGACTAAGTGTTTAGAGACCTGAATTTAGCTACAAAAAGGAAAGTAAAGGAAAAAAGAGGGGTTGTAATTAACAGATATTTGTAAATAACTGTTTTCTGTTTTACTGAAAGAGGGCTGGGAAGATCCAAGTGGTGCTCTGTGGGGAAAACATGCCTTTGAGTTGAAGTTCCTGGCTCATGCTGGTGAAGCAGGGCTTGTTTCTGCTTTTTTATTTTCATCTGGGTCAGTGAGAGGACAGGCCATTCCTACAAGCTCATGTCCCTCTAAGGAAGAGGAAAGGCATCCAGAATCTAATGATGCACATCAGTAGTTGTGTCAGCAGCTTTCAGTAAAAAAAAAAGCTATAATAATATATCCTCCTAATGTGCAGTTAATTTTAGTTAAAAATTTCCCTGGTGATTTTTTAAAATTTAATTGAACTATTTTGGCCACACTGTGTGGCTTGCAGGATCTTAGATTGAACCCCAGACCATCACAGTAAAACCACCAAGTCCTAACCACTGGACCTCTAGTGAATTCCCTCCCTAGTGATGTTTAAACCCAGGAAATTTGTAAATCTGATAACTATCTCTGCATTTGGAAATAAATGTTAGAGCTGCCCTGCATGTCCGGGCCCCAGCAGGACAGACACACTTCACAGAGCTCCGGCTTCTCAGCCACACCTGAGCACTCCTCTCAGAATCCGAAAAGAAACCAAGACATCATCGCTAGAATCCTTGTTCCTGATCTTCCCTAATCAGGAAAAAGCTAAGGAGTGCCTCCAAGTCAACATGGCCAAAATCAGACATTGGACTGTCTGCCCGTCCCCGCGTTCAGTCCTGCAGCTCAGCAGTGGAACCACCACCTGCCTGGTTGTTTACATCAAAAACCTGAACCATCCTCAACTTCCTGTTTTCTGTCCTCACATTCTCCAGCACCGAATCCATCGGCATATTCTGTCCGTTCTGTTCCGGAACCTTTACTCAAGGTCTCACATTGTCCCTTTCTCTCCATCTTGCCCACCTGCCCTCTGGTCCCAGCCCCATCACTGCTCACCTGCACTGCTCAGTCGCCTGCCAGAGGGCCTCCTACTTCTGCCCTCCCCACTGCGGTCTTTTCTCTAATAGACAAAGGTCTTTTCTGTAATAGACAAAGGGATCCTGCTAAAACACAATTTGGTCGTGTCATCTACCCATTTCGTAAAACATGTCAGAGGCTTCCCTTTGCTAGTAAGGTAAAAGTCAGAAATTCCAACATGGCTGAGAAGGTCCTGCGTACCCTGCCCTGGCCTTCCTCTCCAGCATCATTGCCCAGTGTAGGCCCCCTGCCTCCAGTCTGCTCTTCGGCTCCTTTCTTGCACCCAGGGCTCTGGAGGGCCCTCTTCTCTCCCTCCACCTTCTCACTGTCTAGGTAAGCCCATCTTCCCACTTTCCTCGGTCAGGTTATTTACCCCTGTAAAACACAGGAGGTTTTTGGTTTTTTTTTTCTTCAGAGAACCTATTTAAAGTTTCACATATATATTTTGTATATATATATATATAGAAGTGTTTTTTCCATTCATCAGCACGATTATGTGATGGATGTCTGTCTCCTCTACTAAACCATAGGATCCTCTCTGCTACTGCTCTCTGCTCTTTCCCCATCAGCTCACTCAGGGTCTGGCACCAAATAGGGGCCTTAAAAGCTGGTTGCTTGCCGAATGGTGAGCTTGAGTCCTGGTGACTGTTCTCCTTGACACCCGTGTGCCTGTAAGGGGCGGGCTCTTCCCAGGGTGGGCAGGCCAGGTTCGCCACAACATGTCCTCTTGAGGGAAAGTCATTTTGCTTGTTTTCTTGTTGGTTTTTTTTTTTTCTTCATTTCAGCTGTCAGAATGAACAGAGCACGCTGCCTAAAACGTACCCGTTTTTCTCTTCTCTCCTTATGCAGCTAAAGCTGGCTTTCACCCTGGACCACGAGACTGGGTTGCCTCAAGGATGTCACGTCTATGAGTACCGAGACAGCAACAAGTAAGCCACTCTGTGGGAACGCGTGTCGCCTGACCCTGTCCTGTGGATGTAGCAGCCCTGGGCTTCCGTGTACTCGGCCTCCCTGACTAAGAGATCCTCAGGGAGGCAATCACACTTTTTGTGACTGTATTAGAAAAGAGCTGGCACAAAAGTATTTCTCCTGTAAAATCTCTTTTGCCCTTCTGTATAGGGTGTGAAAATACTTGTGTCAGAACAGATGTAATGTATTAGAAATATTGGGTTGGCCGCAAGATTAGTGCAGGGCTTACGGGAAAACCCAAACGAGGTTTTTAGCCAACCCAGTATATTCCAAAGCGAACCTTCCTTTCCAGGCTCCAGCTCTTCTTGATCCTCCACCCCTACTTCATCTCCAGTCATGTGCTTGCTTATTGTGCTCACTGTGTGGCTTTTGTTGTAGTTCAGTGTGACTGTACTGTTTGTAGGAGTTTGTTGTGGTAGTCCACCTGCCTTGTGAATTTGTTTTCAATTTTTAAAAGAATTTTTATTGGAATATAGTTTATTTACAATGTTGCGTTAGTTTCTGCTGTCCAACAGAGTGAATCCATTTTCCGTATCTATGCATCCACTCTTTGTTTAGATTCTTTTCCCATATAGGTCATGACAGAGTAAGGAGCAGAGCTCCCTGTGCTGTACAGTAGGTTCCTGTCAGTTATCTGTTTTATGGATAGTGGTGTGGACATGTCATCCCAGTCTCCCAGTGTGCCCCTCCTTCTTACCTTGGGAATTTTAGAGATGGGCCATTCGTGGGTACTTATAGAGGTTTAAGTTGGTGACCTTGTTCAAAGATGGCTCCTGGCATAGTTTTATATACTTCTTTTCTTCGTCACAGGCTGCCTCCTTGACTGCATGTGTTTGTCTGTGGAACAGTGAAAGTGGTGGTGAGTGAGGTGAGGGGTGTGCTCTGAAGAAGACAATGAGTGTGATGAATGGCGAAGGCAGCTACCACTGAGCACCTACTGTGTGTATCACAGGCGAGGGATCAGTCAGTTCAGTTCTGTCGCTCAGTCGTGTCCGACTCTTTGCGACCCCATGAATCACAGCACGCCAGGCCTNGCCTGGCATGCTGTGGTTCATGGGGTCGCAAAGAGTCAGACACGACTGAGTGACTGAACTGAACTGAACTGAAAGAGGTATGGCAACCAGTATTGGCCAATATACTCCACTATTCTTGCCTGGAGAAACCCCTGACAGAGAAGCCTGACAGGCCACAGGACACAGGGTTGCAAAGAGTTGTGCCTGACCAAAACGACCTTGCGAGCATAGAGACAAGTCTTTTTTGCCTGTGGCAGCTCTGCCCCAGTAAGTGTTGAGTGTGAAGGTGGCACAGCTGCTTGGCTTGCAAGGACCCTGGTGGTGCCAAGTGTGCAGGGACATGGACTGCCTCTCTGCAGGAGTTATGGCCCTATCAGAGTCTTTTTTTCAAGCCTCTTGTAGCTGGCAATCAGAAGGCTTCTTTGGCCAGTCTTTCTCTGTAGCTCTGCCCATTCAGGCACATAGAGGGCTCCCTTGCCCAGGGTCCTTCTCTGTTGTTTGGCACATCAGGCACATAGAGGGGCCCTCCTGGCTGGGGTCCTGCTCTGTAGTTTGGTGCATCAGTCATTTAAATGAGCACCCTGTGTGGAGTCCTACTCTGTAGTTCAGTACATCAGGCATTTGATGGGCCAGCCTCTGTATTGTTCAGCTGCCAACCCTGGCATGTGGGGAGAGAGAGGCTATGGGGACGGCTCCACTCGGTATACTCAGCAGTATCACCTTGCTTCCATGACTACCTGGCTTTCCTCCACAGGCATTTCCCCTTACAATCCCCTTCCTCACATCCCCTAATTCATCTCTCCACAGTCAACAGCAGCTCTCACCCTGGGATTGCTCCACAATCCCTAAACTCCAGCTCCCAGGCGCTGCACCTTCCAGGGCGTCTACATCCCTGTCCAGGGTATGTATGGCTGCGGCAAGGACTGTCTGATTCTCATTCCATTTAGGCTGCCACAGATCAGCTGTTNTTGCTCCACAATCCCTAAACTCCAGCTCCCAGGCGCTGCACCTTCCAGGGCGTCTACATCCCTGTCCAGGGTATGTATGGCTGCGGCAAGGACTGTCTGATTCTCATTCCATTTAGGCTGCCACAGATCAGCTGTTTCACTCTCAGTCTTAAATGTTCTCCTCTGACTCAGACAATTGCCCTGATGTGGGGGTTGGACCCTTGCTTCAGTTCCCCCACCCGCCGAGGGCAGGTCTAGTACTACTAACACTCAGTTCCTCCATCTTATGGAGTTTTGCGAGGTTCTACATATTCTTTTCCACTGGTCAGGTACTGCTGTCCACTCTCAGCCAGTGTTCTGCATGCACTTCTGTGTCTGAAAGTGTATTCCTGATATATCCGTAGAGAGAGATATACTCCATGTCCACCTACTCCTCTGACATCTTTTTCCTCAGCCATAAATGATGCTTTGATTTGATGATGATGATGATCCTTTTAATTTGCCCTATAAATTAATTTACATATTTATTTCCTTATTTGGATTTTATATCTTATAATTGATTAGTAGAAATTCTTAAGGTATTTTGACTACAATTCCTGGATTTTCAGGTGGAAAATTCCATTGCCTTTGAAGTGTACCTATTAATTGCTCCTCTTCCATTATTAACACCTCTCATATTTTTCATTGCCTCATTTCACTTTCTAGAAATCATAGTGACAGATTTTCTGTTCGTATGAACACGAGTTCAACTCTCTTTGATAGACTCTCTACACTACAGGGTTGGAAACCTAGAAATAACATTTTCTACAATCCTTTGCCTACAAGTTTCCAGTTTAGATTCCATCATTGGCAAGCCCTTATAAGAGATATGGAAGGCAGAGGGAAGCCAAAACCATGACTTATCTTCCAGCAGTAGTGGGCAGATGTTTGAGCTTTGTTACATACAAGGTTCTGCAGGAACCCCTTACATTCCTACCATGGTGCAGCCAGCTGTTCCCAGCAGCAGTAGTTGCCTGCAGTACCTAAGTAGAATGTTGGTAGCAATGTCCTAATCTTTGAAACACTATTGGAAAACCTGAAATCTTATGGTGAGTGTTCTTAGGCTTCACTTCTCTTGCCTTTTCAACTAACATATTTCATGAATATTTAAGGGAATAAGATACTGCAAAGGGCATACTTCAGTTTTGAAACTCATCAATTTCTTATATTAAATCCTTGCTTGAAATACCTAGAATAGCTTTTATTCCCTAGACAAAGCTTTTATTCCCTATTATATATTATATATATTTATATTAGATATACAGATTTCCTTTCATTTCTATTTTGGTAAGTGTCTCAGTTAGAAAGGAGTATTCAATTTTGCCAAATGATTTTTGCCTGCTGTGAGCATGGTATTTAATCATTTAATTTAATAAATGACATTTAAAGGATGATTTTCTAATTTTCACTGATTTTCTAATGCTGAATCATTCTTGTACTTCTGGAATAAAACTTATTTCAGTATAATGTATTATTCTTTTAAGATGTTGCTGAGTTATATTTCATTTCATATTTTTAAATTTATTTGTAAGTGAAATAAATCTTTGGTTTTCTTTTTTATTATTCTTGGCAGATTAACAGAGACATGCTATATTTATAGAATGATTTGAGATGTTTCTGTCCTTCTCAATATTCTGAAACAATATTACTTGTGGTTTCTCAAAACTATTTTCTTTAATTGATTTGTCAAAATCACTTGTACACTCGTCGGTTTAAGTGTAGATCATTAACTAGTCTTTCCATTTTTTTCCTATTTATTTACATATGGAATTTTCTACCTAGGTCACTTTTGACCCTGTATTTTAATATATAATCCATTGTAAAATGCATTTGTATACAGCCATACAAGTACTTTTTTACCATTAAAAAATCTTCTCCATAGGAATAATTACGTTTTTCACTTGTGCCTAATCTATGAGAGGTTACTTATTTTTAGTTAGACCTTTTGCTTATTTTGTATGGTTCAGAAAACCATCTTTTGCTTTTATTGCTCAAGTATACTATTTTGTTTCTTTATTTTATTAATTCCTGCCTACTAATTCTCAATAATTTATTAGTAGATGTCATTTCATTAATTCCTACCTAATTTATTTGTTCTATTAGTTGTTTTGTTCAGTACTTCTATATCATTGAACTAAAATCTTTGTTTCTTTTCAGTTTTTATTATTGTATAGTAAATATACTTAAAGGTAAATGGCAACAGAAATCAATTCCATCTGTCTTCACCCATATAGAATTCATTGAAGAATATCACTGGCTACTAGGAAGGAAGTGAACAATGACTCCAAATTGCTAGAACACAGATATGTTTCATCTGGAGTGAAGCACTTCAATGTACCTGAGTGACAATTTTGTGCAGCAGCAAGAGTGGGGCTAGAGAGTCAAAATTAAAAGCCCAGCTTTGCCAATGACCAGCTCTATGACTCCAGACAAATCACTGTACTTATCTGTGCTTTGGTTTCCTCATCTGTAAAATGGGAGTAGTAATAATAATCTTCTTCATAAAGTTGTTGGAATGAATCAAGTTTATACATGTAGATCTCATAGAACAATATCTGGAACACAGTAAACACTCAAAAAATGTTAAGTACTGTTATGTTCACCTGAAAATTTTGATTTTCATCCATTTTCCTCCATATCTGCTGAGAAGGCCCCAGAGCCAGTTCAAGCTCTACCACTTTTTTTTTTCAGACTCTACTCAAGATGGTAGCTGCTGTCAGGCCTTTTTAAAGTTTCTGAACAGAGAAGTTTCCAGGATACAGCTTGAAGATGTGGGCTGGGGAAGAGAGGCCAGAAATGGGGATAAGCTTTTTCAACTGTCATCTTTAATGCTCCCATATGTTACCCCACAGCAGTGATAATACTGAAAATATTTAACACTGCCCCTTGGGTATCTCATAATCAGAAACAGAGGCAAGGTCCTGACAGCTACCTGTGTGCCAAGTATTAATCACTGGACTGTTGAGTCACAGGGAGATTCATGGGGTCCTAGATGTTTGGGGTTCATGGCAGGAGGTATTTGTCATCTTGTACAATGCATTCTAATTATTTAACAACTGGTATAACTGGACCTGTGTAGGGCTAAATACCATCACTGTTTACAATCTAATTAGTTGTTTAGTTTATTATCTTTGACCTTGGAAAATCACTGGAAACCTTTTTACTTCTGTAGTTTTTTCCTAGGGTTGTTTTGAGATAAATTTTTATAACTCTTCTTTCTCTATAGATATGATCTCATATTCTTGCTAGCTCCCAGGCAATTCCTCAAAGTTTCTGAACAAACCATGATATATTTTTTTGTTTTTCATCATAATTCAGAATTGACACTATATGCATACATGTTAGTTTTAGACCTATAGATATTTTTTAGTCATTTTAATAAAATTGGAGTGAAAAGGAAGACATATGTTCAGTTCATCAGCTTGAAAAACTATATACTTTAAAAAAATGCAAGCCCCTAATTATGAATTTTTCTGAGAAATTTTAACTTCTACGCCATACCTAAAAGGCCAGATGTTCAATGTATTTCAGTTGAGTTGAGGTTCAATTAATAATGAATTTTAAAAGGCAGTTGTTCTACTTCTCCTTGCAGTAATTTAACTATAGGTATTAAACTAGTCTTAAACTCTGTGATGATTACTTATACTGTGTGAAAAATCTTTAAAAGTTTTACTCATGGCAAAATGTTGAATAGTGGAAGTTATTTTAAACAAAACAGACCATGCTATTAATAACATAATAATTACTGAATTAACAGCTGTGCCTCAAAAGTTGTAGGATTTTGGTGCATTTATCAAAAAAAAAAAAAAAAAAAAACCCTGCTCATCCAAGTGACCTATGTTAGTATTCCCTGATTCTCATGGTTACACTGAAATTTAAAAATTTGAAAATAAAAAGGAGGTAAATTTGGCCTAGCTAAAAGAAGTAGGAAAATCTCATCAAAAAACTCTGCACCCTTATCATCATCTACTTGGATAGGCAGAAAAAAATTGATGCAATGATGACAGGAAAAAAGTAGTACAAANGTTACACTGAAATTTAAAAATTTGAAAATAAAAAGGAGGTAAATTTGGCCTAGCTAAAAGAAGTAGGAAAATCTCATCAAAAAACTCTGCACCCTTATCATCATCTACTTGGATAGGCAGAAAAAAATTGATGCAATGATGACAGGAAAAAAGTAGTACAAATCCTGGTTCTGGTACAAACCCAGGTCTATATACTGGTTTCTAAGACAACGTAAAAGTGTCTGAAAACAATTGGTGAGATCCTCTGGAGGTACAGAGGAATGACATATGACACAATATAAAAAGCCTGATCAGAAGCCATTCAATGGAGAATTTAATGCAATTCATGCACAGAACTCACTAAGTTCCATATATGGAGACAATGAAAGAAGAGAAGAAAAGGAAGAGAGGAAGAAGAGTTTACAATGGATATGACTGAGCTTAAAGTGGTAGTTCTAATGATCTTACAATCAAACGGGCATTAAATCCTAGCCAAAATTGTCAATGTGATTGTTTTCCAGTCCAAAACTTATAACTAATAACCAGTTCATGGACAAGAGAAAACATGATTTTATTTTTATCATTATCTCCAACTCCATACATGAGGCACAGATGAAGAGCAGATCATGGCCAAACATTTCATTATCTCAGTCTCGTACAATTTCTTAGACTTTCACCTCAAAGAGCTACTCTTATTATAATCATTTTGCCAGCTTCAAACTGTCCCTACTAGCAGAATGGAACTTTAGTGTGTGAGTCATATGTCTACAAATCCAGCTAAGAGAAGTGTATAAAACTCTGCATCCTTATATATTAGTTGATGGAATCAAAAGAAGCAAAAAACCAGAACACATCAACTTACAAATTAAGACTAGAAAATATGTGGCATGGCTTCCTCCCACACCACTTCAAATATTGTTACTTAATCATAGCACTTTTCATAACACCTCACTAAGTAAATATTCAGACTCCAATTTCTTTTGTAAGCAGAATTTCAGTCTGTGCGTTATGGGCACCCTAGGTAAAATCCTGTTTGACACCATGAAATAAATACAAATTACATTTACGACTGAACAAATCATACCCCTAGTTATGCTATGGTTTACAGTTTACAAAAGACTTTCACATACTTTAATCACAGTTCATAGTAACATCAAGGATAGCTTTAAGCTTTATTTAACTAATGAGGGGGTTCAGAGATAAAATCATTCAGCTAATAAGTAGAAGAGGCAGAATGTGAACTCAAAACTTTGGTTTGTAAATCCAGTGTCCTTACTATTTTTACTATAATCATATCTGAACACACACACACACACATTCACACCCATACATATGTAGACACATATATAAAATAAGAAAAGGACGAATGGGAACAATTATTAAGTAATGCTATTACAATAAAAGCAGTGGTAAAATACAATAATGATTTTCATTCCTGCTGAGTTTCTTGGTGTCACTGCTGGTACCCAGTTATCAAATAAAGTCACAGCTTATAGGTCTGGGGTATCTAGATGTCAGGGTCCTTAGGGTCTTTAAGTAGTGAACACAATTCTATAATTCTCTTTATAACTTGGATCTTCTAATTTTTAAACTCTGAGGCAAATCAACCTATACTGACATTATCAACATAATCATCAGAATTACAATTTAGTGTCTCATGTGTGCTGGCTCTCTACGTTGTGCTCTGCATGCATTATTTTATGTATTTCTCTCATTCTGACACAGGAGGTATTAGTAACCTCATTTTGTAGGTGAGGAAACCAAAGTTCAGTGTTAAGATAACTTGTCTAAATTAATTTAGCTTAAATAGGATAGAGCTGGGATTTAAGTTCAAATCTTGAACTTAAGTCATGCTTTTCTCATAATATAATGAGAGAATCAGATTTCTTAGAGGCATGGAATCTTGCTCTTGCTGTAATAATACTTTATGTCAGAAGTAATGTACCACTGATGTGGTGGTTTTCATGAGGACAGAGAAACCAAGAGATAAATCTTTTCTGGTACCACCAAACCAAGAGATAAATCAGTCAATTTACACACAACACTCTCAAATTGGCCTAGTATCCAAACCATAAAGGTCTGAGGCTATTCTCCCAAGTGTCACAGATAATATCTCATTCCTCTTAAGATCTTGCAATGGAGTATTACTCAGCCATTAAAAAGAATATATTTGAATCAGTTCTAATGAGGTGGATGAAAATGGAGCCTATTATACAGANATTTTTTTTTCCTATTCTTTTTGCGTGTCCTAGTTTTTCACTGTTTCTATTTCTTTCATCTCTTCTAGTTATTTTGATTATACTTATTTTATAACTCCTTTCTGATTGTTCACTTATTTCTACTTCTAAGAGTATCTGTTCTCCCAGACGTGGTCTCTGAGGGTTTGGCTTTAGGGCGGTTCATTTCCTCACGTGGTTTGCTGTTTTTCCAGGTCCTCTTAAGTGGGGACTGTGCTCTCTGTGAGAGTCCCATACGTTCCTGGGCTGTGCATGTGTCCTCTCGCTGCTTTGGCGTTTATTCTGCCAGGACCCCGAGAGTTCCATAGGTCTTGCCAGTTTGACGTTAACCTCTTAGTTTAGGATTCCCAGAAGTTGGGTGGTATGCATTCAGCCTCCACACCCACAGGCAGTCCAGGCTTGCTTAGGATCCCCACCTCAGAAAGAAGCGCCTCCCCTCTGCTCCACCTACAGATGTTCCTCTGGGCTGCTCAAGAGGGCTTCCTGATCCCTGTTTGAAGACCAGCAACCCTTCCTGGGTCCTGGCTTTCTGTAGGCCTCTCAGTTCCAGCTTCCAGCAGATGGTTTCCCTCCCATGGGCATTGAAACCTTCGTTCCTGTAACTGTATCAGGGTATCATACTCCCAGCTCCCCTTTGCTCTGGTAAAGATTACTACTTTGACTTAGTTTCCTCTTCATTTCAAGTAACTGGCTGTTTCCCCTTCTTTCTTTTATGCTCAGTCATACACTTCAGTCAGTTCGGTCGCTCAGTTGTGTCCAACTCTTTGAGATCCCATGGACTGCAGCACACCAGGCCTCCCTGTCTATTACCAAGTCCCAGAGCTTGTTCAAACTCATGTCCATTGAGTCGGTGATGCCATCCAGCCATCTCATCCTCTTTTGTCCCCTTCTCCACTCATACGCTTAGATGATTCTTTTGCAGTGTCTCATCCATCTTTTCCGTGTGTTTGTGTTGGGAACGAGGTCTACCTCAGTTCAGTCTACTGTCTTGTCAGAAACCGGAAGTCGAACTAAACTTTGTAAAATGTGACCAATTCAGCAAGCATACAGAGAGTTTCTGCGGGACACCAGTACAGAACTAGTCACTGAGGCTGGAGAGCTGAATGAACACTCATGTGACCCTCAGGGGCTCAGGGGCTAGTGGGAGGGACTGGGTGCCATCAGCTCTGTGATGGGATGCCTACCCATTCCAGCAAACCCATCTTCCAGCCCTGCCTGACACCTCGAGCCTGCCGTGTGCACGGTGTCTCTGGGTGACAGGGCCACGCCCTGCTTCTAGAACACCGCTCTTTCCCACCACCCCTTACGCCCATCTGGGTAACTTCTCCTCCTTCCGCCCTCAGCGAAGCGTCACTTCTTCGGGGAAGCCATTCCAACCCTGACAGCCATCATGAAAGGCTGAATCACAAGTGCCGTCTGAGTGGTCCTGTGCCCCTCCTGCCTGGCTCTGCTCCGGCACTCTCTGCACTCCAGATGCTGGTTGGCTTGTCCGCTGCCACCTCCTGGGCTGAGTCCTTTTAAGGTCAAGGCCTTGATTGGTTCATTTCAGCACCCCTAGTGCCTAGCCCAGGACCTGGCGCATACTGCTTGACGAAGGGGTTGGGGGACCTAATTGAATCCTTTTAGAGGAGGAACCTGGCTCTTGAGAAGTCAAATCTCTTTCCAGCCTTTGTCTTTTCTTTCTCTTTTTTTTTTTTTTTTGGTGGGATTATCATAAGGATTACATTATGTCTGACGTCAGGGAAACTGTCTCCTTGGATAGTTTATGAATTCTGAAGAACTAACACATAGAAGAAACAGGCTGCAAAAACTTCACTTGACTCTGTAAATATAGAGTAATTATAGTTACTTACATCACTCCATACCATTTTTTGCCTGATAGAGGGGCATAGTAATCATTATAAAGAGCATTAAATATGCCAAGCATACTTGGAGAAGCTGAGCTGAATTGCAAGGCTGCACTTCACTCATGACCTCTAGAGTTTCTGATCCATGCAGCCCGACTATGGTTGCAGCCTGACTATGGTAGAGGCGACCACCTCCTGAATGCCCACAGCGCACCTGCCCTGGGCCAGGGGCTTTGACCCCAAACCATCCAAGACAGATCTTAATTTTTATAACTTTACAGATTTTTTAAAAAGTCAACGAGATTATATTATTTTCACAGTTTTAGCAGATTAAAGAAAACAAGGCTGAGAGAGGTTAACCTGCCCTGGGTCACACCATGGTCAAGCGCAGAGCCTGGATTTCACTCTAGTTCTAGCAGATTCCAGAGCTCATTGTGCCCTGTTCCTGTGAAGGATAGGGGTGGGGAACGGAGGCCAGGTGGGCAGAGTGTAGCCCACAGTGCCATCCTCAGGGGCCAGTCTGCTGGGGACCCCTGCCCTGCCCAGTCACCCCTGGGAACACAGATCCAGAGAGCCAAGACCCTGTGTCTGGACAGGGCTTCTGGTGACAGCCACCGCTCACCCCTTGCCCTTTTAATTCGCTTCTTCCTCTGCTTGGGACTTGTCCTCGTCCCTCACCTAAATAAGCAGATGGAATATTTCCCAGCAGCCCTGACAACTTCAGATGAACACAGACCCTTCCCAGCATTTCCAGGGCTTTGGAAATGACACTCTGTGTCTGCACCTCAGACCAGATGCCAGTTCCTCAGGCTAAGGAGCGATGTAACGGGGTGAGGGGTGGGGGGCCTCAGACCTCCACTGACACTGCCTGGTTAGAATGAAGAATGCCTTTCTTGTTCCTGGTGAAGCCCTTGGTGAGGAGAAAGGGGAGCTGGAAACCGAAGGTGGGGGTGTGGGGAGAGGTCTGGGGGGAGTTGGAGGCAACTGAGCCAGAGAAAGGTGCCAGCAGTGAGCTCACAGGGCAAGCCTGCAGCTGCGGCCTGCGTGTTGGAGTCGGCCACTTGCAGGGCAGGTGTGCGCTCACTGCCTCCATCTCAGCCTGGAGTGTCGGCCTGTGGTGTGTGCAGGCCCGACTCCTGCCTCAGCTTCTGGAGTAAAGATGGTGATGGGCGAGGGCTGTGCTCCTCTGCTGTCACACCGTGCAGAGAGACTGGGGCGGGGGTGGGCGGCTCCTTTCCCTTCCACCACCCCACTCTGGGCAAGAATGATATCCTGGGTGCCCAGATTCAGTGTTTCGTTGGACCTCAGTCTTCTCTATACGAAGGAAAGGAGGTATGAACACTCCCATCGGAGAGAAAAGGAAGCCAGGTCCCCAAGAGGTGCCCCGCCCCAGGTCAAGCTGTAAACTGGAGGAGAGCCAGCCAGCCGGCTTCTCTCCCTGGGAATCCGCCTCAGCCACGTGATACGCAGCAGGGTGGGGCCTGAACAGCTGCTCAGAGTGGGGCCTGGGGCAGGGAGGGCAGCCAGGCCTGGGTCAGCGAGGCCGCCGCCCGCGTGGCTTATGTTACCTCTGGGTTACCGTCATCTGCTCCCCTACCAAGGCAGTGCAGCCCACAGGCTGCAGGGCAGGGCACCTCTTGCTCAGCTGTGTTGAGTCAGCATCCTTACCTCCTGGGAGAGTCGGGGAGGGCTAGAGCCTGAAGCCATGCTGTGAAGCACTGAATTCTTCATTGGAGATTTCCTGGGGCAGCTGGTCCAGGGCGCTCAGCCCCTAATGGAAACCCCCAGCCCCTCGGCCCCTGCTGGCATTCTAAAGGGCAGAAGCAACCAGAGTGAGGAAGCATGGAAGCCAGCGGCGGTGGGGACAGTGCACTGGACAGCAGCTGGGCGCAGACACAGCCTGTACACTGGCCCATGTCTCAGCATGTAGTGTGGCCTAATACCCGCTCCACTGTTTTCTTCCCTGGTCCACACACTGGAAAATAGATTCTGACATACACTCATTTTTGAACTTTGACATGCACAGAGAAAAGTACATAAGCCATGGGCATTTGGTTCATAGAGTATTAGAAAACAAACACACCACGTAGCTATCACCCGGGTCAAGAACTAGAACATTTTCTGCCTACCCCTCTGTCCTCCAGAAAGGAACCCACCATCATACCTTCGAACACTGTAGATTAGTTTTGCCGGTTTTGAACTTTGTTGCTCTGTTTCTCAGTCGTGTCCAACTCTGCTTACCCCATGGACTGCAGCACACCAGGCCTCCTTGTCCTTCACTGTCTCTCAGAGTTTGCTCAGATTCACATCCATTGAGTTGCTGATGCCATCCACCCATATGAATGGAATCATTTGGCATCTTCTCTTCTCCATCTTCATTCTTTCAGCTTTGTGTTTGTAAGAATTCATCTTTGTTGCTGCGTATGGTTCTAGTTCACTCATTTTCATTGCTGTAAGTCTTCCTTGGTATAAATACATTGTAGTTGATCCAATCAGCATTACTTCAATCAGCATTTGGGTTGCTTCCAATTTGGTCCCAATTTGTATAAATAATTATGTTTATACATGTCTTTTGGTGCACACATTTCTTTTGAGCATATACCTGGGAGTGAAACTGCTAACTCAAAGAAAATACCCACTTTAGTGGATATTGCCAAACAATTTTCCCAAGTGGCTGTACCAGTGTAACACTCCCACAGCAACATATGGGGTTTCATATATGTACTGGAGCTCCTTTTCAAACTTTGTGCCCATTACTCTTCTGGGTTTTCCATTTTTCTTGTTGACTTATCCATCTCTCTATTCTGGGTATGAGTCCTTTGTTAGTTATCCGTGTTGCTAATAGCTTCTTCTACTCAGTAGCTTGCCTTTTTGCTCTCTTTGGTGGTGTTTAAATGAACAGACTTCTTTATTTCAGTGTAGTTCAGTGTATCAGTTTTTTTCTTTATGGTTAATTCTTCTTATATCCCTTTTAAGAAAACTATAAAAATCATGAAGACACATTTGTGTTAGAATTATCTAAGAAAACCCGTAGGACATATATGTTTATATTTGCACTTATATTTGTATGTATGTAAAAGAAGATTTGTTATGAGGGATTGGCTCATNTGGCAAAACCAATACAATATTGTAAAGTAATTAACCTCCAATTAAAATAAATAAATTTACATTTTAAAAAGATCTTACAATTAAAAATATTTCCCCATCTGTCCCTATACTGAGATTCCTTTCTAATTCTTAGGCTCATGCTCCTCTTCCCCAAACATATGAGACATCCTCATTTATTTGCATATATCTCCAAAAACTTACAAAAGAAGAGTTATTTCTATAAAAACTAAGACAAATAAATAAATAACTGTTTTCATGTGATAACTCCAAAAGCATCTAGGCTGTGCTTAAGGCTGAATGTTTATATCTCTCAAAATTAATGTTACATAAGTAATGCATAAGATGGTGGTATTAATGGCTGGGACATCCGGAATGTGTGGAGCATTCATGAACAGGAATAGAGTCCTTAAAATGAGACTCCAGAGAGCTAGCCCACCTCTACCCTATAAGAGGATGCAACAAGAGGTTTGCAACCTGGAAGAGAGCTATCCTTGACTATGCTGGTGCCCTGATTGCAGACTTCCAATCTCCGAACTGTGAAAAATTGTTTTTTTGTAAGCTGCCCAGTACATGGTATTTTGCTACACCAGCCAGAACAGTCTAAGACAGGCAGATTAGAATGATGCTCATTGAACCAAAGCTTAATCAACTGTTGAGAGTAAATTATTTCTTAATGTTCTGCTCTTAATTTTCCTTTCTTTCAAACTCTCTTCTTTGGCAATATTGTCAAACTCATCCTTCACTCTAAGTTTAATTTGCAGATCTCTAACTTGGTCTCTGAACACCCCCTCCAAATCTCAAAAAAATTATAAGAAAAAGGAGATAGAAAAACTTAAGACAAATAAGGCAATAAAAACCGCCATGGACTTTTGTCCCATAATTTCACCTGCCATTTTATCCGCCCACCTGAATTGTTTACTGACATCACAAATTGATATGTAAAAATGAACCTGCTCTATCACCCCGGTTCTGCAACAAACCAACGAAATAAAGCAAGCAAACAAACTCCACCCAGTTTTAGCTGTGACACTATAATGCTCTCAATATCAGTATCAATGTGATAATGATTTAGGTTTAAAATCTTGTCTTCAACTTTGATGGCTCTCACTGTTTACCCAAATGTGGTCACTTTTACCCCTATGTTTCTAAATGCACCATTCTTTCATGTCTTCATGAAAACCACCATTATGTCAGTGGTTTATCACCTCAGACATAAACTGCTGTTAGGACAAAACACCATGCCTCTAAGAAATCTGATTCTGACCTGTTTTTGACACTGACTGTGGAATACTTTTCCCAATGCACAGTTCTATTTCTATTTCTATTTATATGTCTCTGCTACCAATAAACCTGTTTTAGTTACCAAGTGATGTCTGAGCTCCTTTGGCTTGGCATTCAAGGTTTTTTATAATTGAGCCCCAATCAAATCATCAGGTAAATTTGTAACTATTCCCTTCTGTGTGCCCTTTACAATCTTAAGTAATTAATTTAAATCTCAAGAGTTGTGGGGTGTGCTCCACAGAAAGAGAGAGGCAGTGGAACTTCCCTCAGCAAAGCTGAGAGGTCCCTAGGAAAGGTGAGTCTGCTGNGAATCCGCCTCAGCCACGTGATACGCAGCAGGGTGGGGCCTGAACAGCTGCTCAGAGTGGGGCCTGGGGCAGGGAGGGCAGCCAGGCCTGGGTCAGCGAGGCCGCCGCCCGCGTGGCTTATGTTACCTCTGGGTTACCGTCATCTGCTCCCCTACCAAGGCAGTGCAGCCCACAGGCTGCAGGGCAGGGCACCTCTTGCTCAGCTGTGTTGAGTCAGCATCCTTACCTCCTGGGAGAGTCGGGGAGGGCTAGAGCCTGAAGCCATGCTGTGAAGCACTGAATTCTTCATTGGAGATTTCCTGGGGCAGCTGGTCCAGGGCGCTCAGCCCCTAATGGAAACCCCCAGCCCCTCGGCCCCTGCTGGCATTCTAAAGGGCAGAAGCAACCAGAGTGAGGAAGCATGGAAGCCAGCGGCGGTGGGGACAGTGCACTGGACAGCAGCTGGGCGCAGACACAGCCTGTACACTGGCCCATGTCTCAGCATGTAGTGTGGCCTAATACCCGCTCCACTGTTTTCTTCCCTGGTCCACACACTGGAAAATAGATTCTGACATACACTCATTTTTGAACTTTGACATGCACAGAGAAAAGTACATAAGCCATGGGCATTTGGTTCATAGAGTATTAGAAAACAAACACACCACGTAGCTATCACCCGGGTCAAGAACTAGAACATTTTCTGCCTACCCCTCTGTCCTCCAGAAAGGAACCCACCATCATACCTTCGAACACTGTAGATTAGTTTTGCCGGTTTTGAACTTTGTTGCTCTGTTTCTCAGTCGTGTCCAACTCTGCTTACCCCATGGACTGCAGCACACCAGGCCTCCTTGTCCTTCACTGTCTCTCAGAGTTTGCTCAGATTCACATCCATTGAGTTGCTGATGCCATCCACCCATATGAATGGAATCATTTGGCATCTTCTCTTCTCCATCTTCATTCTTTCAGCTTTGTGTTTGTAAGAATTCATCTTTGTTGCTGCGTATGGTTCTAGTTCACTCATTTTCATTGCTGTAAGTCTTCCTTGGTATAAATACATTGTAGTTGATCCAATCAGCATTACTTCAATCAGCATTTGGGTTGCTTCCAATTTGGTCCCAATTTGTATAAATAATTATGTTTATACATGTCTTTTGGTGCACACATTTCTTTTGAGCATATACCTGGGAGTGAAACTGCTAACTCAAAGAAAATACCCACTTTAGTGGATATTGCCAAACAATTTTCCCAAGTGGCTGTACCAGTGTAACACTCCCACAGCAACATATGGGGTTTCATATATGTACTGGAGCTCCTTTTCAAACTTTGTGCCCATTACTCTTCTGGGTTTTCCATTTTTCTTGTTGACTTATCCATCTCTCTATTCTGGGTATGAGTCCTTTGTTAGTTATCCGTGTTGCTAATAGCTTCTTCTACTCAGTAGCTTGCCTTTTTGCTCTCTTTGGTGGTGTTTAAATGAACAGAACTTCTTTATTTCAGTGTAGTTCAGTGTATCAGTCTTTTTCCTTTATGGTTAATTCTTCTTATATCCCTTTTAAGAAAACTATAAAAATCATGAAGACACATTTGTGTTAGAATTATCTAAGAAAATCCGTAGGACATATATGTTTATATTTGCACTTATATTTGTATGTATGTAAAAGAAGATTTGTTATGAGGGATTGGCTCATGTGATCATGTAGCCTGTGAAGTCCCATGACCTGCTTTCTGTAAGCTGGAGATCCAGCAAAGGCTGGTGGAATCTATAAATGAATGGTCTTCTTTAATTTTCCTCAGTAATGTTTTATAAACTTTTATACAGTAGTCTTCTTGATTATCTCTTATTAGATTTATTCCTAGGTATTTAATATTTGTGATACTATTTAAAATGGTATTTATAAATGTCCTTTTCTTTTTGTTGCTAAGGTATGAAAAGACAGTTCATTTTTATTGACCCTGTATCCAGTGACCTTTCCAAATTTGTTTATTCACACCATTCATTTATAGATTCTTTCTGGTTTTCTCTGCACCCAGTCTTTTTTCTTTCCAGTATCAGACCATTTGTCTCTTTTTCTTGCCTTAGGGTGCTCAGTTCAGTTCAGTTCAGTCGCTCAGTCATGTCCGACTCTTTGCAAACCCATGAATCGCAGTACACCAGGCCTCCCTGTCCATCACCAACTCCTGGAGTTCACTCAAACTCATGTACATCAAGTCAGTGATGCCATCCAGCCATCTCATCCTCTGTTATCCCCTTCTCCTCCTGCCCCCAATCCCTGCCAGCATCAGGGTCTTTTCCAGTGAGTCAGCTCTTCATGTGAGGCGGCCAAAGTGCTGTACATGTTTAATAGATGCGATGATAGCAGGTGTCCGTGTCTTGTTCCTGATCTCAGAGAAAAGAGTTTTTATCACAGACTCACTTTTAAATTATGAAAACTTACGCTAAAATTCCCTTTGGTATACATTTGATTTTACTTTTCCCCAAGATGACCTTTCAATTCAAGGCTACTTTTAAGTTTGAAATGTGGCGGTGGCAGTTTGTATGCTGCTCTTGTTGTTCAGTTGCTAAGTCTTGTCCAGCTCTGGAGCCTCATGGACTGCAGCACGCCAGGCTTCCTTCCTTCCTTCCTTCCTTCCTTCCTTCCTTCCTTCCTTCCTTCCTTCCTTCCTTCCTTCCTTCCTTCCACTATCTCCCAGAGTTTGCTCAAGTTCATGTCCATTGAGTTGGTGATGCTATCTAACCATCTCATCCATCCTCTGTATGCTAGGAGGTNCTTCCTTCCTTCCTTCCTTCCTTCCTTCCTTCCTTCCTTCCTTCCTTCCTTCCTTCCTTCCTTCCTTCCACTATCTCCCAGAGTTTGCTCAAGTTCATGTCCATTGAGTTGGTGATGCTATCTAACCATCTCATCCATCCTCTGTATGCTAGGAGGTAGGCAAACGGGATTTATCACAAGACTGTGACACTTTATTTTAACCTTATGAGACACATTCTGCCTCCTTGTCTGTTGTACAGAAGGATCACATGGCTGATAGAGCTGAGCAGGGATTCTAACAGGTGGTGCTGGACCCAAAGCCCAGGCTCTTCTTCCTACCCTGGGACTTCCTGGTAGAATATTGAATGTGTAGCCCTCAAGTTCACAAAACAACCGCTTGTCCTAGATCTCCAAGAGAAGAGTTGTTACACTCCCTCACAGGCCATCTTTTCCTTTTCCCTCCCCCACATCTCCTCCACCCCTGTCGTCTGCACGTCCCACTTTCTCTCGCTTCTCGTGTCATGGACACACACTGGGGCAGCCACAGTGTCATGCTGAAAGGAGCCCTCTCTGCCTGCCTGTGCCCCTGAAGGGCCACACCTGCAGCCCTCCTCAGCCAGCTGGCTGAGCCACCCACCACACCAGGTACAAAGTCTTCCCTGGCCTCTGCTGCCGTGTGACCTTTTGTCTGATGCCAAGGAGATGTGGGCGGTGACGACTGAGGGCTTTCCTTCAGGTCAGGCTACTTGGGTTGCTGGTAGAACTGTGGATCTTTAAGCCACCAGCTGTCCCAGTTTGAGGATTATGGCCTGTGCAGACGCACAGAATCTTTCTTTGCTGAGATGTGGGAAGAGGAAGAAAGAGTGCAAGGAGACCAGAGACCCAAACCCAAACAGGCCCTGGGGCTGTCAGGGGTTCCCAGGGCCCAGCCTGGCTGAGAAGGTCCCTTCCTGCAGCCCAAATAACTACCCAAGGATGACCCAAGACAGAGAATTCTAGGCCAGCAGGAACTCTTGAAACTAAGTACTTTGAAACTCTCAAAGACCTTATAAGAGAGAGTTCGTTTGGTTGACTTTACACAGGGCTACATTTAGCAAACAGCTTTTTTTCCTTTGTTAAATTTCCTTTGTACAACGTCCCCCTTCCCTTTCCGCCTCTTCCTGTGACAGGCTGCACTTCTGTCCATTCTAGGAGCCTCCTGGGGCTGCAACCATCCAGTGTGACTTGAAGCTCTTCAATTGTTTTCTTCCAAATGCTTTTTGAACATATGGTGACATGACTGAAATCAGCATTTTTGTTTTCCTTGTACCTCTCTCAATCTGCCATATATATACCTTTTCCCAAAATTTCTGGCACAATCTCTGTCTCTTTTGCCTCTCGGGGTGTTTGTCCGTCCGCAGATTCCCATTCCAGAGGAAAGACTGCTCTTTGGCTCCCCGCAAGGCTAACTTTTCTAAGTTGATGGCTCAGCCAGTTAGTTTTTAAACCCAAGGAGGCCTGCCCCTTTCCAAGGCTTAATGGAGTTCTAGAAGCTGATGGTGTTCCGGCCCGTCCCCTGCTTGCCGAGCAGGCCCACTCTGTTCTGGCCCGTGCTGCCAGTGTGCTGCACCAACCTCTAGGGCACCTTCAGGTACTTAAGTGGCACATGCCCCTGCGGTAAACACCCCCTCTCAGGGAACTGGAAGCCAGAGCCCAGGCCCAGGCCACAGGGCCCGCAGTACTCTGAGGGAGGTTAGCCCAGACAAGAAACGGGCCATAGGACTGTGTGCTGGCTCTGAGCCTCGAGGAAGGTGCCTGTGGCTGTCACCTCCTGCAGCTGCCTGGCAGGTAACCAGAACGTGCTTGGCTCTCTCCGCTTTTGGCTGCGCTTTCTGTGGGGAAGTGATTCTGATCTGACTTCACTGCCATTCCCCGCCTCTCCCCCTGGGCCATTGTGGCTTTTTCTTGTTGGTTGGGCAGGAAGCCTCCAGAGCCTGAGGGAGTTGCTGTGCTTGATGACAAAGGCCATCAATGGGTGTAAATCACTGAGATATAAATCACTGCATTTATTGGAGAGGAATTGAATACAGTTTACTCTCCCCTCTGGGCTTCCCTGATAGCTCAGTTGGTAAAGAATCCACCTGCAATACAAGAGGCCCCAGTTCGATTCCTGGGTTGGGAAGATACCCTGGAGAAGGGAAAGGCTACCCACTCCAATATTCTAGCTTGGAGAATTCCATGGACTCTATAGTCCATGGGGTTGCAAAGAGTTGGACATGACTGAGCAACTTTCACTCTCCCCTCTGAGCACACTTCTCCAGTGGTGGGCACCCAGGTGGACAAGGGCCTCACAGAGTGACCAGACCAAGTGCCCAGCCCATGCCCACTGAGTCAGGCAAAAAGCACATTGCCAACTTATGCAGCTGCTCTGAAAACCCAACCCAGCAAAGCCTAGCTGAGATGCAGGACACACAGCACACTGCTGACCGCAAGCTGCCCGGGCCAGCCCCATGTGACCCCGTGACCCAGAGACATGCTGGGGACTGCAGGCTCCAGGTCAGCATGGCAGAGGGCGCTTCCTGAGGTTGAGGACCTCCCTGTCATCACCCTGGACCTGATGGGCTGTGGGGAACGCTCAGAAGCAGAGCCCACAAAGGCAGTGGCACTGATCTCCAGGTCCCGGGGGCCCAACTCTCCCCCCGGCTTCCTCACCCCATGCTTCTCACTGGGTGTCTCACTCAGTGGTGGGCCAGCCTTGATCCTTCTCTGGACACCTTCATTTTTGAACTCCCTGGAACCTTCCAGAAGGAATTGCTCTCATTCTAATTTATAGATCTGTTGTTTGCTTTAGCAGTGTCAGTTGGACATCATGTATCTCTTTTAGTAATTTAGGATTCTTCACACTGTGTATATGGTGATACCAAAGCACTTTCCTTGGGCTCTGTTGCACCACGAGGCTTTGCCTCTACACTAAGTACCCCCACGGGCCCTTGTGCTTTCATTTGACTTTATTGAGACTCTGCCCCAGCTGCTTTTGTGTCCACCTTGACAGTCCCAGCCCCTTATCACTTCCCCACCACTGTCCAGATGAAACCAGTAATACCCTCTCAGCCTGGTTGTGAGCATGAGGCCCAGTGGGGGAATGGTTAGCTGGGAAGCCAGGTCTAGTAGTCATAATTGTTGATGGAGAAGAGGAAAGGGTCTGAGTGAGGAACCAAGGAGGGACTTGCTTGTGAGTCATACCTGATGCCTGGCTCCAGCACCTGTGTTGGCCACCACAGGCTTTGTTAGTGGTTTCTTGCTTCTGCCCCGTATATCAGATACTCAGAATTGCGTATGTGGTTGAGTTTTAGATCAGTGAGTTGGTGTTGTACTTTTAAAATCAACTGGAATTAAATCGTTTAATGCATTTGTCACGTTGAGAGATTCTTCCTTAGTTCTAACAGCCCTCCAGTTTCAACTCAGTCTGTTTCTTCTCGTTAGTCTTCAGTGCAAATGAAAGACCAGTTAGCTGGTCACCATCTTCTTCTGTCGTAAATATTCTAGGAAACCATCAGTGTTCTGTTCTTGAAGCTGAAGGAACCCTTTACTCCTTTAGGTTTTTTTCCTGTTGTGTTTTCCAACTGTTAGATTCGTCAAGCCTAACTTGTACGTCTCCGCGTAATCATTTGCCTCAGAAACACCAGCACTTTGCTGTGTGCCCCATGAGGCAGGCTGCACCTGAGGCTTCGTGGCCCGTGGCCTCCTTGTAACAGAATGGAGGCGGTTTTGAGGGTAGAGTGTGGAGGAATGAGTGTTAAACCACCTTCCTAAGATCCTCTGAGGGATCCATTGCCCAAAGTGCTGGGAACACCGCTGTGGGAACTCAGTAAATAAAAGCCAAAGCAAAGAGCCAGTTCCTGACTAAGAAAACTCTCACAGGGACGTGGGAGGGGGGTGTAGGGGAATGAGTATGTGTCCATCTCCTGACTCCCTGGGCCCAAGGGTGAGGACAGTCTCTCTGTCCCAGCCCCCTGCACAACTCCTGGAGCCCACAGGTGCCCAGCAAGTGCTGAATGCTTGTTTCCAGGGAGCAGGCTGCATTTGTTCTTTGCCTCTTCATGTTTTATGTTTCTGCATTCTTCTGCATTCTAACACCACCAGACTCTTGTCACCTTAAGGTTTTCATATATAATAATTACTAGTATTTATGGAATACTTAACATGCCGGACCCTGAAATAAGACCTTTACCGCCACCCCATGGCGTAGGAAGTGGAGGTGAGGAAGGTTAGCTGTCAGGCTACGTAGGCCATGTGTGGTGGACCCCCCACCTTCCCTCTTGACTTTAACAAGCAAGAGTACTAGGAGGTTGCTGCTGCCCTCTATGCTTTGTTCCAAAGTGAAGCTGCCCATCCATAGGGAGAAGCCTGCCTTCCTGCGTGTCCTTCCCATCCAGGCCAGACCAGGTCCTCACAGAGGGCTGAGGTCAGCGTTGACCTCAGACCCGAAAAGACTGAGCTCGTGCCAAGAGACCACAGGATTCTTCAAGAAGCTGTTTTACATCCAGAATCGTGTGACATGCCAGATGGATCATTTCCCACTGCCAGAATTAGAAAGTGACCCCTGGAAATTCCTCAGCAAGGGGAGAAGGAGGTCTGTCCATGTGCCTTGTGGATAGAGCGTTTGCTGGATGTTTCCTGGATCAGATCTAGACACCTTTCCTTTGTCTAGCAAACTGTCAGACCCCTGCTAGTGCCAGCTACCGTGCTTCCCCAAAGCACACAGCCCACTGAGGCAGACACACGTGGAAGACAACACTGACAGGTGGTGACAACGGCCGTGGTGGAGGTGAGCACCCAGGCTCTGTATGAGGTCAGCAGCGGACACTCCCCTGAGCTATGTGCTGCCTGTAAGGATGTTGTGGTGAAGTCAGCAGCCAAGCCTTTGTGTTGCTGCAGAATCACCAGTGGACAGTGATTCTGCAACACCCAAATGTGACATTGGAGGAACCAAACTTGAGTTTCCCATGGATTTGCCGGGAAGTGGACTGGCATAGATACCACTGGGCAGGGAGCATGGTCCCTCTCCACAGTGGCTGTGGAAGGTCAGCCACAGCCAGGGGACCACGCAGGACCCTGCAGGGTACTGGGCAACTGTGGGGGCAGCTGGGCTGAGGCCAGAGAGCCCTGGGTGCTGTGGCCTCTGCCTGCAGGAACAGTTCTCACCTTGAGGGAGGCCCAGATGGAATGGGCTAGTCCTCCCAGTCCTGATGGCTACCCAGGCCTGGCCTGAGCCACCTGTGAGAAACTCCCAGAGGGCATTGCAGATGCAGAAATCTGGTCAGCTTCCCAGGTACCCAGAGGCCTCTTTTAGAGCATCGCTAGGTCCTGGAAAAGCAGGACTCTCTTTGCATCCTGGGCTGTCCTAAAAGATAGATTTGGCCTGCAGAGTGGTAGTTCGAGAAAGCAGAACCATGGGCTCCAGGCTGGCTTTGACATCCACTGGCCTTGACCCCATCAATCCAGCTCACCTGGAGGAATGAAAGGCCTAATCCACATTGTTTAGGCCTTAGCTCTAAGATAGAGTTGAGGGTAGCCCCTGGAAAGGACCGAAGTCTTTATGCAGCCTGTATCTGAGAGCTTCCCTCAGCCCAGAGGGAAGGGTAGGGTGGAGGAGGGTGAAAAGCAGCAGACTCCTTGCTCACCACCCCAACCAGTGCACCAGTGTACACAGTGTGTGTACACACTGTGTGTGTCTTTAGGTGGGGACATGATGATGTTGGGGAAGCCCAGAGACCCTGGATGGGAACAAATCCACTTAACCACTCTGAACCCAGTTCATGAAACCATGGGTCAATATTTGAAGAGCCACATAATTAATAAGAGCTCTGCCAGACTCAACACACCGCATCCCAGTGGGAGATAAGACAAGTGTTAGTTCAACAGAAACAGCCCAAGAGGAGAGAGATTTTTTTTTTTTTGTAATCTGTTAGATTTCACATTTAGAGTGAGGTGGTCTGCTCTGGACAACAGTGTTCATCTATCAAGTGACCAGCAAATGAGCGCCAGCCGCACTGACACCCTGTGTTGGATCTAAGTGATGACTTTACAGGCAAAGAAGAACTGCATTAAAGCAGATTCAGCAAGTCCCATCAGGCCAGCAGAGTCTGACACAGTTTCTGTTTTGTTCCCGTGCCTGCCTTCCAGCAGGGAAAAGCTGAGGGAAGCTACAGGAACCCCACTCCTAGGCCCTTTTCCTGAGGGGGTTGCTGCTTCCACTCCCTCCCCAACAGAAGCAGGCCTCTTTCCCTCTTTTCCCTGGAGCACCAAGCAGATCCTGTCTCAGAGGTACTTGGTTCGTTCCCCAGACAGGCATTTGACTTTGTGGTTCTTGGTCTAAGCCAAGTTGAACAGCGCCTATGTGTGCCCCCTTGGCCCTGAGACACAGAGATGGGCAAGGCCTGGTCCCTAGACAGGAAAAGTGGCCTCAGAAGAGACAGTCTAAATCAAGTGATGAGTTCTGGCCCTAGAATCAGCTGAGAGGACCATGGGCTGAGAACGGTGATGCCTGAACTGAGCCTTGAGAACTCAACCATGATGCGTGGAGGTGGGCTAGGGCATGGTAGGCGGAGTGAGCAGCCTGGAAACCCCAGGGTGTGGCCCTAAGAAGTATGAGTGCACATCACCCAAGAGGAAGCCCAAAGAGAGTGCTGGTTTCCTCCTGGCTGCGGGAGCTGGGCTGAGGCCAGCTGCAGGTCAGTGAGAAGTGCAGGGTTGAAGGGAGCTGCAGCCTTTGAAGCTAAACGCCAGCCCGCCCTCAGCTCAGCCCCTGTGAGGGCCCTTTACACAGTCAGGGGCGGGGCAGTTCTGACAATATGGAACTCCCCAGGGGAAACAAAAAAGTACCTGAATTCTTTGCCCAGCTCAGAGTTCAGTGAGGAAACACCCTCTTGGGACATACTTAGGCTTGTGCGAGGCTTGTTGAGGTGTCTCAGCGGCTCCCAGGGCAGGCTTCCAGACCAGACTGTCTAAGGGTCGAGATGGCCACAGCCCCGCGGACAACTCTCCCTGGCATTCTGACCCACTGGGCCAGCACGTTTCCACAAGTGGAACAGTTCAGTTCAGTTCAGTTCAGTCGCTCAGTCGTGTCCGACTCTTTGCNCCATATATGACTACTGGAAAAACCATAGCTTTGACTAGATGACCTTTGTCAGTAAAGTGATGTCTCTGCTTTTTAACATGCTGTATAGGTTTGTCATAGCTTTTCTTCCAAGGAGCAAGCGTCTTTTAATTTCAAGGCTGCAGTCACCATCTGCAGTGATTTTGGAGCCTAAGAAAATAGTCTGTCGCTATTTCCATTGCTTTCCCGTCTATTTGTCATGAAGTGATGGGACCAGATGCCATGATCTTAGTTTTTTGTATGTTGAATGAACCACTAGACCATTGAGGTATGACCTAAATCAAATCCCTTACGATTACACAGTGGAAGTGACAAATAGATTCAAGGGCTTAGGTCTGATAAGAGTACCTGAGGAACTATGGGTTTGTAACCCTGTACAGGAGGTGGTGATCTGACACTGTGAAGCACCATAGAAATGTAAGGGATTGGTCTTGCATAGGCAAGGCAAAAAACTGCAGATAAAAACCTTACTTAGTGAGTGCCTACTGTGTGCCCAGCACTGTTGCAGGCCCTGGGACTCGAGGCAAATGGAGCTGGCTGAGCTGGCCAGAATGAGGCCAGAGTGGGACAGGTGTGAATGGCAGGAAGGGGGCCTGGCCAGTAAAGGTGCAGGTGAGGGAGGCCTGGGGGAGCTGAAGCCAGCACAGGGCCACAGGAAGAGAGTAGGATTTGTGTCAGCTAGGAGCAGAGGGGCAGCATCAAGGAACATCTGACAACACAATTCTTGGCTGCTCTCTGGGCCAGATTGAGCAGAGGCTGTGGAGCATGGAGACCTTCGCTGGGCCCACAGCCCTGCCCCTGCCCCAGCACTGAAGACTCGTGGCCCTGGCTCCACAGGTCTGCCTTGGGTTCAGGGTGAGAAAGAAGTACTGATGTTTTCCCAAACGATTTGACAAGAAACGCTGTCTTCAAAGAAGCTGATCCCACCCACCTGCTTGGCTAAAACTGTAGTTCACTCTTGGGCCTTGTTCCCAAACAAAGCCAAAAAGGGCATGTCAGGGTTATGAGGAACCCCAAGGGGGCCTTTGCAGGGAACCCCGGCCCATCCTGCCCAGGCAGTCTCCCCGGGTAGTTTTATACCAACCTGCCTGCCAGTGTGCGTCCCTCCTGCGTCTTCCACCTGTCCGTCTCTTCCCAGTGGCCTCAGCACTGGTACCCACGGGAGGCCACTGTGTCGGGGCTCAGGCCCCACCCTGCTGCTGCAGCTGGGCAAAGCAGCAGCCTGTGGGGGCCTCACTGCACCCCCCACCACCACCCAGCACTGCAAGCCCCAATCACCTGTGTGCCCTGGGCAGCCGCACCCCCCCCAACACACACACACACACACACACACACACACACACANCTGCAGCTGGGCAAAGCAGCAGCCTGTGGGGGCCTCACTGCACCCCCCACCACCACCCAGCACTGCAAGCCCCAATCACCTGTGTGCCCTGGGCAGCCGCACCCCCCCCAACACACACACACACACACACACACACACACACTTAGGAATGCTGGTCACCCGACACACACACACACACACACGAATGCTGGTCACCCGACACACACACACACACATGCACGCATGCGTGCACGTGCGCGCGTGCACACACACACACATGCACACTAATGCTGGTCACCCGATGGCATAGGAGCCACTACTTACCAAAAGCCTCGAATTCACAATCTGCCGTTCCAGAAAATCCTTTTCACCTGGACACCTCCCTTTCCTCCCAGTTGCATCAGGTAGGCCTGGCAGCCCCTCTCATCAAGTTGGGGCTGAGGACAGTCTTCAAACAGGCTAGTGTCCTGACCACGGTCCTGCCACACCCTGGCTCTATAATCTACATGGTAAAAAAAAAAACATCACTTTGCTGACAAAGGTCCCTATAGTCAAAGCTATGATTTTTCTAGTAGTCACGTACAGATATGAGAGTTGGACCATAAAGAAGACTGAGCACACTGAAGAACTGATGCTTTCGAATTGCAATGCTGGAAAAGACTCTTGGACAGCATTGAGAATTGCAATGCTGTCCAAAGACTCCCTTGGATAGCAAGGAGATCAAACCAATCACTGCTGAAGGAAATCAACTCTGAAGATTCATTAGAAGGACTGATGCTTAAGCTCTAATACTTGAGCCACCTGATGTGAAGAGCCGGTTTATTGGAAAAGACCCTGATGCTGGGAAAGAATGAAGGCAGGAGGAGAAGGGGACGACAGAGGATGAGATGGTTGGATGGCATCATCAACACAATGAACATGAGTTTGAGCAAACTCTGGGAGATGGTGAAGGACAGAGAAGCCTGGCGTGCTGCAGTCCATGGGGTCACAAAGAGTTGGACATGACTTAGGGATGAAACAGCAACAGTCTACAGGTCACCATGCTTGACCTTTCAGACACTCGGTTTCCCTCTGTGCAGACTGGGGCTGACACCCCACTTCCCGAGCCAGGTTTTGTGAGGATCTGATGAAATCATGTGTCCAGCCTAAGCCCAGCAGTTGTTCTCACTTCCTTGCAGCCTTTAGTGGTCATGTGGCTGGGGTGGTGGCCCTGCCCAAGGGGAGCTGACTGTCTGGGAAGTGAGCACAGCACACTCTTAACTTGCAAAAGCAAAGGAGCTTGAGTTCCCAGGGACATGAGTCCTGCCCTCTCTCATCTAGCTGTCTTTTATAGTGTGTGTGTGTGAGAAAGACCTGTATGTTCCAGAACATCCCATCTCATGTATTTCTGTACCAAGAGCCTAATTTCTGAATATAGTTGAGCCCTCCCAGGGTCAGTGATGACCCAGTTGGCTGCCACTGTGCTTGTCCAAATTCTGTCCATTATCCAAGGCTGCCCAAGCAGCCCCCTCTGTTGGGCTGGGGCATTAAAGGGGCCCCAGCCAGAGGGTCCAAGCCGGGCAGATAAGCCATTGCAGGGGCACCTCGGTGGCCCCCAGTGGTGACAGGGCTTCTGTGTGGCTTGGCCCTTTCTCCTCTGGTCAGTGGCTCTGATTCTAGTTGGATAGCCGCTACAAGTGGAGGAAGACATGTGTCATCAAAAGGCAGAGAGAGCAAGCCCTAATTACTAGCTCTTCGAGGCGGCACAGCACAAACTGCCTCCTGGTTCTGCTTTGGGGCAATTTTTGGCCTCTAGTGCAGCCCAGGGCACTGGCTTGCCGGTGCCTCCCAGAGCTGAGCCCTGAGCCTGGAGAAGGGAACGAGGCTTCTCTAGCTTCTTTGCGCTGACAAAGGGCTTTCTGCCTGTCAGCCCAGCTCCAGGCAAGTCCCCTCCCCACTCCCTACCGCAGCCACTGGGCCTCCCTTTTGGCAGGACCCGACGCTAGAGGCTCAAGGGCCCTGCTGAACTCCCAGCCTCTGGAGACTTCTCTCAGAGCTAGAAAAAACAAGCAGCTGAAACGTGCTTCCTCGCTGCAGCTGGGCCCCGCCCGCCGAACCTATAGGAAGACCCTGGAGGGGATCCAGCCTCCCCCGAAGAGGAAACCTGGCTCCGGCCTCACCCGCAGGGCCTGTTATGTCTGGCTCCAGAGGCCTTCTCCTCTGGGGTTTTCCATGCCTGTGAACCCGGCCCCATTCATTTCCCTGTGGTTTCATGGGAATGTCCAAAACGCTCAGCAGGTTGCAGCAAGCCCAGGAGGAGAAGGGTCAGCGAGAGGCCCGGGCTGTGGCCGAAACACCCTCTACTCAGAGGCCTGCAGCGGGGATAGAGGCTGGCTGTGGGTGGGCACCCACCTGTCAATCGGCTGAGTTTTCCTCTGGTGCGATCCGCCCCCAGCCACCCACTCACCCCCCAGGCAACTCTGCCTATGGCTCCCTCTCTCCAGGCCTCCCCTTTCCAGCTCTCCAGGGTATGAGTTCCCCCAACTGCCACCCTCCCATCTCGTCCCTAGCAGCTCCCACTGTTGTGTTATTTAGCCACTGACTCTCCACCTCACCTGGGCCAGGTCCTTGCGTTTTCCACCTCACTGCATGCGGTTAGGGGCCGCAGGGAGAGCCCCCGGAGCCCCTCCAGGGCTGCTCAGCCTCAGAGAAGGGGCCATGCTCGGGCGCACAGCTCTTGCAAGAGGCCCAGCGGCCGCCTCCACGGCCCACGCGAAGCCCCGGGGCTTCCGGCCCCGCAGAGAGAATGTGCCCAAGTGGAGAAAATGTATAGTCTTCAGAAGAAACGAATTGAAAACTGGCTGGGAGCAATTCTTATCCAATTTCCAAGTTAGCAGTTTTCACCAAGAGCTAATTGAAACTGCTGTCTGTAAGCGGCCTGATTTCCATCTGCATGAGGCTCCCGCAGAGTGTCTGCGACAAGGGCCCTGGTGGCTCAGGGCAGAAGCAAAGAAGAGCCTGTGCTTGTCGCCCCGAGTTGCTCTTGAGCATTGAAAATGGATGCACTTTCTGGTTTGGGCAGCGGCCACGCCACTGTGCCCTGGCTGCCCGGCTCCCCAGTCATTTCCAAAGCCGCTTTCTGAGTGTTCTGGGTAGGGAAGGGGCGGGCTGAGTTCCTCACCTGGTTAGCCTGGTAAAAATGTATCTGGAAATGGAACATCCTGGGAGGCCCAGCCACTCTCGCCAGGGAGGGTTCATTGGACGAGTGCAGAGGAGTGTGGGGGCCAGGGGCCAGGGCCCTGCCTGCTGGTCAGCACAGTGCCCAGGCTGAGACCCCACTGCCAGTGCCAGCCTCAGCCGTCGTCTCTGGGAGTTCTGTGGGAGCGCAGAGTAGCCCATCCAGAGTGCCCAGCCCCGCTCTGACCTCAGTCTGGACCGCGGCTGCCTTTTCCACGGTGCAGAAGACAGCAATCCCCACCCCGGGTCAGCCCGTGTAGGGTGCCCTGTCCGTTGTCCCTTTTCAGGGGGCAACCCACTCCAGTCTTCTTGCCTGGAGAATCCCATAGACAGAGGAGCCTGGTGGACTGCAGCCCATGGGGTCACAAACAGTCGGACACGTCTGAGTGACTGTCACTTCACTCTCTGTTGACCCAGATGGGCATGGACCCTACTCTTCTCTCCTGCACCCAGTGGCCTTGAAACAACAATTTTAGGGACAGCGCCTTGGGCGAAGCTCCAAGATTATCCAATGTTCCTCACACAGGGTCTCCCCCGGGTCCTCCCATCTTTTGGAAGCTTAAAGCAACAACTGGAAAATATTACACAAGCCCTTCACAACATCTCTGCAAACTAACTCTTGCCTGTCTCACCCACACATGTGCTGAGAGGGGTCCACACGTGACCTCCCTCGCCCTTCAGTCTTTGGATTTCTGAGCCTAGGTCCCCAGCCCCACGGCCATGGTCGCAGGCTGCTCCTTGCCAAGTCCAAGGCTCTCTCGCTCTCTCTTGCCTCTTCCTCCCCAGCATAAGGTCTGCACAGCGGACACCTGCCCACCTGCCCTCATGCCCCTCGGACCTCCTCGCCCCACTCTGCGCCCCCGCCCCCTCCGCCCTCTGTGCCTGTGACCAGCTCACTCCCGGGGCCTCACCTGCGTGCAGCTCTGAACGTGGGCCTGCCCTGTCCTCCTCTGTCTCTGCTGCTGCCTGCAAGCCTCAGCCCCTCCGCTTCCGCCTGACTGTCCTGGGCCTCTGCTCCCTGCGCCCCAGGGCCACGGGTGCTCCTCCCTGACAGTCCTCATCCAGCGTCTCCCCCAGCTCCCTTGTGCGCCCCCATCCTGGAGTCCGGCTCCCCAGGCCCCACCCTCGCCTCTTAGCTCTCCTCCTTCAATCCCTTATTTTCCAGACAAGCCTGACGCTTTCTTTGCTCTCCTCCATAGCTTGACTCTTTCATTCTTTTCATGTAAAGTGTTTCCCACCTCTTGGCCATTGCTTGAGATTGATCTTAGATTTGTGAGCGTATCCCACCCCCACCCTCGTGAGGTTGGGGGCTCCTGGAGGGCAGGCTGAGGCTTCCTGAGCAGTGCTGGGGACACAGAAGAGGCAGCAGGGCCTCCAGGTCACACAGGTGGGCGGTGAATCCCAGCTACTGGTTACGGAGCTGTGGGACCTGGGCCTAATCACCTCTTGTTTTTGCACCTTAAGCTTCCCCACGCATCAGAAAGGGGTGAGAGCACTTCCCAGGCTGCAGGAGGATTTGATTGATCTGTGGCCTGTCCACTGTCACAGGTGCTTAACGGATGTCTCTTCCCTTTCTCCTTGCACTGACCCACAGCAGCAGCTCCAAAGAAGTTTTGGAGGGTGAGGTAGTGAACAAATTAATGGCTGTACATGGGAGACACCTTACTTTGGTTGGTTGAAATGACAAGGCCACCAGCTTCCTCTAAATAGGAATTGGTGCTCTGTAGACTTGGAAGATGGGGAAACAGCAGGCGAGGGCTGTAAGAGAATGATGTCAGTAGAGCTCTTTTCTTTGTTGTTGTTCAGTTGCTAAGTCATGTCTGACTTTTTGCAACCCATGGACTACAGCACACCAGGCTCCTCTGTCCTCCACTGTCTCCTGGAGTTTGCTCAAATTCATGTCTGTTGGGTCAGTAATGCTATCTAACCATCTCATCCTCTGTCGACCCCTTCTCCTTTTGCCTTCACTCTTTCCCAGCATCAGAGTCTTTCCAGTGAGTTGACTCTTTGCATCAGGTGATCAAAGTATTGGGGCTTCAGCTTCAGTATCAGTCCTTCCTTTGAATATTCATGGGTTTTTTTTTATCTTTAGGATTAACTGGTTTCATCTCCTTGCAGTCCAAGAAGACTCTCATGAGTCTTCTCTAGCACCACAGTTGAAAAACATCAGTTCTTCAGTGTTCAGCCTCCTTTATGGTCCAACTCTCACATCCACATATGACTACTGGAAAAGCCGTAGCTTTGACTATACAAATCTTTGTCAGCAAAGTGCTGTCTCCGCTTTTTAATATGCTATCTAGGTTTGTCATAGCTTTCCTTCTAAGGAGCAAGCGTCCTTTAATTTCATGGCTGCAGTCACCATCCATGGTGGTGATTTTGGAGCCCAAGAAAATAAAATCTGTCACTGTTTCCACTTTTTCCCTTTCTCTTTGCCATGAAGTGATGGGACTAGATGCCGTGATCTTAGTTTTTTAATGCTGAGTTAGGGGATCAGAAATATATGCATGAGGGCTGTGTACCTGTGAAGAAAGGGGGCATTGTGGCAGGGGCATGGCCCTCTCGACTCCTGACTGTGCCCCTTCCTGGGAATCCTTCATCATGCACAGGCTTATTGAGCATCCACTCCGTGCTGGGACTCACACTGGGCTCAGGGTAGGCGGCACGGGGTAGAGAGGGGAGACACAGCCTGTGATCATAGGGGTGATGACAGTGCGGGCTGAGAGCTGTGACGGGACAGGTCTGGGCGCCCCGGAAGCACCCAGCCGCCAGGTGGGCATCTCTTGCTGCCTCCCCAGAGGAAGCGACATCAGAGAAAAAGAGATTCGAGGAGAAAGGTCTCAGATTCCAAGCTCAGGGAACAGCAGTCCAAAGGGACAGAAGCAAGAAAGAGGCCGAGAATGAGCTGGAGTGTGAGGGGTGGGGGACAAAGAGGGGGAGGTGATGCTGGCACCAGACGAGGGGAAACCTCGTTTTACCAAGAGGTGGAACTGTCCCAGCACAGTGGTCACCACTGAAGGGCTTCATGTGGGAGAGGGGCGTGACCAGATTTGCCTTCGAGAAGGAAAGCATCTCTCTGGATGTGAAGACAGAAACAGCTGGGAGTGGCCAGAAGTAGGGAGGCCGGTTGCTCAGAGATGAAAGCTGGGGACCGAGGCGCTGGTATCAGGGTGGGAAGCCTCTAGGATCTTGCTCTGTGCAGTCTGCATCCTAGGTTTGGGGCACCCAGGCCAGTCACTGCTGTAATATGCATGATAATAATGTAATATTTAAGACCAGGTTATTGCATGCCCATTTCTTCAGGTAAGTAAATGGAGAGGTTAAGAGAGGTTAAGAAATGTTTCTGAAATCACACTGCTTGTGAGTGGCCTCAAGCTCCTGAGCTGATACCACTAACTTTTCCCCTTCTCCTGTTGCCTTGGGCTGTCCACATAGGATATCCTATAAAAAAAAAAAATCACGTAAAATTAGACCTTAGTGTTTCATACATGTTTATTCTTTTTCGTTAAGTAACGTACTTCGACAAACGTCATGATAGACAAGGCGTCGTTGCTGATTGCTGCCTGAGAAGGGCATGTCCTTCTGTGTAGGTTGTGTGTGTCTTTCCCTGCCATCTTCCTTAGCAGGTGATTGTGACACCTCTAGGCTTGCTCACCTCCTCCCTGGGATGAGAAGCCTTCCCCTCTGGCCCAGAGCACAGGTGGGTGGGGTGCTGCGGACTGAGTGCTGCTGACCTCGCATCCTGGCACGGCCCCGGTGAACCGTCCATGTGTTTGTCACAGCAGAGCCTGCCACGGCCCTCCAGGTCACGGGGCCCCTGGTGGCAATGGGCTCCAGATAGATGCTCAGCCGATGCCAGGCCTGGTGCCTGGGTCTGACCATGTGGCCTGCTGTCTGGAAGGTGCTCCCAGCTGGTGGCCTTTCCTGAGCCCTATTTAGGGCAGTTGTCAGGCAGAAGCTGAGATCCAGCATGCATGCGCACGCGCGTGCACACACACACACCCACACCCACACACCAACCCACCCACCCACCACCTTCCCTGCAGACACCACCTTCCCTGCAGATGGTGGTGATGATCTCACACCTGTGTCAGGCTGGGGTAGGGGTGGGATTACCATCAGGGCAGGGACCCCAAACAGGGAGGGTGCCGGGCTCCATCCCCACTTGGGTATCAGACCCCAGTATGTGCAGTTTGCTCTCAGGGGATGTCCTAACCACCCGGGGCAGCTTGCAGCCCCGTCTGAGCTCTGGCTGCGGGCCTGGGCCTGCAGCTCTGCCGCTCAAAGGCAGGAGAAGATCAGGGTGAAGGGTGACAGGTCAGCGGCGTGAGCTTCTTCTAACCAGCCTGTTCCTTCCCGAGCAAAGCCCTCAGCCCAGAGCTGGCCTTGGACAAGGAAACACACACTGACTGGGAGCCCAGAGACCCCTGGGCCTCGGTTTGCAGGGCTGCAGTTTACAAAGCAAGGCTCTCTCCTGCCCAAAAGTTCCTGGGTTCTAAGCGGCTCCTGCCACGTCCTGGATCCGGTGGGAGGAAGATGCTGGCCGCCCCCTGCAGGCCTGTCCGGGAACTGACCCGCAAGGGGCCCAGGGAAGCCCTGGCCCAGACGAGAGCCCCAGGACTGGCCAGCCCCCTCCCCTTCCGGGTGCCCAGCCCTGTTGTTGACTGTGAATCTGAACTCACTAGACTCTGACTGCTGACCGCTGGGCCTCCCCTTGGCCTCCTGTCCCCCGACTGCACAGGGGACCCCCACCTGCACCCTCCAGCTCCCCCCAGGGCTCTACGGGCTCGGGCTCCAGGCCCCCGCTCTACTTTCTCATGTCCACACACTTGCATTTCCTCTCTCCCCTCTCCCACCTGCAGGGATAAGGACAGGCTGTGGGGACGTGGCCCCTGAAGCTGTCCTAGGCACTAGGGGTCTGTGTCCCGTCCCTGCAGGGGTCATTGATGCTTTCCCGGCAGGAATGCTCTGCCTCTCTGAACCATGTTGGAACGAGTTCCACAGGCTGCCCCTTAACCCCTGGCCCCCGTCCTGAGGGAGGCACGGAGACACCCAGGGGTGGGAGCCCCCAGAGGCACCAAGGGTCTCGTCCAAGGTCAGCCCCCGTGACCAAGGCGTCCCCAGACTCTCTTCTGAAGGTAAACAGCAGCGCACTTGTCTTTCTCTCACCACCCCTGCCGACCGTGGGACAGTACCAGGGCCCAGGGCAGACAAGTAGGGGTGACTGGAGAAGCGGGGCCGAAGGGCTGTTGTCACTGCTGGGGCTCCGGGCTTCACCCCACCCTCCTGTCCCTTTGGGGTCTCCTCCTTAAGGTGGGGCGGGGGGAGGGGCCCTGCAGGAAATAGGGGCACGAGCACAGCTCCTGAGTGGGGGGTCCACGCACACTCAGTTCCTTTGACCCGAGGCCGTGTGGGTGGGGCTCAGGCTGGAGCCCCCAGCCCTGCCCTGCTGCGTGCTGGTCCTGGGCTGAGCTCCTACAGCCCTGTCATGGGGCCATGCTGTCCCCTGCTGGCTGCGCCGTGAAATGCAGCCCAGGTCAGCCCCAAGGTGCAGGCTGGAGATGCAGGGCTCCGAGCAGGCCAGGTGCCCACCCCACCACCATCCCCAGCCACAGCGACACTTGGACTGCATGGGGAGACATGTCTGGGTCCGCCTGACACACAACCGTGTGTGCTGAGCGGGCAATGAGTGGATGAATGAACTGTGTCTGAAACGTTTAGGTGATAATGCTCCTCAGGGGCTGACCAACAGCAGTGTGGGGAGAAAAGTGTTAGTGACCCAGTGGTGTCTGACTCTGCGACCCCATGGACTGTAGCCCGCCAGGCTCCTCTGTCCATGGGATTCTCTAGGCAAAAATACTGGAGTGGGTCGCCATGCCCTTCTCCAGTGATCTGGAAGATATCCAGGGGATCNGCCCCCTCCGCCCTCTGTGCCTGTGACCAGCTCACTCCCGGGGCCTCACCTGCGTGCAGCTCTGAACGTGGGCCTGCCCTGTCCTCCTCTGTCTCTGCTGCTGCCTGCAAGCCTCAGCCCCTCCGCTTCCGCCTGACTGTCCTGGGCCTCTGCTCCCTGCGCCCCAGGGCCACGGGTGCTCCTCCCTGACAGTCCTCATCCAGCGTCTCCCCCAGCTCCCTTGTGCGCCCCCATCCTGGAGTCCGGCTCCCCAGGCCCCACCCTCGCCTCTTAGCTCTCCTCCTTCAATCCCTTATTTTCCAGACAAGCCTGACGCTTTCTTTGCTCTCCTCCATAGCTTGACTCTTTCATTCTTTTCATGTAAAGTGTTTCCCACCTCTTGGCCATTGCTTGAGATTGATCTTAGATTTGTGAGCGTATCCCACCCCCACCCTCGTGAGGTTGGGGGCTCCTGGAGGGCAGGCTGAGGCTTCCTGAGCAGTGCTGGGGACACAGAAGAGGCAGCAGGGCCTCCAGGTCACACAGGTGGGCGGTGAATCCCAGCTACTGGTTACGGAGCTGTGGGACCTGGGCCTAATCACCTCTTGTTTTTGCACCTTAAGCTTCCCCACGCATCAGAAAGGGGTGAGAGCACTTCCCAGGCTGCAGGAGGATTTGATTGATCTGTGGCCTGTCCACTGTCACAGGTGCTTAACGGATGTCTCTTCCCTTTCTCCTTGCACTGACCCACAGCAGCAGCTCCAAAGAAGTTTTGGAGGGTGAGGTAGTGAACAAATTAATGGCTGTACATGGGAGACACCTTACTTTGGTTGGTTGAAATGACAAGGCCACCAGCTTCCTCTAAATAGGAATTGGTGCTCTGTAGACTTGGAAGATGGGGAAACAGCAGGCGAGGGCTGTAAGAGAATGATGTCAGTAGAGCTCTTTTCTTTGTTGTTGTTCAGTTGCTAAGTCATGTCTGACTTTTTGCAACCCATGGACTACAGCACACCAGGCTCCTCTGTCCTCCACTGTCTCCTGGAGTTTGCTCAAATTCATGTCTGTTGGGTCAGTAATGCTATCTAACCATCTCATCCTCTGTCGACCCCTTCTCCTTTTGCCTTCACTCTTTCCCAGCATCAGAGTCTTTCCAGTGAGTTGACTCTTTGCATCAGGTGATCAAAGTATTGGGGCTTCAGCTTCAGTATCAGTCCTTCCTTTGAATATTCATGGGTTTTTTTTTATCTTTAGGATTAACTGGTTTCATCTCCTTGCAGTCCAAGAAGACTCTCATGAGTCTTCTCTAGCACCACAGTTGAAAAACATCAGTTCTTCAGTGTTCAGCCTCCTTTATGGTCCAACTCTCACATCCACATATGACTACTGGAAAAGCCGTAGCTTTGACTATACAAATCTTTGTCAGCAAAGTGCTGTCTCCGCTTTTTAATATGCTATCTAGGTTTGTCATAGCTTTCCTTCTAAGGAGCAAGCGTCCTTTAATTTCATGGCTGCAGTCACCATCCATGGTGGTGATTTTGGAGCCCAAGAAAATAAAATCTGTCACTGTTTCCACTTTTTCCCTTTCTCTTTGCCATGAAGTGATGGGACTAGATGCCGTGATCTTAGTTTTTTAATGCTGAGTTAGGGGATCAGAAATATATGCATGAGGGCTGTGTACCTGTGAAGAAAGGGGGCATTGTGGCAGGGGCATGGCCCTCTCGACTCCTGACTGTGCCCCTTCCTGGGAATCCTTCATCATGCACAGGCTTATTGAGCATCCACTCCGTGCTGGGACTCACACTGGGCTCAGGGTAGGCGGCACGGGGTAGAGAGGGGAGACACAGCCTGTGATCATAGGGGTGATGACAGTGCGGGCTGAGAGCTGTGACGGGACAGGTCTGGGCGCCCCGGAAGCACCCAGCCGCCAGGTGGGCATCTCTTGCTGCCTCCCCAGAGGAAGCGACATCAGAGAAAAAGAGATTCGAGGAGAAAGGTCTCAGATTCCAAGCTCAGGGAACAGCAGTCCAAAGGGACAGAAGCAAGAAAGAGGCCGAGAATGAGCTGGAGTGTGAGGGGTGGGGGACAAAGAGGGGGAGGTGATGCTGGCACCAGACGAGGGGAAACCTCGTTTTACCAAGAGGTGGAACTGTCCCAGCACAGTGGTCACCACTGAAGGGCTTCATGTGGGAGAGGGGCGTGACCAGATTTGCCTTCGAGAAGGAAAGCATCTCTCTGGATGTGAAGACAGAAACAGCTGGGAGTGGCCAGAAGTAGGGAGGCCGGTTGCTCAGAGATGAAAGCTGGGGACCGAGGCGCTGGTATCAGGGTGGGAAGCCTCTAGGATCTTGCTCTGTGCAGTCTGCATCCTAGGTTTGGGGCACCCAGGCCAGTCACTGCTGTAATATGCATGATAATAATGTAATATTTAAGACCAGGTTATTGCATGCCCATTTCTTCAGGTAAGTAAATGGAGAGGTTAAGAGAGGTTAAGAAATGTTTCTGAAATCACACTGCTTGTGAGTGGCCTCAAGCTCCTGAGCTGATACCACTAACTTTTCCCCTTCTCCTGTTGCCTTGGGCTGTCCACATAGGATATCCTATAAAAAAAAAAAATCACGTAAAATTAGACCTTAGTGTTTCATACATGTTTATTCTTTTTCGTTAAGTAACGTACTTCGACAAACGTCATGATAGACAAGGCGTCGTTGCTGATTGCTGCCTGAGAAGGGCATGTCCTTCTGTGTAGGTTGTGTGTGTCTTTCCCTGCCATCTTCCTTAGCAGGTGATTGTGACACCTCTAGGCTTGCTCACCTCCTCCCTGGGATGAGAAGCCTTCCCCTCTGGCCCAGAGCACAGGTGGGTGGGGTGCTGCGGACTGAGTGCTGCTGACCTCGCATCCTGGCACGGCCCCGGTGAACCGTCCATGTGTTTGTCACAGCAGAGCCTGCCACGGCCCTCCAGGTCACGGGGCCCCTGGTGGCAATGGGCTCCAGATAGATGCTCAGCCGATGCCAGGCCTGGTGCCTGGGTCTGACCATGTGGCCTGCTGTCTGGAAGGTGCTCCCAGCTGGTGGCCTTTCCTGAGCCCTATTTAGGGCAGTTGTCAGGCAGAAGCTGAGATCCAGCATGCATGCGCACGCGCGTGCACACACACACACCCACACCCACACACCAACCCACCCACCCACCACCTTCCCTGCAGACACCACCTTCCCTGCAGATGGTGGTGATGATCTCACACCTGTGTCAGGCTGGGGTAGGGGTGGGATTACCATCAGGGCAGGGACCCCAAACAGGGAGGGTGCCGGGCTCCATCCCCACTTGGGTATCAGACCCCAGTATGTGCAGTTTGCTCTCAGGGGATGTCCTAACCACCCGGGGCAGCTTGCAGCCCCGTCTGAGCTCTGGCTGCGGGCCTGGGCCTGCAGCTCTGCCGCTCAAAGGCAGGAGAAGATCAGGGTGAAGGGTGACAGGTCAGCGGCGTGAGCTTCTTCTAACCAGCCTGTTCCTTCCCGAGCAAAGCCCTCAGCCCAGAGCTGGCCTTGGACAAGGAAACACACACTGACTGGGAGCCCAGAGACCCCTGGGCCTCGGTTTGCAGGGCTGCAGTTTACAAAGCAAGGCTCTCTCCTGCCCAAAAGTTCCTGGGTTCTAAGCGGCTCCTGCCACGTCCTGGATCCGGTGGGAGGAAGATGCTGGCCGCCCCCTGCAGGCCTGTCCGGGAACTGACCCGCAAGGGGCCCAGGGAAGCCCTGGCCCAGACGAGAGCCCCAGGACTGGCCAGCCCCCTCCCCTTCCGGGTGCCCAGCCCTGTTGTTGACTGTGAATCTGAACTCACTAGACTCTGACTGCTGACCGCTGGGCCTCCCCTTGGCCTCCTGTCCCCCGACTGCACAGGGGACCCCCACCTGCACCCTCCAGCTCCCCCCAGGGCTCTACGGGCTCGGGCTCCAGGCCCCCGCTCTACTTTCTCATGTCCACACACTTGCATTTCCTCTCTCCCCTCTCCCACCTGCAGGGATAAGGACAGGCTGTGGGGACGTGGCCCCTGAAGCTGTCCTAGGCACTAGGGGTCTGTGTCCCGTCCCTGCAGGGGTCATTGATGCTTTCCCGGCAGGAATGCTCTGCCTCTCTGAACCATGTTGGAACGAGTTCCACAGGCTGCCCCTTAACCCCTGGCCCCCGTCCTGAGGGAGGCACGGAGACACCCAGGGGTGGGAGCCCCCAGAGGCACCAAGGGTCTCGTCCAAGGTCAGCCCCCGTGACCAAGGCGTCCCCAGACTCTCTTCTGAAGGTAAACAGCAGCGCACTTGTCTTTCTCTCACCACCCCTGCCGACCGTGGGACAGTACCAGGGCCCAGGGCAGACAAGTAGGGGTGACTGGAGAAGCGGGGCCGAAGGGCTGTTGTCACTGCTGGGGCTCCGGGCTTCACCCCACCCTCCTGTCCCTTTGGGGTCTCCTCCTTAAGGTGGGGCGGGGGGAGGGGCCCTGCAGGAAATAGGGGCACGAGCACAGCTCCTGAGTGGGGGGTCCACGCACACTCAGTTCCTTTGACCCGAGGCCGTGTGGGTGGGGCTCAGGCTGGAGCCCCCAGCCCTGCCCTGCTGCGTGCTGGTCCTGGGCTGAGCTCCTACAGCCCTGTCATGGGGCCATGCTGTCCCCTGCTGGCTGCGCCGTGAAATGCAGNCATAGTCTCTGCCTCTCTCTCAGACCCCTGCTCCCTTGTCCAGAGGAGAAACTTGACTTTCTCATTAATTCTCAGCCCTGGAGAAGCCACCCTCCCATTCTTCTGGGCCACATGTGAATATGGCTTCCTGGCATCTCTGGCAGCTCAGTAAGCCTCTGCCTTGTCTGGAAGTCAGTCTGTCAGCGCCTGTGACTGCAGGCATGCTGGCGGGGAGAACTGTCCCCATGCTCCGTCCACTGGGAGCCTGAAAGCCTTGGCAAACTCCTGTCACCTCCCCTGTATTTTTATCCTCAGCTCGAGGCTCTGGAATGTTTGCCAGAGATCCCCAAGGACACCTGGAAAGCACAGCGCAGGACAAGCACGCGAAGGGCACGCTCATCTCTCCACTAAGCTGTTTCTCAGCTTCCCAGTCTGTGAACCTGGGGAGAGGTCTGTTTCCTGTCGTGTCTTTGGGTGTTTCTCAGCTTGCGCCTAAGAACAGGCATCCTTTGGTCCAAAGGATATCACAACTGTGCTTCCCCTTCTGTGATGGTGTGTGCGCGGTGGAGGCAAGTGGGGAGTAACGGCTTTTGTCAAGCGGTGCGTCCTCTCCCGTGTCAGTGTCGGCTCCCCTTACCGGGCCTGTTCCTCTTGCTCCTTGTGGGAAGGACTGTCAAAGGATGTCAGGATAAATTCTCTGCTCCTGCCCGTGCCTTTTCTTTCCCTCTCCCTCTCTCTCCCTCCTCTCTTTTGATTCTGTCTTGATGTCATCTCTTCAAAGTATACTACCTGTAAAATATTGATTCACAGCAGGCTGCATCTGCCAGGATCAGATTTCTCTTCTGCTGGCAGCAGTAATAAACTACCACAGACGCCGCAGACCCGGTGCCAGCTTCACCGCCGCTTCACACACATCCGTCTGTCTTCAGCCTGACTCTACATAATGAAACAGCGTCCAGAGACATTTCAGAAGGAGAGAAACCAAGTAACAACCGCTGGGGACATAAAAGAGCCAGAGGAGCCCGCAAACGGAGGGTGGAACAGGTATCATCCCAAGCAGCTGATGCATCGTGAACTGGCTGGTTTCCTGACAGCAACTGGAAAAGCAGCAACAGAAAAGAAAGCTGCCCAGTTAAGTGCCCACAGCAGCCTGACGGCAATGGTCCTCCACCTCCTTCTGGCCTTCCCCCAGCCTCTGGGGCCAGCTCCTGGAATTGCACCTTGAAACACTGATAACTTATGAATCCTGGGGGCAGTATCAAACCTAGAGGAAGCTTTTAGGCAATAAAGATATGAATTTAGTTTGTGTAGAAAAAGAGAATTAATGGTGAGGCAGTGGGCTTGGATTTGAAGAGCTTGGACTCTAGAGCCAGAGGCTGAGTTGAGTACTAGTCTCTGCCATTTATCATCCCTGTGGTCTGGGGCAAGTTACTAAGTTTACATCCCAGTTTCCTTGTTAGTATAATGGGATGGTCATCGTGATTCAGTTAAGGCATTTAGAACAGTGCCTGGTTTACAGCACAGGGTTTCCCCAGTGTCTCAGCAGTAAAAGAATCTGCCTGCAATGGAGGAGCTGCAGGAATCGTGCGTTTGATCCCTGGGTTGGGAAAATCTCCTGGAGGAGGGCATGGAAGCCCGCTCCAGTATCTTGCCTGGAAAATCCATGGACAGAGGAGCCTGGCAGGCTACGGCCCATGGGGTTGTAAAGAGTCAGACACGTCTGAAGCAACTTAACACGCATGCACGCACTGATTTATCGTGCTATTGAAATATAAAACACAATTTCCCTGATGAGGGGTCCACAGTCCCAGTGAACAGGAACAGTGTAAGCATTCCTCTTCCCTTTTGGGGACACAACTCCTCATCCAGAAAGGCTTCCAGAACAGATAGGCAGCTGGGGGTTGAGCACACGCTCTGGGGGGAGCCTGAACCTTGATCTCTGGCTTTGTCTGCAAATGTGCGCCTNATATAGTGGATGCCAGGAGGGCATCTTTAAGCCAAAACAAGGATACAAGAGAGCCAGCCAAGCAAGAAAGAATGACCCCCCCACGTTCCCACCCCACCCGCCGCTGCAGGCTCGTGGAGGAGTTCATGCTTTTGGCCAACATGGCTGTGGCCCACAAGATCCACCGCGCCTTCCCCGAGCAAGCCCTGCTGCGGCGGCACCCCCCACCTCAGACCAAGATGCTCAATGACCTGGTGGAATTCTGCGACCAGATGGGGCTGCCCATGGACTTCAGCTCTGCAGGGGCCCTCAACGTGAGCGCCGGGAACGTGGGGGCTGGGGAGGCCCTGCTGGGGAAAGCAGGAGGCAAGCCAGGAAGCCAGGGTTCAGCAGCCAGTTTCATCCCACCAGGGTCCCTTGCCCTTTAGCCCGGTCTCCCCCGCAAGGGAGACAGGAGGCCCTGGGGACAAGGCCTTCATCTTGCAGGGCCTGGCGGGGAACCCAGGAGGCTGAAGGGGTGCCCTCAGGCCTAGCTGTGGGCAGGGATGGGCTGAGCTCAGGCTTTCTCAGGGCACTAGGGTTGGCAGAAACCAGAGGCTGTTTTCATGGGGGGCTGTCAGATGCTCCCCCCCAGAACTGAGCATCATATGACTCAGGAACACAGGGCCTTGGCCCTGATTCCACAGCTGGGGGGACCAGCCCCATCTGCTCTGGGCCTGGGGTTCCTGAGGTCAGACAGGAAGCCAGTCTGTCCAGGCCAGCCAGCCAGATGTGGAAAGACTTCCCTCAAGCCAGGACCCTCGAGGCAGGCCCGGCCTGGGACACAGGCTGGGGGCTGCTGGCCGTCCCCCATCCCGCCACCAAACCCCGCAGGCCACCGTGGTCATCTGAGCAGGGCTGGGGCCCTCGGCTGGTCTTTCGTCCCAGAGCCAGTTCTCAGGTGGTCAGCGGGGGATAGGGCCCGTGAGCCTCTATCCCCAGGCCTGACTGCATTTCACGTGGTTCTTCTAGAAAAGTCTGACCGAAATGTTCGGAGATGACAAGTACTCCCTGGCCAGGAAGGAGGTGCTCACCAACATGTGCTCCCGGCCCATGCAGGTAAGACAGGGCCAGTCCTCTGTCCACCCCACCTTCCACCCCCACCAGCCCTTCTCTGTTTACTTGCTGACTCACCACCCTGCCAATTTTCCTTCATAAAAATTACTATAAACAATAATTATTTTATTTTATTACATGTATTATATGTCATTATGTAATTTATTACTCTATACTATCATATATTTTATTATTTAACTCCAATAAAATATATTTTATTACCTTTTAACCCCAGTGAGAAGAGAAACCTTGCCTATTACAGATTTATATTGGTACGTGGTAGAGGTTTGATATATATTTGTCAAATAAATGAATAGCTGAAGTCGCTTTAGGCACTGGCGTTGCTTCTTTCTTGATCTCACTCTACTCATTTCTACGAACTGGCCCACCTCGTAAGGTTGTTGTGTCAAATGAGGTAAGGCATATTAAGACACAAAATGAAGTTAAGAAATTATCGTGAGTATCATCATCATTATCATCATCCAAGATGTTTCCCCATCTGACACTGATCTTTTATTATTGATTTTTTTGGTCTCTTAAGGGAATCTTCCAATGTGAGATTCTTTCTCTTTCCTCTTGTGCAGTAGACACCCGGCAATGTCTGGTTCATAGCCTGATTCAAGGTGTCACAACTATTTATCATCAAGCTACAAGCTTAGCTATCATTCCAACAAATACATTTTCAGAAAGGATAGTGTTAGGCATTTGAAGGAGAGAAGAGAAATGAGTTAGGATCACAGAATTATTGAACCAGAGAATGTCAGCAGTGGAAGATCTCAGAAGGATTTTCTAATCCTATGGTTTGCAGATTCCTACCATTTCTTGGAGGAGGCTTGAGGGCTACCCTGATGGATGTGGGGTATATTGAAGCCTCAAGAAAGAATTTGTATAATGTTATGCAGAAATCTGTAGCAGAACCAGCACAGGTGTCTGGGTTGCCTGTCCTTTACCCCTGCTCTTACTGTTACTTCTCCTAAAGATCTAAATTCATCCACTGGTCTCCCTGAACTCACCTGTCAAACAGTACATATGATCATTTCAGCACCCCACTTTTTCCATCTCCACTGGCTTAAAAGTTTTCAGTTTTTCCAAGACTCTTGGGATAATCTCTCTAGCCTAATCTCATATCCCTCCCCTATGCAAATATTCTTTCCACACTGGCTTCTTCCATTTTCTAGGATTTACATATTCCCTCTGATTACAAGAGTTTTGGACATATTTTCCCCTCTGCCTATGTTTTGTGAAATTTTACGTGATGGTCAGTCTCTGAAATTACACAAGGGGACACAGGAGAAGGCCAAAAAAATGAAGTTTATTATATTCGCAAGTCCTAGAGAGACAGAGTCACCTCATGCTAAGAGGGGGTCACATGAGAGGCAATGCTAACAATGTAGGTTCAACCAAGCATGTAGAGAGCAGAGAGAGATTGGGCGAGTGCTTTTATTGGGGGTCAGGGTGGAGTACACAAGAAAAGATGTGAGGGGATTTGATTGGTGCATTTTCATGTTACTAAGTCATGGTCCAGGAAAGGTAGGAAGGGGAACCTGGCAGCAAGGGCCAGCCTTGTCATACTTGTGCACCTGGATACCTGGTCAGAGTGCTCACAAGCTGTTTGTAGNCTGGGAAGCATCCAGAACAGGTGGCCCCTGCGCTCCCTGCCACCTCCGGCTCCGACTTGCCGGCCTGTCCTGCTCAAGGGCCCCTTGTCTGGGGCTCAGTTAGAGGAGCCGATTGAGCCTTACTTTTCCCCCTGCACAGCCCCTGGGGCTCTGTTTCCTGACAGCAGGAGGGGAGCCACCCCAGGCACCCCCCGGCCAAGACTCCAGGTCCTGGTCCCCACAGATCAGACCAGCTTGGGCTCAAATGCGGCCTGGTCAGCAACTCATGGGCAGATGGGGACCTGGAGCAGAAAAGTGCATTGGTCTCCCCGAGTCCTCAGCCCCTACTGTGGCTTGGGGACCCCAGGCAGAGAAGTCTCCTTGCCCCAGATGATCACGAGAGGAGGAATCAGGCGTGGGGCTCTGTCTGCAGCTGGAAGACAGGCTGGCCACCCAGGAGGTAGATAGTGGGCTGGCTTCTGGCCACCAGTTTCAGCCTTCAAAGGCTGAGCTTGGAGGCCCTGGGGGGCCGAGCATTTTGGGAAGGACCCCTACCCACCGGCCACCAGTGCCCTGTCTGGTCAGCAAGAGCTGCCAGTATGAACAGGAGCAGTGGTGGGTCCAGTGCAGCCTAGGAGTGCTGTCCAGAGGCTCCGTCACTGGGCAAGTCCAGTCTGTCCACAAGAACCTCAGCAGCTCACAGTTGATTTCTGAGGCCTCTGGCTCTGCCAGGAATGGGGCCATCAGGTCCATTTGGGTCTGGCTGCCGTAACCCTGCCCCCACTCACAAATGTCTGCCCTACACCAGGCACCATAAAACACCCCCAGCACCACCAATGGAGAGGGAGGGCGTGCATCTCTGGCCACTGGGCTTGACGCCACAAACAAGGCCGATGGGGACCCTGTTTCCTCCACCAGCCTCTGGAAGTCACCCACCCGCAAGGTGAACCCAGCCCTGAAGCTCCAAGGGAAGGGGTCCCGTCCTCAGTCACCCAGAGCCTGACAAAGACCAGACTCACCCTGGCCTCGCCTGCAGTGACCTCAGAGACCAGCCTCAGCCTGGGATCTGACCTCAGGGATCTGATCTCAAGAGAGACCAGGGTGCCTGGTCCCCTGCCTCTGCCCCATTTCTGGGACCTCATCCATCCCACCCTGCCCAGAGACACCCCCACTGCCCAGGAAAGGGGCCGAGGCCCTCCGCCTTCCTTACCCAGCTCATCTGGGGACCTGGGTCACTGCTGAGGACAAAGGCCAAACGTGGCTCCCGGGGGAGGCAGCTCCCACCTCCCTCGTCAACTCCCCAGGCGTAACCAGGGCCCAGGGGAGACCAGAAGGGAAATAGAGCCGGGCAGCAGAGCAGGTCAACTCCAGCTGTGTCCTGGCTTCCAGGGCCTTCGATCACAGAGTAAGTGGAGCTGGCTGTGCGTTTGGCCCAACACACCGGAGGGTGTGAGGTGTGAGAGAGTGTGAGGGTGTGAGTGTGAGACAAGGGAGGGAGCGAGTGAACACACGTGGGTGTGACTGAGGCCCTGGCCGAGAAGCCTGGTCACGGGCTCCCAGGCATCGTGGCGTCTCCAGGGACGGTGGCCCAGGCTCTCAGCACAGCTGCCCCATAGGAGCCGGCTGTCTGCTGCTCCCCTAGCGACACTCAGTGTCTCCCCAAGCCTCGGTCCTAACTCCCGCCCTACAGGAGGCCCTTCTGACCTCAGCACTCGGGGTCTCAGTATCAGGACAGGTCGTCAGGGACAAGCAGGGCCGATGGGAGGCTGACCAACCGCTGCCTCCCTTGGCTAACGAAAGGTCAAGCCTTGGGGGCACAGGTGCCAGGGTGCAGGTGTGGCCATCAGCAGGTCAGGAGTCAGGGCCAGAGGGCTGGAGGTTGTTCAGTCATGACCCAAGGCAGGGCCAGGGCCAGAGAGGACAAGCCAGGCACCTGTTTTGCTCTGGGTGGGGGCGTCCTGGACCTTCTCTCCTACCTCGCGCTCTGGCCACATGGGGCCATGGTGCTTGTGTCCTGATCAAGGACACTTCCGGCCCCTGGCCCGGCATGGCCATGGTTTCCCGCGTAGCCACCCCCAGCCCCGTCCTAGGGAGGGGCAACCAGAGCTGTTCCTTCTGCCTGGGTCCTGGCAGTGACAGCCCGTAACACCCAGCAGCGAACTCCTGTGCATGAGGGTGGGACTTCTCCCCGAAGTCCTCTGACTTCAGCCCATGGTCCCCCTGCCCTTCCCCCCACCTCCCCGAGGGCTGGCACGGCTGCTCCCCCAGGACTCTGAGAGAGGAGGCCTTTCAACATCTTAAGGGTTCCTAGCAAGAAGCACCAGAGAAGGCAATGGCACCCCACTCCAGTACTCTTGCCTGGAAAATCTAATGGATGGAAGAGCCTGGTAGGCTGCAGTCCATGGGGTCGCGAAGAGTCGGACACGATTGAGCGACTTCCCTTTCACTTTTCACTTTCATGCATTGGAGAAGGAAGTGGCAACCCACTCCAGTGTTCTTGCCTGGAGAATCTCCAGGATCGGGGAGCCTGGTGGGCTGCCATCTGTGGGGTCCCACAGAGTCGGACACGACTGAAGCGACTTAGCAGCAGCAGCAGCAGCAAGAAGCACACGTCCTTCCCCCACCACCCCTCACCCCAGTGACTTCACTTCCAATCCCCAGCAGAGGAGTCTGGGTAAGCCCTGCACTAGGCCTCAGCAGGAGAGGGGTGAGAGGCCCCATGACTCCAGTCAGCCCCGTGGCAGCCCCGAGGATAACCACCCCCACCCCCCGCCTCGCATGGAACAGTCCCTGGTCTCCGCAGGCCTCCCCAGCTTTGTTCAGCTGCCCACAGCCTGGCAGGTGGGCCCATGCCCACAGTGGCCCGCCTGGTGAGTCTCCCAGGCTCGCAGAGGACACCGGACCCCAGCCTGGTCTGGCCCGACCCTGAGGGACCCCCCCATTCCTCCCTCTGCCCCCCAGATGGCCGTGTACTTCTGCTCAGGAGCTCTGCGGGACCCAACCCAGTTCCGCCACTACGCCCTCAACGTGCCGCTCTACACTCACTTCACCTCCCCGATCCGCCGTTTCGCGGATGTCCTGGTTCACCGCCTTCTGGCCAGTGCGCTGGGTAAGGGGGCAGCCCGGGGGGGCGGAGCCAACCACGCCCAGAGTGGGTGCCTGGCGGCTAGAGGCCACACTGCCATCGCTGGGGAGGCCTCGCTGGGTGGGGTGGGCACCCGGAGCCGCCGGGCAGCCTGTGCCCAGAACCTCTCCCTGTGAGCACATGCTCGGGGCCCTAGGGCCCTGACTGTGGCCACACCCCTTTCTTGGCCCTCCCGAGCCCAGCACAGGCAGGCCTCACTCTGCTCGTGCCAGTGGCACCTTGCTGCCGCTCCCCGCTCCTTGACTGGCGCACACAGGGTGCCCGCCGGTGAACCCCTGACCACGCTCTGCCCAGGCTACCGGGAGCTTCCAGACGTGGAGCCCGACGCCCTGCAAAAGCAGGCCGACCACTGCAATGACCGCCGCATGGCGTCCAAACGTGTGCAGGAGCTCAGCACCGGCCTCTTCTTCGCCATTCTGGTCAGGGTGAGGCCACCAGCTGTCCCCGCCCCTTTCCCTCCCTGCGCCCCACCACCCCGCCTGGCGCCTACACAAGGAGTCCCCCTGGGAGTCCAGCCCTTCAGCAGCTGGAGTGGGCCCCGGGGAAACGCCCAATTCCTTGGCCGAGCCCTGACTGGAGCCCTGCCCCCACAGGAGAGTGGCCCCCTGGAGTCAGAAGCCATGGTGATGGGCGTCCTGAACCAAGCCTTCGACGTGCTGGTGCTGCGCTATGGGGTGCAGAAGCGTGTCTACTGTAACGTGAGTGCTGGGCTCCTGGGGAGTCGGGATGCTCTGGGCTGATCCAGGATGCTCTGGGCCCCAGGGGAGTCAGGATGCTCTGGGCTGATCCAAGATGCTCTGGGCCCCAGGGGGGTCGGGATGCTCTGGGCCCCGGGGGTGTCGGGATGGGTGAGCAGAGGGAGCACCAAGCTGTGTCCACTCAGCACACTTCCTTCCCACCTGCCTGTCCCTGTTCCCCCTGCGGATCTACTTTGTTTTCCCAGCATCTGCTGCGGTCTTGGCCCAGGGACAGCCCTTGTTAGACTCACGAGCAGGCAGAATGNGTCAGTCTCTCCCCAGGATGGTAGGCTGCAAGATACAGAAGCCTGGGTTTCCAGAAAGTCACAGTGAAAGAAGCAGTGGACACCAGGAGGAAGGGAAGCGGCTCAGAGAAGGGAGACCGAGAGCCACGGAGGCACCGGGTTTCCGCCCCGGAAGACCTGGAGGACCGCCACGTGGGGGGCTTCTCTGCCTTCTGGTGGTTCACCCGTCGTCAGTTCCCTTCCCCCGAAGCTGCTTCACATGGGTTTTTTTCTTCTCAATCAAAATAGGAATCTCCTTAAAGCCTCAGGATGGCACCAAAGGAAACTTGGCTCCCCTCCCCCAGTTCAGTTAGTTCAGTTCAGTCGCTCAGTCGTGTCAGACTCTCCGACCCCATGGACTGCAGCACGACAGGCCTCCCTGTCCATCACCAGCTCTTGGAGCTTAAACTCATGTCCATCGAGTCGGTGATGCCACCCAACCATCTCATCCTCTGTCGTCCCCTTCTGCTTTCAATCTTTCCCAGCGTCAGGGTCTTTTCAAATGAGTCAATTCTTCTCATCAGGTGGCCAAAGTATTGGAACTTCAGCTTCAACATCAGTCCTTCCAATGGATATTCAGGACTGATTTCCTTTAGGATGGACTGGTTTGATCTTGCAGTCCAAAGGACTCAAGAGTCTTCTCCAGTGCCACAGTTCAAAAGCGTCAATTCTTCAACGCTCAACTTTGTTTATACCAGCGAGCAGCAAGGCCAATCTACTGACATTGCTTGTGGGGAAGCAAAGTTTTTTGCAAGTGCCAAGCTAGGAGGAAGGGCAACTCATACTCAAAAGACCTAGACTCCATGATGGGCTTTCAGGGGAGGGTTTTAAAGGCAACATCAGGGGTGAGGGTCTGAGGTGCGAGATCCGCTCATGGACCTTCTGATTGGCTGGTGGTCCAGGTGCTGTTTTGGGAATCTCGGTCGTCATCCTCCTGGTTCCAGGCAGTCGGGTCTGACTGCTTGCAGTTGGCATGTGGTCACCATCCTCCACCTGGGCATGGGCGGGTCTGTCTCTTATACACATCTCCGCCTGGCCGCACCCCTCTTCCCCCGCCCCTCCGCCCCCGCTGGTTTTTAGGAATAGGACCTTTTGACACCAACGGGGATTTTTTTTTTTAATTTGGTTTTTAACAACTCAGGGTTTTGGTTTTATTTTTTTCATCCTGTTCTATTTCTGCAGTGCAGTTTTTAAGCTGGAGGGGGAAGAGGGTGGGGCTGGCCGGACGGAAGGCTGAGGCCTGGCCGGTGCTCAGCTGCCCAGAGCTAGACCCGGTCCTCCCGGAGGCCAGCCCGCCTTCTGCCCATTACCCACTGCCCGCCCCTGCCCAGGAAACCAGGGGTTTTTCAGCAAATCAGTGTCATGGAATAAAATCAAGTGTGAAGTGCTGTCTGGTGTGTGGGGCGGCTGGGTGCCCCTTAGACCCAGGATGTGGGGCCTGGCCTGGCTCCACCCCTCACAGCTCAGCCAGGGCGGCTGCCCTCAGGAATCTCCCATCAGGTCCAGGATGATTCATGGAGCTGGCCATGTGACAGATGGATGCCAGGGCCTCAGTCTGGCTGATTAGAAATGGAATTAGAATGCCAGACGGCAAGCGCACCCATCACCCTGAGCAGGTGGCTGTGTCCATCCCCACCCCCCACCTCCTCCTGGCCTGCTGGCCCCCCTTGGCCTCAGGAGGGGGGCCAGGGTCCTGTGACATCCTCACTGCCAAGGCCGGAGCTCTGGAAGGGAAATAGGTGAGGTCTGGTGGTTTGATGATGGGTGAAGGGGTTTCTATAGCCTGAGCCGCCTGACTGAGAGCCCGAAGGCGAGACATCTCTACCTGCCCCCCACACCCCGCCCGGGGGGGTCAGCCCCCTCTCCTCCAGCTGTCCCTGAGGGCCACCCACAGAGCCTGGGACCCAAGGGCAGAGGAGAACCTCCTCAGAGGGACACCCTCAGGGCAGAGCTGGGTCAGCGTGCTGGGTGGACCCAGTGCAGCGTGGCCCCAGGCCAGACACCCTTCCTCACAGCCCCAGAGCCCTGGATCTCGGTGAAGCGTAGCCAGCTTGGTCAGCAGGGAAGGTGTTTGCTGCCTGGACTTGCCGGGGAGGCAGAGGCTGGCCTCGCCCGATGGGCCCAGAGCCGAGGGACCCGTAGCAGCCCCAGCACCTCCTCCCGTTTACAGAAGGGGAGCTGCCCCAGAAAGGGGGCAGGTCTCCAGCCAGGCCCAGTGTTGGGCACCTGCCCGCCCCACACCCCCGGCCTGAGGGCCCAGAGCAAATGGCCCATNACCCGTAGCAGCCCCAGCACCTCCTCCCGTTTACAGAAGGGGAGCTGCCCCAGAAAGGGGGCAGGTCTCCAGCCAGGCCCAGTGTTGGGCACCTGCCCGCCCCACACCCCCGGCCTGAGGGCCCAGAGCAAATGGCCCATGCTCTTCCCGCCTGACTGCAGCCGTGTGCTTCATCCACATCTGCTCAGACGGCAGGTGTCGTGGACACCATCCGAGTGCCGTGCACTGAGGCACACATCCGCCAGTCCAATGAGAGAGCCGTTTGGCCCCTTGCTTGGGGTTAGGGGGCTGTGGTTAAAGGTGGTGATGGGACACAAAGCTTGTCAAAGAGACTTCCCTGGTGGTACAGTGGATAGGTACAGATTCCTGGTCCAGGAAGATTCCACACGCCACAGAGCAGCTAGGCCCGCCAGCCATAACTCCTGAGCCCACACGCTGCAGCTCCTGAAGCCCGTGCACTCTGGGGATGGTGCTCCCAACACAGACTGCCCTGCTCCCAGCAACTAGAGAGAGCCCTCGCAGCAATGAAGACCCAAGACAGCAAAAAAAAAAACCATCAAAAAGGAAGCCTGTCATTCCTTCAGCTGCCCAGAGCACCTGCGTGTCTCCTCAGGGACCGACCTGAGGTCACTGTGGGCAGGGATGTGTAGATGCAAAGGATGTCACTGCAGGACAAGGTTCTAGTGAGATTCAGGGGCTGAGGTGTGTGTTTCTAGCTGAGAAGGGGTGGCGCTCAGAAAAAGAAAGCGCTGACCCCTGGCCTGCGTATGTGAAGGAGCTGAGACTCCAAGCTTTCTGACATGAGCCGTGAAGGGCAGAGGTCACCGGGGTCAGAGGGCGCCCAGAGGACGGGCAAGGAGACACTGGTGAGGTAGAAGCAGGTAGGTCCCCACGGGCCACCTATACCANAAGGAGCTGAGACTCCAAGCTTTCTGACATGAGCCGTGAAGGGCAGAGGTCACCGGGGTCAGAGGGCGCCCAGAGGACGGGCAAGGAGACACTGGTGAGGTAGAAGCAGGTAGGTCCCCACGGGCCACCTATACCAGCCCGAGAGCTTGACTCTGTGCTAAAGGCTGTCAGAGCCAGGGGAGGATCTCATCGGGGCCGTGACATGATGTGACCTTTGTCCTTCACTCATTTGTCAACAACTGTTGAGAGCCTCCCTGTGCCCATGTCCTCGGGGAGCGTGGGGTCAGAAGGGGAAGTTGAGTTTCTAGAGTGGCAGGTGGTGAGTGTGGTGTGGACAGCGGGGAAGGAAATCTAGTGCTGAGGAGGGGGCACGTGTGGCTGAGATGCCCAGGAGCTGCCCGTGGCCACTTGTGGGCACCCCTTAAGGCCGGAGTGGGCTTGGTCAGTGAAGGGGGCCTCTGGGGCTGTCTCCCCAGTGGACCCATCTCTTTGTGGGACCTGCTCCCCAGCTTCTAGCCCATGCCTCCCACCTTCTCAGGTTCCTAGGAGCCACCCTTCTGTACTGTGACGTCTCTGACAGTAATCCAATGGAGTAGACACCTGGCCCATTCTGGGGGTCTCTCCTACCTAGAATTGGGGGAAGGGGTCAGTCTCTCCCCAGGATGGTAGGCTGCAAGATACAGAAGCCTGGGTTTCCAGAAAGTCACAGTGAAAGAAGCAGTGGACACCAGGAGGAAGGGAAGCAGCTCAGAGAAGGGAGACCGAGAGCCACGGAGGCACCGGGTTTCCGCCCCGGAAGACCTGGAGGACCGCCACGTGGGGGGCTTCTCTGCCTTCTGGTGGTTCACCCGTCGTCAGTTCCCTTCCCCCGAAGCTGCTTCACATGGGTTTTTTTCTTCTCAATCAAAATAGGAATCTCCTTAAAGCCTCAGGATGGCACCAAAGGAAACTTGGCTCCCCTCCCCCAGTTCAGTTAGTTCAGTTCAGTCGCTCAGTCGTGTCAGACTCTCCGACCCCATGGACTGCAGCACGACAGGCCTCCCTGTCCATCACCAGCTCCTGGAGCTTAAACTCATGTCGATCGAGTCGGTGATGCCACCCAACCATCTCATCCTCTGTCGTCCCCTTCTGCTTTCAATCTTTCCCAGCGTCAGGGTCTTTTCAAATGAGTCAATTCTTCGCATCAGGTGGCCAAAGTATTGGAACTTCAGCTTCAACATCAGTCCTTCCAATGGATATTCAGGACTGATTTCCTTTAGGATGGACTGGTTTGATCTTGCAGTCCAAAGGACTCAAGAGTCTTCTCCAGTGCCACAGTTCAAAAGCGTCAATTCTTCAACGCTCAACTTTGTTTATACCAGCGAGCAGCAAGGCCAATCTACTGACATTGCTTGTGGGGAAGCAAAGTTTTTTGCAAGTGCCAAGCTAGGAGGAAGGGCAACTCATACTCAAAAGACCTAGACTCCATGATGGGCTTTCAGGGGAGGGTTTTAAAGGCAACATCAGGGGTGAGGGTCTGAGGTGCGAGATCCGCTCATGGACCTTCTGATTGGCTGGTGGTCCAGGTGCTGTTTTGGGAATCTCGGTCGTCATCCTCCTGGTTCCAGGCAGTCGGGTCTGACTGCTTGCAGTTGGCATGTGGTCACCATCCTCCACCTGGGCATGGGCGGGTAGCGGGCAGGCTTCACTCCTGCAGAACAACTCAGAGATTTGTGTCAGGTTGCTATGTGTAACCTTGAGGAGGAACTAGGTGTTCTGTGACTGTTGTTCAAGCTCGTCTTACTTTTCCCTTTTTAAAATTTTATTTATTTGGCTGCACCAAGTCTTAGTTGTGGCATGAGGGAAAATCAGTTGAGGCATGTGGGATCTACTTCCCTGACTAGGGATTGAACTCCAGCCCTCTGCATTCAGAGCGTGGCATCTTAACCACTGGACCACCAGGGAAGTCCCTCAGCACTTTCCTTGCTTGACTGCTTCCTCTGTTTCCACATTCCCTTGCCTGTCTAGTTAGTAACTGCTTGAGTCTGTTCTTTGGAATTCAAGGAAGACCTAGGAGACTTTCCTCCTGCAAACAAGAAGTGGGGGACACTGTGGGGCTTTTGTACCCAGAAAGACTTCAGAGTCCAGCTCAGTTTCAGTTCCCCGTTTCCTTTGATCCTCTTCAATCCTGAGGGGAACAGGGACAGAACGAGAAAAGGAATAAAGGACTGGGGTGGGGAGGTCCATCATAAACATGGCCTGGGACTCGGTTTTAGGGGCCTCGGTTTCCGGAAGCTGCCTGTTCTGACCCCATGTCCAACCCAGCCACCCTGACTAATGGGTCCCAGAGTAAACCCAAGCTACTCCCTTCAAGTCCCGCCCAAGTTGCAAATTTGTGATCGAATTAACTGTTCTTCCTCAAGGCTGTAACCATCAATTGCAGAATATCAATAAATGTAGTTTCACATTGAAAAATGGGAATTCCCTGGTGGCTTGGTGGTAAAGAGTCAGCCTGCCAATGCAGGAGACCCCAGTTTGATCCGTGGTCCAGGAAGATCCCACAAACCACGGAACAACTAAGTCCGTACACGCGAACCACTGAGCCTGTACCATAGAGAACGGAAGCCGAAACTGCTGGAGCCCGCTCCCCCTGGAGCCCGTCCGCAAGAGAAGCGACTGTGATGAGAAACCCACGCATGTCAACGAGAGAGCTGCCTGCCGCTGCTTGTCACGACCAGAGAAGAAGCTGGCAACGAGGACCCAGCACAGCGGAGAATAAGTAGAATTTTAAATTGAAAGATGAAAAATATATAATTNGTGGGGGACACAGGCCCTGCCCTCCTGGGAGGGAGGAAGCAGCCCCCAAATAAACTGGAGTAAGTGATCCAGAGGGGATACATGTGGGAAGAGAAGCCCTTAGGTGGGGGCACAGAGTGTGTGTCTGTGTGAGGGGGGTCAGGGTCACATCAGGGAGGGGCTGATGAAGGGGTGACATTGAGCAAAGACCAAAGGCGGTGAGGGCGGGAGCATCGCATAAAGACATCGGTGCAAGAGCCCCGATGGGGTGCGTCCGCAGGGCCCGGTGAGGCCATCGGGCGAGCTGGGGGGAGCGGAGGGGGTGAAGAAGGTCAAAGCTGAGGGAATGGGAGGATGGGGGAGGAGCTGGTATTTCATCCAGAATGTGGGAGGGGAGTGGAAGGCTGTGAGCAGGGACATAACAGGACTGGAAGACTCTAGAAAATATCCTGCTGGCTGCTGAGGAGAGACTATTCTATTTACTTGCTGTTGTGGGGGTGGGGCAGAGGTAGGAGCTGGGAAACCCGCATTTCTGACCTCTCTCTGAAAACATTCCAGAGCGCCTGCTCCTATATAATTACACTCAGTATGTAATTACCCCTAAAGGAACATTTCAAAGAATTTTATACAAGTGAACAGAGCCTTTTATTCGATAAATTTTGCAAAATTACAAATTTCTTTGTACTTTTACAAAGGTGTCAAATGGTATTTTGCTCTCATTGGAAATGTTAACGTGACTGAGTATGCTTCCTTATTTAGTAAAATTTTGATTTAAAACTATAAACATCAATTTGAAGGCCAGGCTCTCAGTGCAGTTTATTTAGCTCTGGGTTTTATTAGCTGTCACAGATCTATGGAGCTGAATATAACAAGGGCATCAGTAGCTAGATTTACTATATCGATGGACTCATTTTTTAAAATTGCAGTACAGTTGCTTTACAATGATGTGTTAGTTTCTGCTGTACAATAAAGTGAATCAGCTATAAAAGTGTTACTAGCTCAGTCATGTCCATGGGCTGTAGCCTGCCAGTCTCCTCTGTCCGTGAAATTCTCCAGGCAAGACTAACCATGGTGGGTAGCCGTTCCCTTCTCCAGGGGATCTTTCCGACCCAGGGATCGAACTCTAGTCTCCTGCATTGCAGGCAGATTCTTCACTATCTGAGCCACCTGGGAAGCCCTTATGAGTACATTTATCCCTTCCCTCTTAGATTGCCCTCTCACCCCCATCCCCATCCCACCCATTGAGGTCACCACAGAGCTATGAGTACATATATCCCTTCCTTCTTAGATAGCCCTCTCACCCTCATCCCCATCCCACCCATTGAGGTCACCACAGAGCATAAGTTGAGCTCCCGGCACTATATAGCAGGTTCCCACTAGCTGCTTTACTGGTGAACACCCAGTAAAGTCCCAGTCTCCCAAGCACCACCCACCAATTGTGCAAAGGCGTTTTGATACAAGGCAGCTTGCTTGGTTCTGCCTTCCCTGTTGTCAGTTAGCTGGTCCAACAAACCAAAGGGAAGGGGTTGCTTGTTTATGTTTCATAGTGTGTTAGTCGCTCATTCATGTCTGACTCTTTACGACCCCATGGACTGTAGCCCTGCCAGGCTCCTCTGTCCATGGGATTCTCCAGGGCAAGAATACTGGAGTGGGTTGCCATTCCCTTCTCCAGAGGATCTTCCTGACCCAGGGATTGAATCCAAATCTCCTGCATTGCTGGCAGATTCTTTACCGTCTGAGCTACAGGTAAATCCCCCAGGTTCCAAACCCAAGGGAACTCTGCATTTTCAAACCATGAGTTTTATAAACAGATTATTCTGGAATACATAAATCACTGAATTGTACACTTGAAAAGGGTGAATTTTGTGGTATATAAACTATACCTAAATGTTAAAAAGTTTCTGTTTCCAAGTTTTTTCTAAATTGTATAGGCATGAGGGATTTTATCAGCCAAACACAGTGCTGGCCACAAGATCAAGGACAGATTCTCCAGCATCAGTTTTAATGTCTTGGCCTTGAAGGGGCGGATGCAGGGGAAGTGTGCTTACTTTATTCCAAGATTTTTATTTTATTGGGTGCTCAAAATGGACAGTACTTGTCACCTCAAGAAATCTCAGCACATGGGTCTTTAAGAAAGAAAGGGAGTCAGGAAGAAAGAGGGCAGGAGGACTCATGCCAGGTCCCTTCAATACCTTGCCAATAACATGGCTCAAAATGTGGGGCTGATCTGGAACATTCTCATGGCCACCCCCAATCTCATTACCAAGTATCTATCATAAAACTTCTCCTTTACTCGGACAATCTTGGGTTTAGAAAGTTAACAAATACTTACGGCTCCTACAGCTTTTTGTGTATCCTTAAGGTTTCTGGATCTTCCCTGCAATGGTTGACTGTGGATGGACCAATGAGTGAGCTGGGCAGGTTCTGCTGCCTCTGCATCTCTTATCATCCAGAATCCTTTAACATCACATCCTGTGAAGTAGCTATTCCATCAGGGGTGCACTGACAGTGTTCTTCCCACATGACATTGCTTTCATTAAATAAATAAGAAATGTTAGAAACATATTTTCCCTGCTAGATCTTTCCTTTAGTGGTTCACTCACGAAAAAAATAGTGTATTTTATCATTTAAATATACATTATTATGTATTTCATCCAGCAAATACTTTACACTGAGATGTGTAAAAACATCTCTACTTTCAGCCAACTGACTATATAGCAAACCTTCCACACTGAATAATCTGCTCTAAGACTTTTACTTCGATCTACAGCAATGTTTTCTCTACATCTTCTAAAGACATTTGTGGGTGAAAAAAATGCCTTTCGGTTTTGTGACAGATCATTTTCTGTTCATTGTTGCTGCCATTTTTACTGCAGCAGAAAGAATAAATGTCTGCCTGGTGGTAGGTGTTTTATGTCTTATGTTATTATGGAAGAAACTTTAAAAGAGCCTTCCAAATATTTATCATTGCTTAGGGAAATGTCATAAAGTACTAGATGGAACTATGTATCACTTTAAACCTCACTGGGAAAAAACAATGGGGGGCTGTCTTCATGTTCCGAAAGCTTAGTTGCTAACCAGGAGGGTTTCTTGCAGTTGTTGTTGTTCAGTCACTCAGTTGTGTCTGACTTTTTGCGACCCAATGGACTGCAGCACACTAGGCCTCCTGTCCCTCTCTATGTCCTGGAGTTTGCTCAGACATATGTCCACTGAGTCAATAATGCCATCCAACCAACTCATTATCTATCGCCCCCTTCTCCTCCTGCTCTCAATCTTTCCTGCATCAGGGTTTTTTCCAGTGAGTTGGCTGTTCACATAAGTGGCCAAAGTATTGGAGCTTTAGCTTCAGCATCAGTCCTTCTGCTGAATATTCAGGGCTGATTTACTTTAGGATTGACTGGTTTGATCTCCTTGCAGTCCAAGGGACTCTCAAGAGTTTTCTTCAGCACCATAGTTCAAAAGCACCAATTCTTTGGTACTCAACCTTCTTTATGGTCCAACTCTCACATCTGTACATGACCACTGGAAAAACCATAGTTTTGATTAGATGGACCTTTGTCGGCAAAGTGATATCTCTGCTTTTTAAGAGGCTATCTAGGTTTGTCATAGCTTTTCTTCCAAGAAGCAAGCATATTTTAATTTCCTGGCTGCAATCACCATCTGCAGTGACTTTGGAGCTCAGGAAAATAAAATCTGTCACTGTTTCCATTTTTTCCCCATCTATTTGCCATGAAGTGATGGAACCGGATGCCATGATCTTAGTTTCTGAATGTTGAGTTTTAAACCAACTTTTTCACTCTCCTCTTTCACTTTCATCAAGAAGCTCTTTAGATCTTCTTCACTTTCTGCCATTAGAGTACTATCATCTGCACATATGAAGTTATGATATTTCTCCTTGTAATCTTGATGAATCTTAATGAATGCAAAAGTAGGAAGTCAAGAAATACCTGGAGTAACAGGCAAATTTGGCCTTGGAGTATAGAATGAAGCAGGGCAAAGGCTAATAGAGTTTTGTCAAGATAATGCACTGGTCATACCAAATACCCTCTTCCAACAACACAAGAGAAGACTCTACACATGGACATCACCAGATGGTCAATACCAAAATCAGATTAATTATAATCTTTGCAACCAAAGATGGAGAAGCTCTATTCAGTCAGTAAAAAACAAGACTGGGAGCTGACAGTAGCTCAGATCATAAATTCTTTATTGCAGAATTCAGACTTAAATTGAAGAAAGTAGGGAAAAGCACTAGACAATTCAGGTATGACCTAAATCAAATCCCTATGATTATACAGTGGAAGTGATAAATAATTCATGGGGTTAGATCTGATAGACAGAGTGCCTGAAGAACTATGGATAGAGGTTTGTGACATTGTACAGGAAGAAGGGATCAAGACCATCCCCAAGAAAAAGAAATGCAAAAAGCAAAATGATTGTCTGAGGAGGCCTTACAAATAGATGAGAAAAGAAGAGAAGCTAAAGGCAAAAGAGAAAAGGAAAGATATACCCATTTGAATGCAGAGTTCCAAAGAATAGCACGAAGAGATAAGAAAGCCTTCCTCAGTGATCAATGCAAAGAAATAGAGGGAAAAAATAGAATGGGAAAGACTACAGATCTCTTCAGAAAATTAGAGATACCAAAGGAGCATTTCAT